>JAYKAV010002564.1:290380-372205 GCA_035582835.1 Phoebastria nigripes | reverse complement strand
CATCCCAGTAAGAACAGCCCCTGCGCTGGTCCCCCCGGCCCTCCCAGTACCGACGGCCTGCGGGCAACCGCCCCACCAGTCCTCCCAGTGAGGAGGGCCTCCGGGGGGATTTTCCCCCGGTAACGAGGGCCTCTGAGGTAATTGCCCCCTCACAGTAAGGAGGGCACTTGGGGGGATATCCCCCCCTCCAGTCCTTCCAGTAAGGAGGGTCTCTGAGGCAACTGCCCCCCAGTCCTCCCAGTAACAGGGACCTCTGAGGTGATTGTCCCCCAGTCCTCCCACTAATGAGGGCCTCTGAGGCAATTTCTGCACCCCCCAGTCCTCCCAGTAACAAGGGCCCCTGGGGTGATTGCTCCCCCCACCAGTCCTGCCAGTAATGAGGACCTCTGAGATAATTGCCCTACTCAGTCCTCCCAGTAACAAGGGCCTCTGACATCATTGTGCCCCCCCCCAAGTCCTCCCAGTAATGAGGACCTCTGAGGTACTTGCACCACCTCCCAGTCCTCCCAGTCATGAGGGGCTCTGAGGCAATTGCCCCTCCCAGTAACAACTCCCTTGCACCCACAGCCCCCCTGAGTGCTTCCCCAGTGCCAATGCCTGCATGATCCCCCTCCCGCTTGCCCCCGCTGCCCCTTGAGCCCCCAGCTCCAGCCATGCCGCCGACCCTGGGTGTCTGCCACCACCCCGGGGTGCCCTGGCAGAGCCCCCCCACAGACAACAACCCATCAGTGCCCAGGAGCGCAGCCTGCACCACCGGCTCCCAGTGCCCACCCCGCACCTTCATGGCGGGCGACCCCTCGCCTGCAGGCGTGGTGATGGGTGGTCACCGGCTGCAAACGAGGATCTGCAAAGGGAAAATGGGAGCGGCAGCCCAGAGTCTGATGGCGATTTCGGGGCCTGTGCCCCCCTCAATGCTTGTGCCATGCTGAAATGGGGATTTGGGTGCCACCAAGAGCAGATGCTGGTTTGGATTCCTGGCCAGTCCTGGGGGTGTCCAAACTGTGAGGCTCCYCTCCTTTGGGATTTACCCAACGGCACAAGCCCTGTCCCACTCTCCCTCCCTTGACAGGCAACGAACAGCCCCCAGTGTGCTGCATTTTCCACCTGCGTTCCTTTACTACAAGACCACAGGAGATGATCTGGCTCTCGGGAGGCTGGGGCCGCAGTGAAACGCTTTCAGAGCTGTGGCTTCAGCTCTCGTGCCTCGCTGGAGCGAGGTAATGCTTGGGATATAGAGAAATGTACATTTCTTCTGCTTTCCAGGCATGGCCAGGAGCTAATGGTGTATATAACTTACGTTCCTGACTGTATTTCTTTCTCTCAGCATTTCTTAAAATGTGTTAAAAGCATTTTATCAGCAAAGAACATATCTGACAATGGAGAAAAGTTTTGATCGTCCCAGACAGGAAAGGCCATTCCTTGACAGATCCTRGCGCTTTACCCGCCGCTTTGGTACTTGAAAATGTTTTCCTTGGGCTATGCTATTCACCACTGTTATTTGAGAACTGTATCACAGTATTAATTTTAAAAAGTAGAGGTTGTCTCGGCTTGGAAAACTCTGGCACATGGAAAACAGATGAAATTTTACCAGGACGGGACAAAAGCAACATGAAGGTGGTTGTTTGCAAGTCCAGTCGGCGTTCAGATCCAGCACGCTTGCTCGTCCAGCGGGTTGGTGGCATTTATCTGAGACCTCCCCAAAGTCCTCCAGCAAAAATACTGATGAATGAGCTCGACGTCCCTGATAAAGCCTGGTGAGATGAAGGAACTGGTGCTGCTCTCCGATGACGCCGGTCCCCTGCTTGTCCCCTGCTGCATCGCTGAGAAGGGCTCCTCAGTGATGGCCTGGGTGAGGGATGCCTGAGGGATGCTGATGGCTGTGCGAGGGTAGGAGCAGCATCTTGTGGTTTCAGGGGCCCCAAATTAATTGCTCATCTGCTAATGACACCTCCCTGTGCTGGGCAGGTGSTGGGGCGGGTTAGCCCTTCGGCTGCTCCCGCTGCAGTTCATGGACAGCCTCTGTCTCAAATCCCATTTTAGGGTGCGAGAGACTGTCCCCAGGGAGGGAGCCAAGGGTGATCGGTTTTGCCAAAATCAGGAGGGGCAACGTGCCCCATCCCCCCACAGCTTGGAGCCAGGCCTCGGCAGGGCAAGGAGAGGGACGTGGCAGAGCATGGGGCTCACCGCCTGGCCCCATCTTTGCTCCCAGCGTGGCAGGGGGGGAAAGGGGCACCCAGGGCTTGGCTGCCCCACAGCCCAGCTCCGCTCCTGCCTCCCTGCCTCTAGGGGTGGATGAGGCCCCCGGGGGAGTCCTGCCCCCCTGGGGGCTACTAAACCCCAAGGGGGTTCCTGCCCCCCAAGAGACTTCTCTGCCCCCCCCGCAGGGGGATTCTTGCCCCCCCCCCGAGTTTTCTGTCCCCCAAGGGGGGCTCCTGCCCCCCCAGGGGGGATCCTACCCCCCAGGGGCGGTCTTGCCCCCCAAGGAGGTCCCTGCCCCCCAGGGGAGTTTTCTGCCCCCCAGGAGGGCTCTTGCCCCCTCCGCACCTCTAGCCCCCCTCCGACCCCCACCTCACCCCACGGGGCGTGGCCACTTGGGAGGGCGTGGCTAGCGGGGCGTGGCCAGGCGGGGACGGTGACGCAGTGGGGGGGGCGGGGCGGGGCGGGGCGGGCAGCGGGAGGCAGCGGCGCGGCGGCGGCGGCGGCGGCTTCCAGCGACTTCGGCGGTCGGTGAGTGCGGGTGGGGCCGGGCGATCCCACGCTGCCCACGGGGGATGCTTCGCCCCCCGCGGAGTCGGGAGGAGGATGCTCTGCCCCCGTGGCCCCCGGCGGGGCCGGGCAGGGGATGCTCTGCCCACCTTCTGCCCCCCTGGTGGGGCTGGACTCGGGGGGCTCTACCCTTTTTGCCCCGCCCCGGGGATGCTCTGTGGGGCTGGGCCGGTGGGGCTTTGCTCCCCATTGCCCCCCGGGTGGGGCTGGGCTGGGGATGCTCTACCCTACCGTGCCCCGCGGGGATGCTCTGCCCCCCGGGGGGGGGTACCTCAGTCCGGGGGAGCTTTGTCTCCCACTCCGTTACCCTTTGGAGGGGGTGTCTGAGTCAGGGGATGTGCTGAGCTCCCCCGTTTCCCTTGGGTTGAGTCTGGGCTGGGGGGGATGTCATCCTCACCCCCGAGCTGGGTCGTGGAGGGACTTGCTGTCCCCCGACATTATCCCCAGACCGAGCATCTGAGCCAAGGGGTTGCTCTGCCGCCCACACCACTGGCCCCAGACCAGGGGGCTGAGCCAGGCAGATGCGCTGCCCCATCTCCGCTGGGTGTGCAGGCAGGAGGGATGAAGGGGTGGGCACATCCACCCCCCCGGAGGCATGGGCATGGAGGCATGGTATGGGGGGGGCAGTGACTCCTGTAACCCAGGAGTGGGGAGGGGGGTTCCTTGATTTTCAGCTGCTCTCTGCACCTGGCAGCCCCCCAGTATGGTCCCAAGCTGTGCCTTTGCACCACTCCCCCCCCATGCTTCCACCTTACGCTGAGGGGGAGGGCGGGCATCCTGATAAGACTGGTCCTACGCTGGCCTTCTCCTGCTCCTCTGATTTCCCAGCGCAGTATCCTCCCGCCTCCCTCAGTACTGTCTCTAGCCTGCGAGCATCCGCCCTGCAAGCATCCACCCAGTGCCGAGCTCAGGGCTGGATCAGCCCCGCGAGCATCCACCCTGCGAGTATCTGTCCGGCACCGAGCTCTGGGCTGTATCGGCTCCAGTGAGCATCTGCCTGGCACCGAGCTCCGGCCTGGACCAGCTCACGGGGATGCTCGCTAGACAGGTGCTCGTGGGGCTGGTTCAGCCCAGAGCTCCACACTGGGCAGATGCTCGCCAAGCTGGTCCAGCCAGGACATTGGCACTGGGCGGATGCCCGCTGCGCTTGGGGCTGGACCAGACCAGTGAGCATCTGGCCAGCTTGGCTAGCTCCAGCTGTGCTCACACTGGTTCTCATCCCATCGGCTGGTGCCGTCTCGTCACGGCCATGGCAAGCTGCCTCCAGACACCATGATTTTCTCCTGAATAACACCAGCCCTTTAAGGGCTTGTTTATCCCCTAAATTGCATCATTATAACAGCAATTGGCTTAGGAAGCTGGGTTTTGTTAAAGCTGTGCAAAACCTTCTGGGGACGTCCTGGTTTTGGCCAAGTCAAGGTTGGCAAAGTATTCATTTAAGCTCATTTGCCACCATCTGCTTTTACGCGGGAATGAGGTTCTCATGGTGGGTTTGACACCACCGCACCACTTCGTGAGTGCGAGCTGGTGCAGAGGCAAGGTGTGAGCTGGAGTTTGGTACGTGGATGAACGTGCCTGTGTGGTTTGGGAGTTTCCCGGTTGCAGTGCTGCCCGGGCTTTAGAGGAGATGGAAAGTTGGTGTCTTCGTAGCTCTGGTGGTCTGGGAGTCTCAGGTATCTGTGCTCTTGGGGACACCACGATGTGCTGCTCCCTGCAACTCAGGACAGTGCTGGTTGGGAAATGGGACTGATCTCTGGGGACTTTCCTGGATATTTGTCAGGGAGCCCCAGCACAGGTGGCTGGTGCTGTCCCCTCAGCGGACGTGCTAAGGTGCATGGATGACTTCCCAGCTTCGGTGCAGGGTCCTCCTGCATCTCTTTTCCAGGAGACAGACCAGAGGTTGTCTGGGACCTATATGACCAGCTGGAGGATAGGGGGGAGTCCCCAAACTGACAGGTTGCTGAGGCACTGGTGGTGGGACTGATGGATGGATCTGGCTTTCCGGGGTGGCCAGCTCAGCTGTGGCTTGGAAGATGTGGGATTAAACAACTCATCCGTCTCTGTGCAGCTTTCTGGCTTCGTGGCAAGGGTGAGCGGGTCTTGCTCTGCACCAGTGGCTTGGTCCAGCTGTGCCTCGGCGCTTGCCAGCAGTTGAAGTGCAGATGCTGGGGGATTGAACCTGCTGGAGATTTGGGTTCCTGCCTGTCTCAATTGTCTCAGAAGGTGCCGGGAGTAAAAACCACCCTGAAAACCTCCTTGTCTGTATCTTTTGAGGGCACTTTTTGCAAGCCTTGCCCTTTCAGGCAGCTCCTGCTGGGGTGCAGGGGGATAGGGACAGGGATGAGGATGGTGGTGTGAGGAGGAGGGGGCCGAGTGAGTGTGAGCTGGATGGGTGATGGGGTCATGGTGTGCTGGGTGGGGAGATCGTGGCCGTGAGTCAGTGCTGGGAAAGAGCCTGACACCATGTTGGAGGTGGGATTTCGTACTGAAGCTGGGGGAGGCAGCCCTGGAGCGTCAGAGGGTGCTGAACCCAAACTGGGACCCAACTGGAAATGCTTCTGGAGGTCTCCACCCTCTGAGGACAGGGAGCAACTTTGGCATGAGTGTCTGTCCGCTGCCTGGGCAGTGCCATTTCATGTTTTCCAGCAAAGCAGAAAGATACTGGCAAACCTTGAAACCTTATTTTACAGTTAATTTCCTCCTAAAGAATGCTTTGGTGAGTCTGAGGTTTCCCAGATGGCTCCCAAAAGTGAGCTGAGAGGTCTCCGGGCTATTAACTGGAGGGGAAGGATGTTGGATCCATTGCCCAGCTTTCTTCCCAGAGAGGTGTTAAATGCAATAACAACCCCCCCACTTTACAGTTGCTTTCTGTGAAATGCCAAGCGCCAAGTGTGGGGGTGACAGTCCTGACCGAGGGTGAGGGCTCTGGCGTGGGCTGTGCAGGTGGGTCCAGCCCTGGCCAGGCTTCTGAGGGACGTGGTTGGGAGTTTTCAGTGCTTAAAGGGCTCCTCTGTGAACAAACGATGCCGAAAGGCTTGGAGGTGGGTGCATGTGTGGGTGTGCTCACACGAGTTGGCATTTGGGAGGGAGGAAGGGAAAATATCACATGAAACAACTGCAGTGTTGGGGGACAGGTCTGCATTTGGGCCCATCTGGAGCAGAAGTAGTGAAAAATGATTCAAGGCTCTTTGCTAAAAAAAGTTGCGCTGATATAATTGGATGTTACTTCTGTTTGTGCTGTGGTCAAGCAGGTTAAAATCCTGGTGGGGACATCGTAAAGCCCTCCATTTAATTTGCACGGTGAGGACGCCCTAAGGAATGAAGCGGGTGTTCATCTCTCTCTCTCTCTCATTTTTGTGCAAAGCCGTGCATGAAGCAGCCCTGCCTGCCCCTCAGCCCCTGTGCAGCGCTGGCAGTGCGGCAGTTTCCATCCTGCAGCGGGGAGGTGGAGGGATCTTGGAGCTGGGTGCCAAACCATCTCCAAAAGACAGGGCCAAAAGTCACTGGCCAGGAGGGGACTGACCCTGTGTCCTCCAAGTTGCCCTTCCTTTCCTGAATCTCCACCCTGGTGTTTTAAATCAGTTCATGAGTCGCTGTCTCCAGTGCTGTAATCCTGCAGGACTGACAAGGCTGGAATTTATCTGAAATGCAGATTTTTTTTTTTCAGCTCCTGGTTTTCAGTTTCTGCCACGCTTCTCTTAGCAAGCGCAAGGAGGTACTGACTGGGTGGCTGCCTTTAATTGCATCAAAAAAAAAAAAAAAAGAAGAAAACAAGTGGCAGATGAGAGCTCATTTCCCCCATCCTCCTGTCCGTGGCGACCGATTTCCAGGAGAGGGCAGTTCCCAGGGGTTTTTGCTGCATGATGCCTTTCTCCCCTGCAGCCTCCGAGCCAGCATCAGCTGTGCCGAGCCCCTGCCGCTGCGTGCCGGCAGGTTGAGGAGGCAGTGCCATGCCAGGAAACGCCGGGGCATGGGCCTAGCTGCTCCGCGGGGAGGTGAGAYGTTGACAGCGTGTGGCCGATTTCTTTAAATAGCGAGCGCTGTGCTGCGGGGTTGTGCAGCAGGGAAGGATGCTCTTCCCGACTGGACTCTCCTTCCAGCATCCTGGAGGGGAGAGGATCCATCACCAGGGCAGGATGGCATAACAGGGAAAGGGACCCCCTCCCAAAATTGCTGCCCATCCACCAGGCGCATTGATTTAAAGCTCTCATTTCCACCCTTTCTTGGTAGAAATGAATTTTCTCCATAATTACAGATGGGTTTTACCTCCCTGGCTAACATCGTTTGCGATGTGGCTAATGTGCTGGGGCAGAAGAAACGCACTGCTGCGGGGCTGGTGGCTGCATGGTGCCCTGGGGGGTTTGATAGCCAAGAGGTAGGAGCTGGGCTGCGCATCAGATGGCCAGAGCTTGGGGAAAGGGAGATGTTCGGTCGCGCTGCCAGAGCAACGCTCACCTTTCTGAGAGTCTCATTAGTGTAGTGCATCCTGAAACAGATCCTCTCCTGCTAAAGCCTGGCCCTTCTGGCTTCAAAATCAGGAAGGGTGTTTATAGCCTTGCTGTGGCATTAACACAGGTGTCATAAACCTGATCTCAAGCTCTTAATCATGAATTAAATAGGCTTGGTGGTGGTGCCTACTATTATTCCCCATGCAGAAGTTCATGGTGCCAGGGGCTGCAGACAGTGAGGGGAAAGATGGGCTTGTACAAAGTTTACAGCCTCAGCAGTCCAGTTAACCTGTCTTGTAATTCAGTGTCTGGCAGCTGTACTAACTAGATCTTGGCCTCTTTCTAGCATCCCCCCCAAACTGTTTTGCAGGAAGGAGTCAAAAAAGGTCCAAAGGTTATTTTTGGCTGTGGCTGATTTATTCACACGCTGATCAGCCAGGAGAGGAAGTTATTCTGGTCCCAAACTGTCCCACATAACGCGCAAGTACCTTGTGCGAGTGTGATTTCTCCAGGCGAGGTTGCGAGATGACGTTCTCGTTTGGGGGAGCGAGCTCTCATAAAGCACCTTGATGGCTCACTGTCCTGCAAGCCCACTCAGGGAGCTCAAATCAGGCCAGAGCCTCACAGCCAGGGGATACAGGCTCTGCGCCCTCCTGTCCTTGGGTTCAGACCTGAGCCCTGTGTCCCTGGGGTGGTGGAAAGYGCTGTGCCTTGAAATTCCTGCTCCATCCAAGGGAGCACCAGCTAGATTGTGGGTCTCCCTGGGTGAGACCTGGGTTTGGGGAGTGCAGGGCAGCGTTTCAAGGCTCATTTGGGCACGGTATCGTTTCGAGGCTTGGGAAGCACCGTGGTGTCTTGGCCAGTTTCTCTGCAGGATGAGGTAGCTGTGGTGCTGCTGAATGTCTTCTCCCTGTGTTTGCTTTCCCTGGCATGCTGCGAAGATGAGCTCCCCGCTCTTGGGAAGGGGTGGTGGGAATGAAGTGTGAGGGTGGCATGGCCAGATCCTGCTTTTCTCCTGTGTCTGCACGAGAGATTGTTTCCGTGGGACTTCCTGGTGTCACTGCAGCTGGTTTCTGGCCAGGGCTAGTGGGAGTCAGCAAGGGTGGGCATCACTGGGACGTGACGCTGCCGGTGCCTTTGCCGTCCCGTTGTGCTGGTAACGTGTTTCCCACGCTGGCTGAGGATGGCATCGCTGTCGACTGCATCCCCCTGCAGAGGTGCCGGTTGCAGCAGAGATCCTGTCCCCGTGCCACCCTCATAGTTGCGGGGCTGGGGGTGTCAGCAGTGGCAATGTCCGACCATGGATGCACTGCTGGCATGGGTGAAGGGGGACCTGATCCCCACATCTCCTGCAGTGAGGAGGCAGGCAGGGCTGAGTCTGCACGGCAAAAGTGAGCTGGGCATTTGGGCTAAGGCAGGCTGGGGAGGATTGCAGGAGGCTTTGCAGGGGCAGAGGAGCTGCGAACCCAAGCCCCTAAAGGACCCAAGCCCTGGAGGTGTTGAGCAAACCAAATGTTGGCTGCTGCTTTGCCGCTTGGAAAACCTGGCTGTGCTGGAGAGCGGATGGGTGGAAGCCCTGGAGATTCCCATCTGCCTGCTAAGACCTGCTGTCCTCACTCCCCGCCAGCATCACAGCATCTGGAGGCAGGTGCCTGCGAGCTTCATTGGGACACAGGGGACGGAGCGGGGTCTCTAAGGTCACTGCCAGCATCCCTCAGAGAGAGGCCTCCCTGAACCCTCCAGGGGGCTTGGGCTCTCCAGTCACCATGTGCAGAATAACATGACTTAACTCATTTTAACCCATTAAGTGTTTAATTGGAGCCAGTGGGCTCATCTCTCCTGATCTGAGCTGTCTTTCCTTCAAGCCCAGAACCAGAAAGGGTTTGCGTTGCTGCTGTTACCTGTCTGATATCCAGATGTGCCACCCAGAGAGCAGCTAGTGTTTGAGAGAGAGAAGACTTCTCTTTCCTCCTCCCCAGCATCAAAACCTGGATGATAATCACTCAGTTACCGCCAACACTTTGGGGCTGCCATATTAAAAAAAGAGCATTTTTCTCCCCTTTTGATCATCTGCTTCTAGTTAACTCAGTTACAAGACTTTTGCAGTGGCCATTTTTGGAGATGGCAATCAGAGCATCTCTGCAAGCAGAAATGGCTTTCGTTCTGCGTGTCCTTTGTGTTTACACATATATAAAGAAATTTTGTCTCTTAAAATGAAGCTGAAATAAGCCCCAGCTTTGCTGATCACTGCATGGCTCTTCATGAGCGCTGGTGTCGCTTTCAAATCACATGTCGTCAATAAATCTAATTCTAACTGCCCTGCAGCAAATGGCATCAGCCTGCACTTTGAGATCTCTCCCACACGTACTCCTGCTGCCTAAAAATACCAGCGCTTTAATTCTCAAATGACTTGGCTATCGTACAGCCACCATTTTTTATTTAAATATTACTGCGTGGCTCAGTGCAGGACATCTGTTAGGCTACAAAGGGTGAAATTCTGCTCTCGAGATCTGGTCTTTAAGTAATGCAGCGGCTGTGTTGATCTTTGGGGTAAATGAACACTTATTACTTTTACTCTCTGTGCTGTGAGGTGCGTTAATCAGGGGTGCAGCGGCATTCAGGGAAGCAGGGTCCAGGAGAGGAAACTCATCCCTGATGTGGCATCAAGCAAAATACCCCCCAAAACTCATCCTTTCACCAAAGAGCTGGACCCACAGCGGCCGCCAAAGAAAATGCCATCATTGCTGGTGACCTTCGCAGGGAATGGCTGGCCAAGTGTGCTGGCAGTGGCCAGTGAGGGCTGTTTCCATCTCAGGACAGGGCATGGGAAAGGCACTTCCAAAATCCCTTCCAGCCCATCACTGGAGCCCTCCAAGCCCCTCAGCTGTCCCTGTGGTGAGGAGAGCAGAGGTGAACGGCCTGTCTGGCCAGCGTTACCCACAAGGATGCTCTTGTGTCCAAATAGCTGCATGCTTTAGGAGCTGTTGAAAATGCAGTGTACTGCGCTTCATCCCTGTTAACCTTCCGTGTTGTCGTGGTTTAACCCTAGCCAGCAACCAAACACCACACAGACGCTCACTCACCGCGCCCCCCTCCGCTAGGATGGGGGAGAGAATCAGGAGGGCAAAAGTGGGAAAATTCGTGGGTTGAGATAAAAACAGTTTAATAATTGAAATAAACCAAAGTAGAACAGTAGTAATAATAATAACAACAACAGAATATACAAAGCAGGCGATGCACAATGCAACTGCTCACCACCCGCCAACTGATGCCCCACCTGTCCCCGAGCCGCGATTCCCCCTTCCCGGACCACGCCTCCTAGTTTATATACTGAGCATGATGTCATATGGTATGAAATAYCCCGCTGGCCAGTTGGGTTAGCTGTCCTGGCTATGCTTCCTCCCAGCTTCTCATGCACCTGGCAGAGCATGGGAAGCCGAAAAGTCCTTGACCAGTGTAAGCACTACTTAGCAACAACTACAGCATCAATGTGCCATCAACATTCCTCTCATACCAAACCCAAAACACAGCACCACACCAGCTACTRGAAAGAAAATTAACTCTATCCCAGCTGAAACCAGGACACGTGTGTGTGCCAGGTGTCTATTCCATCGTCTTTGCAGTAAATATATAATTTACATTTACATGTCTGGCTTTGAGATGTGGAATACAGGGAAGGGGACTGACTGCTTTGGTTTGAGCAGCTGGGTCTCTCTTTAATGGGTGAATGCAGAGGGCATGCTGGTGTTTTCAGTTCATACAGGGCACTGGGCAGCCTGGTGTGTAACTCAGAAGCAAGCAGGCTTTTTTCTCCAGCAGATTTCAGCCTCTTGACCTTACTGGCTTGCTGGCAAGGCAGGGAGAGCTCATCGGTTGGTCTACGAATGAAGCCAAGGGCTAACATGACGTGCTGTGATCTTGGGGTGAAGTGGCAAACTGGCTTACTGGCTTTGTGGCATTGACTGGGGGATTTTGGAGCAGTGCGGGATGTGATGGATGTGAAAACTAAAGTTCAGCATAGCTGGGAGGTGCGAGGCTATAAAACATGAGTGATGCTTTAAATGGATGTGTTTCTTTAGGAGACTTTGGATTGAAGGTATTTGGATTTTCCTCTCTCCATCTCCATGAGATAAACCCTTACGCTGCTGGGGGAGTTCATTTCTGAGCTGTAAATGCAGCCTGGAGCAGTGGGTGAGCACAGGCTCRGGGCACACACAGCTGACGGGGTTGGCTGATAGCTACGAGTCCTACACCCTGCTGCAATACAGTCAAGCCATGGACGCAAGCATTGCTAATTCCCCCAGTCTTGCAAAAAAAAAAAGTATATTTTGGAGGCTAAAAAGGTGAGGAAACCAGCCACCAATCCCACGTAGCTGGCAGACACTGGCCGCTTGGTTTCCTCTCTCCACCGCACGTAGGAGGAAATCCAGCCACTGGAGATGCCAGGGAGGTGCTGCCACTGCCCCAGGGTGGGGACAAGTGTAGTGATCCATCMGGAAGAGCCACCCTGCTCTGTCAGACCAAGATGCGGCAGGTCCTCCATCACTCAGTGCCCGGACTTTCTCCTTCGAAGGACTCTTGGCTCCACATGGGCTGACCTGGTGTGCCTCGAAATGCCAAAAACCTGTTGTGGAGAAGGAAGCAGAAGGATCTTCCCATGCTGCTGCCTTCACTCTGAGCTTTTTTCCCCCTCTTTCCTTCAGTGCAGGTGTGTCCACAAGGAGAGTGACCGTGAGTCAGCTCCCACGTAGTTGCTGGTGAGCTGGAGATTTGCCTGAGCCTGTTCTCCCAAAAGCGTGAGATTTTGCAGGACTTATCCCCASATGGTCGGGAGCTGCTTATGAGCACCCAAGTTAACCATTCTCTGGAGCAGCTGGGACCTTCATGGTCTACTTTTGCCCCTCTCCATCCCCATTGGCTTGGATTGAGGCTGATCCGCTCTGAGGCAGCTGCCAAGTGCACTTGGTGGTACCCAAAGCTTTCGTAAATCTGTGAGGACTCATGGGCACAGGACGGGCGCTAGTAACACCAGTAACCAGAGCAGGCTGGCTCGGGAGAGCTGGTCCGGGCTGGTGGTGGCAGGAGGATGCTGCTAACGAGAAGGCGATGGTGGCCGCTGTGATGGCTTTATTGCCTCCATATCTTCCTCCGAAGATGGTGGTCTGGGTTTGAAAGAGTCCATCCTCTGCGCAGCTGCAGCTCCCAGCTCCCTGCTGGCCTCGACCTTGCGCCGGCAGGGAGACACGTGCGTTTTGGCTCTCGCTTCTTGTTGTTTTCCAAAAAGTGAATATTGTCAGATTCAGAGCAACTCTGGCCATATTGTGTGCATATTAATGTGGAGCCAAAGCAAGGCTCGGCACGCGTGTGTCTGCCTCTGCAGATAGCCTGGGTGGGAGCTGGTATGTGCACGTTGGGGTCTCTGCTGGGGGCGTTCAGAGGGATGTTATCTGCAAATGCAGCTCACGGATGGCTGGAGAAGCGGTGGAGAGAGATGCCAAGAGGGGAGGCTGCTGTGGGGAATCTAAGTCGCTCCTGCCTGCAAAACCCTCGTGCTGCTGCTCCTGAGGTGCTGGAGAGGCAGATCAGCTGGGGAGGGCCAGCTTGTCTCTGTGCTGGGAGCAGGAAAGGGGCTTTGTGTCAGCACCGGAAGAGCAAGAGCAGCATGACTTCAGCTCAACCTCCCGGGCTGGGATGGAGCTGCCTTTGCTCTGGAGCGGGAGCCAGTGAGCCYGCAATGCTGCGTGACACTGATACAGCCCAGACACTCCTCTCCCCAGCCGTCTCCGCGGCAGCCTGAAAAAGCCGGGGCCATGCGAGGCCATGCTTGCCTATCGTGGGCACCGGCTGCTACTGGCTACAGCTGGCGGCTGCGGCTCTGCTCGGCCCTGGCTGCGGATGCTCTGGCTCAGCTCCTCTGAAGGTGGGATGGTCCCTGGTGGGGTCGGAGGTGTGATGCCCACGGGGTGATGCTCGCGGGGATGCCGGAGGGACTGCTCGATTTGCTTTTCCACTCAGGATTCTGGCAGCTGGGTTCCCAGCCGTGCTGATGGTGCTGCAAGTACCCTGAGAAAGCAAGGTAGCATTCACGCTCCTCTTCTCAAGCAGTCAGAGCAGGGACCCTGTGACGTGGTACAGTGGCAACATGGCCTGGGGGTGGCAGGAGAACAGGATGAGGGCGTCTGTAAAGGATGCTTCAAAATATGGAGGCATTTAACTGCAGCTCCTAGGGGACTCGCTGGTCTGCGGTGGAGTGAGGCTAGCCTGGGGCTGCCATCCCTGCAGCTGCTGTCGCCCTCCTCGCCAGCACGGCCTCTCAGCACCCCAAATTTCTCACAGGTTGCCCGAGGCACACCTCCAGAAGTCAGCCCACCACTGTAGTCACCAGGGTGGCTTTCGGGGGCGAGTGGAGCCATTCTCAGGTGCTTGCTCCCCGTCCTGCTTGTTCTCCAGCTGTTCGGCTTCCCCCATCATATCTCTGTTCTCATCAGTCATTATTTCTCTCTAGGTGAAGGCTTTTTAATAACATCTGACATTTCAGCCATTTTTGAGTAATTTCCTTTCTTCTACTCCAATTTTCTTCCTCTTCTTCATAACTAGGAAGCCTTTCTTTGTCCTTGGCCAGAGGGGAGGTGTCTGTTATTGCCTCTGTTACCATATTCCAGGAGGTTTGATCAGGTTAATGAAAATCCTTCTCTCTTTCTCTTGTGTGTCGCTTCCACTCCCATCTTCTTTATCCTGGCTTCTTAAGGAAATGAAACTAAAGGGCTTGTGTCGTCACGGCCTTTTCTCTCTCCCCGCTCGCTCTCAAACTTGTTGGTCTCTCTTAGCAAATCTGACGGGCTGGCGAGCTCAAAACGCTCAGGGGCTAGTGATGGCTGGCGGGGAGGACAGAGCCAGGTGATGCCCCGGAGGGGTGCGGTGCAAGGGGCCAGTGGTGGGGCAGCGGGGTGGGGCTCATCACCCAGAGAATAGGGCTGCGGATCCCACCGGGAGCACGAGGGGTGCCGGGGCTGTATCCCCAAGTCTGTTAGCTGGGATAACAGGCTGCATTGCCTGGCTATTTTTGCTGCCCAGCTGCTTTTCTTGTGTTCAGGAAGGGAACCAGAGGAGGAGAGTCACTCTAGCCTCGCAAATGGGGTGTTAGTCTGGGTTTCGAGAGACCTGAGCTGTGTGTTCAGCTGCAGACTCGCGCGTGGCTGTGCTCGAGGGCTCTTCCTGCAGCAGCAGGAGCTGCAGCTGGTTTAAGCTAATCTGTTGGAGTGTGAACTGCAGTGACAGAGGAGCCAGCGGAGATTTTCCACTGCTGTCCATGCTACAGCAGGGAGAGGCAGTAGAGCTTTTCCAGTGGCTGCTGCAAAATCTGGTTCCCTGGTAGTAACGTGGGGACTGTAGCACCACTGGTGAGGGAAATCCTGGGGGTCCTGGGAGAAGCACAATGTGCAGTCAGTAGTTCAAGTGCATCAGTGGAAAAGGACCAAAGTGCTTCTTGGTGTGTCCTCGGAGCTCATTGCCCTTTGCAACAAGGGATGGGGTACCCCGTGAGCATGTCCCCTCCTTTCCCAGCCTAGCTTGGGGAGAGGGATCTTGCCAGACTGGGGAGGAGGGTTTGCTGAAGCCCTGCAGCATGGAGATGCTCTGCCGAGATCTCTTAGTGGGGAAGCAACCTGTCTGCTTGGCAATTTAGCCGGGGACTTAGCTTTTCTGCGGGTGAGTTACTGCTCGTTGGCACCAAGTCGTATTGTAGAGCTGCACTCTGAAGGTTTCACCCTCGCTGCGCCGTGTCCTTCACTTTGCATGTACATCTGGTATTTCTTTTGGGCAACCTGTTCTGCTGTTCTCTTTTCAGTCTTCATCCCTCAGGCCTGGAGCCTTGCTGAACCTCAGCATGGCCCCTGCCTAGTGCCTCTGCCAGAGAAGGAGATTGGGCTTGCCATCAGGAACCGTGCCTCATTCTCTGCCTGGTCCCACCAGGCACCTGCCTTCCCCTCTCCCTTGTGTCCTTCCCAACGTGAGGGGCTTGCTGGGTGGCACCAATCCTGCAGAGAGCACAAGGGCACTTGTAGCCTCGCAATGAGCAGGGTCCTCAGCACGTCCCCATGGGCTCCCTTCTCCTAGGGGATCCCCAAACATGCAATCCCATTAGGGGGGACGCACAGTAGTGGCTCTGTGTCCCAGCTTATGGTGCATCCCTTTCACCTTGTTTGGCCTCTCCACCTATTTGTGGTCTGCTGGGTAAGAAGGCTTGATGGTGGGAAGACAAGACCAGCCTTGATGCCACCACGGTCATGCATGATGCAGATGTTTGGGGTGTGTTTTCGAGCTAGGTTTCTTAACCAGCTGTGAGACATGGATAAAGGTAGGAGAAGGGCTTGGCAGTGGCCCCTGCTCAGGAGCTGGGTGCTTGCATGGTTTCTCTTTCCAGGAAGAGTTTCGGTTTTCCTTTGTTCTCTCCAGCCTCTCTTTTGATGGTGGTGAGATGGGCTCTGTAATTGAGGAGATCCCATCTGAATAATCCACTGAGGAAGCTGCTAATTTGAAGACATGTCTGTAATAATTAAATCATTATCTAGAGGGAAGTAGAGAACAGATACCAAAACGGGGCTAATTAAAATCCAAACCCAGGATGACTTAGGCTCTGGGCCAGAGCACAGCATAGTCTGTTGGGGATGTCTTCATGTGTAATTGCTTTTCAGAACATCAGTCCCACCAGAAAACCCATCTGTTCCCCCTCATGAGACCAAGATTGACCCGGAAACCCTCTTGTCTTGTCCTGTCCCATGTTCCCCAGACCAGACACAGCTAGAGGATAGCCATATGCTTTGCAAAGGGCAGAAGAGATGGTGAGACCCAGTCTGGGAGGGTATTTGGTTCTTGGGCCTCAGGAACTAGATTCCYCCATATCGCTGGAAGATTTGGTCCTTACCTTCTTTCGACCCTCAGGATTGGCCAATGCTCTTTGGAAATCCCTTGAGATCTAGGAGCAAGGTGGGCTCGTATCTATGCCTACTCCATGCGTGAAAGGATTTGGACCTACAAAGGTGCCACAGGGACCCAGTGCCTGGGAGGAAGGTGGCTTTGGCTGTAGAGAGAGACGAGTCTTGTTCAGGTTGACTCCACGTCTGGGGTGGGAGCACCTTGGGGGAGGTTTTGTGTGCTGCATCGCCTGTAAGGATGCAGTGCATTGCTGGGTATGAGCCCAGCCCTTGAGTTATCCTGGGGTGTCAGCTCTGAGCAGGTCCAAATAGGTGGCTCTGCCGAGCTGAAACGTGGTGATCGGCAGGTGTGGTTGTGATGTTGGAGGGGAGAAAGGGTCTTTGGACAGCACTTCACACTATGCCATGATGATGGCAGATCTACAGGGTGGGTGTTAATGTGCATACCCATAATGCTTTGCCCGAGGCTAGTCAAGCCTGAAGTCCACCACGTCCTTCAGCAGGGCCAAGCCCTTTGCAAAGGACAATGCATAAAAATCCCACCTCCCATTTTCAGGATGCTGGGTCCAGGGTAAATTCAATCCTTTTGAGCTCCTGCACTGGATGGATTTCTGCATCAGGGAGGTGTTGCTGCTCTGCCTGCGTAGACTGAAGGTCCTAATGTGGGTGGTAGCAAGGTGAAACCCAGCAGCAAGCATTGCTTCAGACGAGCTGGCCTTGAATCACTATTTCGGCAGGGAAGGACTTGCAGCTGTCCAAACCAGGCCCCTTCCAAAATTGTTAAGATAAATTGGTGCATTTACCTAGTGGAGACAAGGTCAGGGAGCTCTGTCTATGAGGTGTGCACGTCCTGAGCATCGCTCTGCGAATGCCCCCGTATCAGCATGGCAGGTAAAGGTCATCTCAGGTGGGCTGGTGGCTGCAGGCAGCATCTGAGCTTGGGAAGGTGGGAGGAGGGCATGGCACGGGAGGCTGGGCAGGCAGCCACTTCTGCTTGGGTAAGCATCCCACCAACCCCTGACACATGTTATTTTTTTTCCCCTACGTTGCCCTGGAGGGACTGCAGCATTGCAGCAGCACAGCACTGGCACTGCGACGGTGACGTGGTGGATCTTGGGGATGGGCTGCTTCAGGCTGAAGCATCCCTAAGCCAGTGCTGGTGGAGCTGGGTTCTGCTTGGTCTAACATCTGCAGGAACAGGGCACTGTAGGATGCCCAGGGTCCAAAATTGTGTCATAAAGAAGCCAGAAATTTAAAGCTGTCTGCAAAAATGGTCACTAAACCTTCTGGAAAATGTTGGCTCAGCTGCTGTGCTTGAGTTGTGTGTGGAGAGGGACTCCCAACCCCGTGTGCGTCCTGTCGGCTTGTGAGCTTTAATATGCTGCTTGCTTTTAATCGAGAGGGCGCACAACATTGTCATCTCAGGCAATGTGTTGCCAACGCATTGGGTCATCGCCTTCCCTTCATCCCCCCTCCAAGGATTTTAAGGTTTCCTGGCCACCACGGTTTTGAGTGCCCACAGAAGCACTGCTCAAACGGAGGGACCAGGATGGAAGCCACCACACCTGCGTCTCTTCCAGCCAGTCATGCACCAATGTAATTACCCACATTTAATTTCTTTAAAAGCCTGCTGAGCTGCAAACGCGGTTCCCCCCTCTCCTGGTGGTGTCTCATGTGGATCAGCCAAATCCTGCTCTCACCTCCTCCTGGGGTGGTTTGGGGGATCGTCCCTGGCACCAGTGCTTGGCCACAAGGCCACTTGCCGCAACTCAGTGTGTGCAGGAGCTYCTCGAAGTGCTGGGGGGGATTGCAAAGTGCTATGTCGAGGGGCTTTGTGCCGATGGGCATAACGGGGGTGGATGCTTCTTGGACACCCTTTGGGCATGATGGACAGAAACACGGGCCAGGCTCAATGATGGCATGGTTGGGGCCACCACCTTTTCAGTCTTCTTGGGTGAGCTGGGCATGGCCATGGGACCTTGCGGGAAGCACAGTGGGGACAAGGGCACAAGCTCCCGGGGCTYTCGGTGCCAGGCACGGGGCTTTGCCTGGGGTAAAGGCTGCTGCCAACAAGGACGCAGAGCTCACTGCATTAGCTTAGCTCCACGGAGCTGACATTTTAAGAGGGAACGAGTTGGAAATTGAGCTGAACTAATGCCCAGCGCTGCTTTTTGTGAYGATAAATGCTCGGATGAGAGCTCTGCTAACACAGAGAAGAGCTGCCACCCTACTGCAAACCATGACACTCCCCACACTTTCTGGAGCAATTTTGTGTTAGTTCCCTCAATTTGAATCTTGCGCTTTTTTTTCAAATCCCCCAAACCAGGGGAACAGTGCTGGGGCACCATATTTCCTCTGGCCAGTCTCTCTGCTCATCCAGCGCAGTGCTGAGCATCCCTAGATAGGGTGCTGGTGCAGAGGAACAAGGATGAAGGCAGTGCTGGGCATGCACCATTGGGACTCTGGCAAGCAGGATGGGTGCCAGGATCACCAAATGGGCATGGTGGTAGCATGGGCTGGAGCATGCTCACTTATCCCTGGATGCCCCGTAGTGCCAGCACATTTGCTGGCCTCTTCGGGGTCATCTCGAGGGGACAGTCGCCCTGTGGCATGCCCATCCCTCCCCACTGATACACCCAGGCTCCCAGCTGGGATGGGAATCCCATCCCTGGTGGCTCAGCCGCCGGCACACTGGGACCACACTGGGTAAGGAGCTGGCTGGTGTCCATGGCTGCTCTGCCCTGCAGGCCACCCGGTCCTGCTCTGCCTGCCTGGACTGCAGGAGGTGGCCTTTCTGTCCCATAAGCCATGGGGGTCCTTAGCTGGGCTACGGGGGTGCTAGTTAATGAAGAGAGRGGGGAAGGAGGGGGCTGGTGGAGCTGGGTGAAGCCCTCAGGGGCTCTGCTCAAAGCTCCCTGCTGGGTCTAACGCAGCTCGTGACATTCACAAAAAGCTTGATTTATTCTTCCCAATCTTCTCCAATACTTGGGTTCTCTGGAGGGAACTGGACTTATATATTCCTTATATCTTCCTTGTGGACTATATCTAGGAGGAATGAGCTCCAGATGGAGCTTATTCCATGGCAGGGTATTTCTGAGGTGCTCTCAGTGGTTTCTCTGATGGCTAATAAGGATTGAGCTAATTTCACCATTCTCCTACAGGGGAATGACTTGGATTTTCCTTCTCAACTCAGTTCTCAAAGCACAGCATCTTCAGGACCTTCTCCTCGCTGGCACAGTGAGCTGGGAACACAGTCCTCTGCTTCATGGTGTTTGGGGATGTGCAGGGGGAGAGTCATCACCAAAAACTCCTTCTTGCAAGAAACAAGGCTTAAAATGCAAGACAAATGCAGGAGAAGCCTTCCTGCAGTGCTGTCCGGCTGAGGCYGGCACTTGGTGCTTTCCTGCTGCTATGGCTGGAGGCTGTGTGCCAGGTGAGCTTCATCTGTGGGCTAATTTTGCATAACAAAGAGTGTGGGTTGAAGATGTGGACTTGCTCGATGAGGGTTAGACAGAAGCAGACAGAGCTCTAGTGTCTGCGCCTTGCCCCCGGCCACTTTTTAAATGTCACTGTCCTCAGATGTCCCCGCACAGCTGCTTCTGCCATGCCATGCCATGTCCTGTCGTTTGCCATGAGCCGCAGGGATGAGACGCCGGGAGCTGACACTCAGCTGCCTGGGCCCTCGCAGGCACACGGGCACAGGCACCGTGGGAGCAGCAGCAGGGTTATTCCAGCCTGGGTTGGGGGTGGATAGGGACCGCGCTGCAGTTTGTCTCCATCTCTGCCTGCTCCTTACTGGGACCAGTCCTGCCTTCTGTGCTCCTCTGCTGGCTTCATCCACCCCTTCCAAACCACTTGGGAGATGGCCAAGATGCCAAAGCAGCACAACTTGGCCAGAAGGTTGTGGTTATCCCTGGCATGAGGATGCTTGGGAGGAAGAACAGGTTTCAACCAGGCAGGGATTTAACCCTGCGATCCTGCCTTGCCCTACACGGAGCTGAGCAACCACAGCTCTGAGATTCCATCCACCCACATGTCCCAGTAGGGGTGGAGATGCATGGGGTATGTCTGGGTTTTTTTCCCCGTGGATGTTGCAGAGCTATCTTGGTACTGGATCTGGCCCGATCATCCTCGGAGCCTGACTGCACAGAGCCGAGAATCACGCTGGTATCCTGCTCCCCACCAGGGCACGTCTGCAGCTGGGCAAAAGCTGTTTAGTAATTAGCTGCGCCATAAGCAAAGGGATTAAATAGCTTGCTAAAGTTACTTAGCACAAGGAAGGGAAAGCAGAAGGGATGAATACAAGGGGGAACCCCCCACATCTCTGGAGTTACCAGAACCATCCGAGTTGCCTCTGGTTGGGGTCATCCAATGCCCAAGCCAAGATGTCACTGCTCTTCTTGAATAGGAAGGACTAAAACCTCACGTGTTTTGGAAGGATGGAGGAAAGCAATGTCCTGATGCATCTGGGGAGCCCCTGGATTGTCTGCAGGTGGAATGGGGAGCACGGGGAGGGCTTGGGGCGCAGGTCTCACCGCTGTTATCTCTGTGTGTGTGCTAAAGTGGTTGATAGTGAATTGCTGAGCTCTGGAGGCCTCCCCATGGCATGGGTCATGCTCCAGGACCATTGCTTTTCCCTTTCAGGTTGTGTTGGCTGCGAAACCTCCCTGGGTGTGATGCAGGGACATGTTCCCAAATCTGCCGCGGTCCAAACTGGAGCCAGCATCACTAGGCATTTCCCCAGTCTATCCGCTATGGCTCTGAATACCCTCTAAAACTTCCCAAATTTCATATTGAAAGCCCAGTCTGCCTCTTCTCTGGCTCTCCAAATTACCTCCCTGGGCTCTTCCTCAACACCACTCAAAATTTGTGGTCTGGTGAAGGATAGTGGCAAAGTTCTTAAGACCTGCCTGAGCGGGGCAGGGAGCGGGGTGCTGCTCTGGACCCCGGGGAGCTTACTGAGCCGCTTTCCCTTTCCACCATTCATGGAGTTGGCGGCCAAATTTTATAATAGGAAATGGGCGGATGTGCAGCAGATGTGTGGGAGCGATTATTATTGCTGAGGCTCGTTGCACGGAGGGCCGTGCTTAGGGTGCAGTGATGCTCCTGGGTGTGGAAGAGATGCCAGTGAACTGGGCGATGCGGTGGAAACCCTGGATCTTGGGCAGACAAGGCATGCAAGTTGCGTAGGGCGAGTGGCCACTGTGTTAGGATGCACATGGTGTTTGTCGTGGGGTTTCTTTACAAGCAGCAGACTCCCATGTCCCCTGGGCCGGGTGCAGAAGCCCGAGCTGCCTGCCGTAGCATGGGTTACCGGGGCTCGGGTGGGTGAAGAGGCACCTCTGCATCTTTTCACGGGGCTCGGGTGCACCCGCAGCGCAGATTTCAGCAGCCCCCCTTCGTGCTGGTGACTCTTCCTCCGTCGCTGAATAAATTAGCACCAGCAAGTGCTCACGGTGTGTGACTAAAGCAGGGCAGGGGCTGGTTTGGCAACGAGGAGGACAGCCCCCGGCTCCGGGGCGTCAGGCTCCCAGATRAAATAACTCCTCATCAAAAGTGTCATGGGGGTGGGAGGGATGTACCCATGGCAAAACCTCAAGTGAAATAATGGAAAATCACCAGCTATCCCTCCAACTCACGGCAATGATTGACATTATGCCATGGGCTCTCCCCTTCAGTCCCCACTGCTGAAAGTGGCTCAAGATTTCACCCTGCTAGTGGGGAAACTGAGGCACAAAGCCTCGCTTTCCCAAAGGTGAGGGGACTTTTGTAGTGATGCCTCCTCTGTGGCAAGCGCACAATTTTCTCCCCATGGTTGTAGACTGCTTCCCCGTGCCTTGTTCCCTCTCAAAGGACTCTGCATCCAACTTGGGCTGGAAACCAGCCTGATTGCTGGGATCCCAGTGCTCACCTTCACTTGCAGATTCATCTAGGGGGTGGTTCACCTCGACATGCTGCTTCTAGAAGAGCTGTGGCAATTGCATTTCCCTCTGCTGCTTGTTTAAACTAACCTTGAATGAAGCAGAAGTCAAAGGCTTTGTCCTAACAGAGCAAAGGGCAGAGGTTTTGGTTGCAAAGTTACAGAAAAAAAGGATGAAACAGCCACGTGCATGCACATGGATGGCAAGCAGACCAGCTATTGAAAAAGGAAATGATTGTAACCAGCATTGTGGCTTTTTTGCGTCAGGTCAGTTGCTGTTAATACCCCTCCTTGTCTCTGTAGATGGATCTGAGTGCAGACCGCATCCTGGAAGAGGGATGCAAGCTCGGTGTTGTGCATCAGGCGCATTCTTCTCCTCCCTTCCAGCACAAAGTGGTTTCCCAGCCACTCACCCATTGAAGGAATCGGTATTTCTTCGGCATTGCCAGCAGTCCCATCATTTGAGCGATGCTGCCAGGTTTTTGTGGAAATCTGCTACAAAACGTTATTGGTGTGGGTGACTGGAGTGGGATTGTGGTGACAGGATTTGGGGGATTTGGTTTGCGTTTCTAATGGTTTTGGGTAACTCCTCTGCCTGCTGGGGCAGGTCTGCAGCAGGGTGAAATCCAGCTCATGGGCTTGTTATGGTGACCGTATGCGCCTGCTTCACCAGCATGCTTGCTGGGCGCCCATGTGAGCTCCTGGCCACACTGGGATCCTCATGGATTTAGCAGCAACTTCAGACCTGTCATCCTCTCTCCCCTCAGTCATGTTTTTGGTTGTTGCAAACCCAGAGATGAAGTTTGAAGGTGAGTCTGGGCTTGCTGAGTCTCTTGGCCAGACTTTGGGATCCCACTTGTCAGAGGGATCATCCAGTTTGGAGCCCCTCCAAGGCTCATTCCCGTCTGTCATCTCACCCCAAAGTGCAAAGGCAGGAGGTTTGCGTGTTGATGTGTCTTTACCCCAGCAGTCCCTTCCCATGCCAGATTCCTCCTTGCAATAAACTGAGATTATGCCTTTCTCTGGGGTCAGCTGAGGACACGTAGCCCATTTTGGAAACAGGGAAACAGAGTCAGGAACCATAACAYGACTGGTACAACACTCTCCAAGGGGTAACACAGTCCTGTAAATTGGCATATGTGACCGAGTTTAGGTGCCAACCCCTGTAAGGGGTGTTCACCATCCTCCACACTGTGCACCCTGTATCCGCGCTGGAGGACCCGGCAGAGATTTCGGCTCATCGTCTGATGAGCTTTTTGTTGTGGAACAATTGTGTTTCTGCACAATGGCAAGGAGCAGGTGGCTTTCTGAAAATACCCACTGGAAGTTGTGTGTAATGCCTCCCCTCCCACTGGGAACTATAAATATCAGTTGAATACTAACACTTACTTCTCCCTGCAAAGAAACAGCCAGATCTGGACATTTTTCCTCCCGATTTCTCCTCTGGCTTAGCAGCTTAGAGCGAGCAAGGGCTGAGGATGGGAACCGCTTTTTGGTTTTGGAGCAAGCCTTCAGGGCAGAAGCATGCCTGTTAAGGTAAGATATTGGGAGTAGCTATCTTTTATTGCTTGCAGGGTCCTTTGTCCCCATGCTTTAGGTGCACCCGCTGCTTCCCTGCCACCTCTGAGACAGGCTTCGATACCTGGAAATGCTGCCCAAACATCCTCTCCTGTCAGGGCTGTATCTCCAGCAAGGGACAAATTGGGCTTTGTCCCCTGGAGAGCGAAGGACATGTTGCTGCAGGTATGGAGACTCCAGGTGACTTCCCGGACCTGGATGGGAGAGGAGGCACCGCTACATCTTTTCTCAGGGCTCGATCACATCCATAACACAGATCTCCGCAGYGGTGACTCTCCCCCTGTGAATCCATCTCACCCTTTAGTATGTGAATCTAAGCCTTTGCTGCTAAAAATTGGCACCTTATTTCTAGCCAGAATGCCTCATTTCCCTTATCATCCCTGGGTGTCCTGGCCACGGGCTGTCCCTGGCATTAGCTGGGTACCATCTGTGCGGTACCCTGCCGTTGGCGGGGCTGCATTAGGGAATGTGGAGGCACCATCACCATATGGGCCCCAGGGTAAATTGGATCTTCCTTGTCCTTCTCAGGGGACTGGAGGTCCCCAGAGGCCACAGTGCATCACAGGAGTAAATATAAGGACTCAGGAGAGATGCTGGGATGAGGCTGTATCTGCTGATTGGTTTTCTTATTGAAATGCAGCTTTTTCCCTGTGGATCGCCCAGGATGGAGAAGCCAGGGTGCTTGAGCTTGCAGACAGGACTGCTCAGGTCCAGGCTTGTAAAACTAAGAAACCTGTGGAGCATATAGACAGGGTCTGTGACCAAGCACGGGGATGGCGTGAGGAAAGGAAGGATGAGGAGGGACCCTCAGGGACTGTGGGGCTGTAGAGAGGGATGCGAGGAGCTCCTGGCACACGTGGAGCTCAGCTGGCCGTCTCTGGTGCAGACAAGCCCCATCTGGACACTGTGGCACGAGCAGCAGCTCTCCTGTGGTCTCAGGGCAGAAACGCCTCAGGAGGTGAAATCTCAGCCCGTGGCCTGCACGAGCATGTGGCAAAGGCATCTCTGAGACCTGTCACRGGTGAAGATTTCCATTTCTAGGCTCTGCGCTTAAACCAGCAATTTCCACTGTTGAGCCAGGGCACTTTCAGCATCCTCTTTGTCTTGTGCACAGGAATAATCTCCATTTTCTCAGCCTCTAATTATCATGTCTCCCACCGAGGGTAAAATGGAAAGTGGGCTCCATGGGTTGATGGAGATGTTGAGGATGTTCCTGCTCTGCCATCCACAAGCCGTCCTACGGCTCGGTGGGTCAGGACTGACCTTGCCCAGGGCAGACTGGGGGGATTGGTGGCTCAGCATGTTCTGGCTGCTCCAAAGTGCTGTCCGACATCAACAAGGGTGGGAAGGACTTATGCTGGGACATGGCTCCATCTGCGGGAACAGCAATGGGGATGACCTTGCTGGAAATGTAAGGGTACGACCCTTTCACAGCCTGTCCATGTAATCATGTTTAACGCAGCATCACAAGGAAAAAGTGAAAAAAGAAGTGCTGCAAGGAAAAACCAACAGCAAAAGGGCATCACCCTCCTTCTTCCTCCCAAGTCTGGCTGGGAAGGGGTCTGTGTGGGACGCTGGGACCCTGTCCTCAGCTGGTTCAGCGGAGGGGAAGCCATCCCCGCACCGGTGAGCTGCAAGCAGTGGCCACTTGTGTGGGCCCTGCCGCCCTGACTGCACTGCTCTTTTGAGGCCAGGTTGGGCGACTGATGAGGATTTTCTAGGAGCGGAAAAGATCAAACTGACGTTTTTATGGGATGATCAATCTCTGTGAGCTTGTTGCCTCCGAGGTGCACGTTAAACCCTCTTTGCCAGCTGCCTGCTGGGGTGATGATCTTGCTGACAGAGCCAAGGAGGTTTTTTTCTTTCTCTTGTCAGGGCTGAGATGAGAGTGAAGCTGTTGAGAGAAAAACCACGAGCCTATCTCTGCCTCGGTGCACAGGCGGTTTTGTGTGTGGATAAATGCTGGGTGTGCTTCTCGCCCTGGTGGAAGTGGGAAAGCCAGGGTGCTCCCTGGGCACTGGGTGGGTGCCGTGCTCTGCACCATGGACCAAGCATCCTGCAGGCAGCTTGGCTCGCTACAGAGTCATGCCAAGCAAATAATCAGCCCAAGGGCAAAAAAACCCCCCCCTGCTCTCCATCAGCTGCTCCACGTCTGGGCACCATCATTGCAAACTGGCCTCTCCAAGCAGGCAGCACATGACTGTGCTGTTTTCCATCCCAAAGAGTGGGGAAAGCATCATTTGGGGGGGGGAAGGGATAGTAAAGCAAGCAAGGTTTTCACTGGCAACAAACCTGCTTTCAGCAAGTCTGTGCCTGGCAACCCCATGGGACTAAAAATACCCAGCACAGGGCTAGAGCTGCGCAGTGTGTGTTTTCTCAGCTCACCAGCTGTCTCCTCGCATCCTCACTCCTCTACCCAATGACTATCCCATCAGTTAAGGCCCTCTAAACCCAGGCAGTAGCATTTACGTACTTTTACTAGATACAGTTGAAAGGTTGAGATTCGCAGGCAGCGTTTTGCTGCTAATTGCGAGCAAGCTCAGACCCCTCTGACATCCAGCACCAAAGGGTGCCCTCACTGCTGCTAAAGTCACCAGCAAAGTGTGTGATGCATTTGGGCCGTCATCCACACTGACATCCCCAAGGTCCTTAGAAGTGACCGGTTGGGATGCGGGTCTGCCTAAGAAATGCTGAGCTTCGCTATGCAGGGATGGCATCTTGTATATGCAACCACCAGCTGGGCTTCTGGGGGAAGAGGTGCGTGGGAACGGGTGGTTTTCTGTTGCTTTTGGAGAACGGAGAAAATCCCAAGGTTTGAGGTGGTACAGAAATGAGGGGATGCTCATGTCAAGGGGAACTGATCCTAGGCAGGAGCTTCCTGCACACGTGTCCGTGCAGGCATGCACATCCCTGCACCCCTGCACATCCCTACTCRTGTGCACATCCCTGCATGCATGGATGTTGCTGCATGTGTACATGTCCCTGCRTGTGCACACAGCCCTGCACGCTCACCCGTGCCTGTTGCTCACCGAACACACTTCCTGCTCCAAAGGGCTTGAAGACAGCAGGTATCAAACCCAGCCTGGTCCTGGCTTCCTCACTTGGCATCACAAATAAAAACTTTGCAACYGCCCTGACCCCGGATGATGGTCCTTCCCATTAGCTGGGCTACTCCTGGGGCTTGTGGTTTTGCTGTTGCTCTGGTTTTGCAGTGAAAGCTGCTGTGGTTGAATCCAAAAATAATTGCTCCCGAGTCCGTGGGGTAGGAGAGTTGCCCAGTGGTTGTTGGCAGGACAGCTCTGCGATGGGGACGCTGGAGGCAGCTCAGTGTCTGTCTGTAGTGGTTATGGATGTGGACGGTGCCTCCGCTGTGCAGGGAATGTTTTCCACCCTTGGGGTCTGCCGTGGATTCAGCCAGGAGATGGGCCCATGTCGCTGAATTGTTTCCAGAGCCATGCTCAGAGGTGGCAGAGCATCAGCCTGGATTTACCTGCCAGGGACCCGCTGTCATGGGGTGTGCAGAGAACCCTGAAAGCCCTGGGCTGGCTGCCCACCACCTCCCTGGGGGCTTCAAGCCAGGACAAGGGGGGCTTTGGCTGGTTTTTGTGGTGGTAAGTCTCATCCCTGCTTGTAGTGCTTCTCCAGCTGCAGAGGACTGTAGCAGCTCTCCTTGCCTTATGCCACAGTGCATATCCTCCATACTACCCACGCCTGGTGGCCCAGGGTGCRAGGGAAGAACATGACCACCCTCGAATGAAGACATCCCCCAAGCCCTGGTCATGGAGGAGCTTTGGGTCACTAGGAGACAAGTGTTGCCTGTCATGGAAGGACAGTTTTATGCTGTATCACGCCTTTGCTGAGCGTGCTCAGGAGGGCAGAGCACAGATGCTTTTGGGGACCAGCGAGATGGGATGAGTCTGTCCTGGACCAGCATCGGTGCCATGCAAGGTCCCCATGATCCTGTTATCACCCTCCCTGGGCTGAGGTGTCCAGGCTGTGCTTATCACCCCCAGCCTCCCTTCCCAAGTACAGCAGATGTAACGGGATATAACTGTGTACAGGAGCAGGTTGCAGTGAAGCAAAGTAGCACGTGGGCTTACCCAAAACCCTCCAACCACCCATGCATGGGCTCAAGCGTGGGGGAAGCAAAAAGAAAATTAGCCCTTGGGTGATGCATGGAGTAAATCTGTGCCTCTTCCTGCACTGTGTGGGTCCAGCCCCTTGGATTATCTCCACAGGGTGTAGGGAGCCGCCACAGCCCCCCCGAGACTGGCATCTGCAGTGTCTCCTTGTGGTAAGCAACTCACTCCTTTGCAGCTGAGATAAATTTCCATCCCATCATCGCTCCTGTCAGATTTATGTCTTGGCCATTCCTTGCATTTCCCCTCCCTGAGTGCCCGCAGGGCTCTTCCCTCTGTGCCTTGATTGATGTCTCTTAATTCACCTGCTAATTCATTCAATTCCTCACCAGCAACTGGGGTGGGGACATGGCCACACGGCTCATTTTGCCATTCACCTCATGCTCGTGGGGCCGTCTGGCTTTCCATGCCGTGGACATGGTTTCTCCATGCTCATCCCACAAGCAGAGGCACAGCAGCAAGACGGGGCGTGAAACTCACCTTATTTGGGTTTTGTACCCAAATTAATAGGGCTTAGCACTGGAGTAAGGCTGATTTCTGCTCTTCTTGGCCCCGAGTCTCCCTAGAGCCTGGGTCATCTGCCCTCCAGGAGGGCTGGCAGCATGGCTGTACTCATGTGTGGGTACTGCTGGGGCTTAATTAGGGGAAGGAGGTTTGGAAAATTGCTTTATTATGGGGATGGGACTCATGTCTGACTCAACCCAAGGAGAGCAGGGAGTTGGAGTGGTCCCTCGCTCTGTGCCTTTTCCTCCACCAGCCTCCTTTTTGCAGGGATGCTGCAGGGACGGGATATCAGTCACAGTTATCCACATCATCCATGTCACAACAGCCAGGAAGGAGCGTGAAGAAGCCTCAAAGGTTCAGGACAGCATTATGTGCCCGTTAACAGGTTTTATCCCACTTGAGGAACGCGACTTAAATCTGTAAAGGGGGAGGAGGTGGGACAGCCACCTGCGGGATGCCCTGTCCCACGTCCCTGCCGCGCAGGAGCTAGCTTTCAGCATAATGCACTGGATGCACATTGAGRGGCTGGTGCTTTTGCCAGAGCTTCTCTATTTTTAGAGGGTTTTTTGTGTCAGACTTCCCATCGGCTGATGAGCCAATGTCATCCCAAGAACGGAGCTATGGTTTCCCCAGCCCCGGCAGCGTGTGTCTGCGCATCTGGGTGCGCACAAAAGCATCTCCTTACGCACACCGCCTTTGAACGGGGGAGAAGTGCCCCGCTGTGCCGCTGAGCTGTCTGGGACACGAGCTTTTATTCCTGTCCAAAGGGCCAGAACGGGCTGATCTGGCCCATGTCTGCATGCAGGTCCTTTTTGTCCTTGTGCGTATGTTGGTTTGAAAGAGGGTTGATATAAGGATATTCAGACCTAGCCTCAAGCATTATAACTGTTGTAAAGATTTAAAAACTTGCAAAGTTAAGGGGGACTATCCCGTAACCAGCGTTAGACCAGTGGCCCTCACACTGAGCTTATCCCCTTGCAGACAAAGCCTGGCAAATATGGCAACATGGGTGGGGAGGTCCCCAGGGCAGCTGGGGTGACAGTGGCACACTGACCCTCGCTGCTGGGGACCCTCGTCCAGCTGTAGTGGGCTGAAGCTCACCCAAAGGTCTGTGTCACCAAAAATCCCTGTCTGGCATCTTGCTTGCGAYTGGGATGGGGGACATCCCAGCCTCTTGCCGTGGTGGTTTTGGGCTGCAGAAGTGGAGGTGAGGCTGCAGGTACCAGCATCGCCCCTGGGGTCAAGTCCCTGGGTCTGCTTTAATCCAGCCTAAATCCAGGCTGCTGCCCAAATTGGCAGCTCTGCCTCTGCCTTCCAGCTTCTCATCCCTGGCACTGGCTGGGGAATGGTGCTTGTGCTTGGCCAGTAATTCAGGGGTGCTGCTGCCTCCATCCCCCAGGTAGAGGTTTGACTGATGGACGATGCGCTGAAGTTCAGTTAACACTGAATGGCCAGTCCCACCACGTCTGTCCCTGTTGGTGCTGCAGGGAGACGGGGGGTGAATATTAATCTGATCATTCAACTCATTTGTTGCTGTGACTTCATGCCAGCTTTGGGCCAAACTCAGGTTTCAGCCTGATTTTCTGCAAACGGAGACTTTCTGCAGCTGGAGGACACTTGGGCCACGGGGTCCCTTGGCAGTCAGGCGTTCCACGGAGGGGACAGGATCTTGGCCCAGGATATGTGAATGCCAAAGACTATTGCAGGATTTTGGGTCCCAGGGATGCTGTTCCCTGCAACTCAGTACCATACTGGATGCAGTGTAGTGACCATGTGGGTGCAAGGTGGTACAAGCTGACACAGCCCATTCCTGTGGGTCCTGAGCCCACCTGTTGCAGCCCTCCAGGGTTTGATGGGGGGCAAAGGGTGCTGGGCAGGTGCCCTGGGCATTTTGGGGGCAGCAGGAGGGATCTGATCTCTGTCCCCTCTCCTGTAGGTCACCACTGTGTGTTTGAAGAGCTGTGATGCCAAACGGAGACATGTTCCCGCACCAGCAGTGACCATCTCATCCAGCCTTGGGGAGAACAGCCCACCATCACCGGACTCCTCCTCAGCATGCTTGGGCAGCCCAAATATCCCCCGGACCCTCCCTGTGCTGCTGCCAGCTTGGGCTCCCCGCTGGGACGAGTCCACAAGGGTCACTTTGTCCCCCTCTGAACACCCCCATGGCTCACTGATGCTGCAGCCTCTCCGAAAGGCATCAGAGAGGTGACACAAGGGACCCTGGCAGTGACAAGCAGCCAAGCAGGGGGATTTAAGACTGCAAGGGCCTTGTCGGTGCCAAGGACGTCCCTCTATCCCCGCCAGAGTGATGCCAGCTTCTGCTTAGCACCCCAGAAGAAGGGATGGGGGATCCCCCCCACCTTCACCACCCCATTGCCCCCTCCCGTGCTGGCTCCCCTGACCCGCAGGAGCCCGTAGCGATGTGATCAGGGCCCCGTGGCTCAACAGCACCCACCGCCCGTCCCACCGGGCACCTTCAGGACCCTCGCCCACCCGTCGCACCCCGCCATGATGTGTGAGGTGATGCCCACCATCAGCGAGGGGGACCCTCTGGGTCCCCCACAGGGCTCCGAGGCGGATGCCGACTTCGAGCAGCTGATGGTGAACATGCTGGACGAGAGGGACAAGCTGCTGGACACCCTGCGGGAGACCCGTGAGACGCTCTCTGTCACCCAGAGCCGCTTGCAGGAGACCCTACGGGAGCGTGACCAGCTCCAGAGGCAACTCAACTCAGCCCTCCCACAGGTAAGGATCTGGCCCTGGGATGAGCAGGAGCCTTCATTGAGGCATACGAGGGTGATCGGCCGCTTGGATGTGATTTTTAGCTCATGCCTTTAGGAAGACTGGCTTGGTGTGATAGCAGTGATGCTGCCAGGTGTGTTACACCTCATGCCAATAGTAAAACCTGTAGGTTCTCCCAGGCCAAGCCACAGCCAGCTGGAACATCTCCCCTTCTCCTCTGTACTCCTCGTTGGTCCTTGAGTCCATGTGGGGAGGTGTGGGACTGTAATCCCCCCTCATGCACAGGGGAATGGGTATGAAGAAGGGACAAAACCTTCCTGAGGACACCCCAGGGCGATGGGGAGGCAAACGCAGGGCCCGCGCTCGCCCATTGGCACCGAAGAGTGCTTAGGGAGCAGACGATACATTTCGGGTAGCAGATCTGGCTTGCTGCCTCCAGCCAGCTCCTTGTGACGTCAGGCAGTCCTTGGTTTCATGAGTCCCCACTGGCACTTAACAGAGTTCGCGAATGGGGATATTAACCACATACCTTCCCCACTGCAGGAGGGAAGCCCCTGCTCCCTGCCCCTTCCTTTGCTGGGAGGGATCCTTTCCATCAGCCCCATTGCCCAGTGGGGCGATCAGACTTTCTTTGTCTCGAACTTGGTCCTGAGAGGGGACGCTGGAGGCAGAGCTGGGTACAGAGTGCAGATCGGGACGTCGCAATGGGCCCATTTGTTCCCTGAGCCAGAGTAGCCGGGCAGTGGGCAGGGAGACWGCCAGAGGTCTGTGCTGAGCAAGCAGCCCAGGGCATGGGGAAATCAGGGCTTGCCATGGCTCCGCTGGGGTTTCTGGCTCTGCTGAGAGCCTGGTGTTGCTCTGCTCCCGGCTCCTCCACCTGCAGGACCCGCTCCAGGTACTCCAGAGACCTGGACTTGAGCTTGGCCTCCACAAACAAGGATGCTCAGGTCAAAAGAGGACGTGGTGGATCAGAGTTGCAGGGCTGCGCAGGGTGGAAACGAGCTGCCTGCCTTCCCTGTGGGGTCTTGTGGGGCAGCATGCAGTGTCCCAGGGCCCAGACTTGGGGGAAGCAGGATATGGGGGGACTTTTGCACCACTCCATTGTGGTTGTGATGTGGGGAGAGCCAGCGAGGAGCTCAGCAGCCAGGGGAAGCAGGAGGCTTTGAACGCTTATGTCTGTGTCGACTGTGCCAGTGCTGAGACCTTAGATCCTCCTGCCTTACCTGGGTGCTGGGGTCTGGGGCACCCCAGGGTGATGGGAAATAACCAATGGATCAAAACTGGTGGCACAAGCCAGGACAGAGCTTGGGCTGGTGGCCGGCCAGCTCTTGGCATCCCTCCTCTGCTCTGAACAGGGGAAAGCAGCTCAGGAGGAAGGCAGCCCATGTCCCCATCCATGGAGCTGGGCTGGTGCTGGCTCTGCCCGGGCTGCCGAGAGCAAAACACCTGACAATGCTTCCCCAGGAGGTCCTGGGGTCCCTGTGAATGAGTTGCTGTCTGCCCCTAGAGATGTGCTGAGATGTGCCCAAGTGTTGGGTGCAGGCAGGGCCACCACCACCTCCCGTGTGCTGGGGGCTCGCATCCCCTCTGCTCCCAGCTCCCCAGCCAGCATGGGCCGGACAGAGCAAGCCAGGTCACACTGAGCGTGCGCCGCCCACCCAGCCGCAGCCGCCTCGGATTAAGGGACTGTGCGGATTTAGTCTCTGCTCCTGCTCCAATAAAGGGTCCTCGGTGCCTCGGCACGGGCGGCGTGCAGACGGAGCAAACTGGGTCAGCGCAGAGGGGCTCTGGCCGTGCCTGCACCCACGAGCCCACTGGGTGCCCCGCTCCAGCCAGGGCTGGTTCCGGCTCCCTGCACCGCGACAAGGGATGTGATTAGGGTGGGCAGCAGATGGGGAATTTTCCTGAGCTCCCGCTGCCTCCCACTGCCCTGCCTGTCCCTGTGTGGGCAGGGGGGCTCTGCGCCCAGGCACAGCGGCCCCCGGTGCCCACTGTGCTGCTCGCCCTCAGGGCTGCACCAGCTGCCCTTGTGGGAGATGAGGGCTCACCATGAACGCGGGGAGCAAACCCAAAGGCTCTCACCTGCCCAATGGGATTAATCCCAGCATGTGCATGTACCAGGTAAGTGGGATGCGGCGGGTCTCTTCCCCAGGGCACTGCGTGGAGGCATTCCACAGGCCTCTCCCATCCTCTTCCTCCTTCTCTGTGAACCCTTTTGCCCTGGAGCTTACTGCAATGTTTCAGACCCCATTGGGACGGGATTCAAGCTGGATTGCTTGAAGAAACCCTTTTTTTGGGGCAGGGTTGGGCACCCAGGTTCATCAGTGGCCACCMACAAAGCTGACTGCCCTTCCCCAGTGTCACCGAAGAGCCAAGCTCTGGCTGTGCGGAGGACGTGCTGCCTGGGGAGGCTGGGGTGGATAGTGGCTGGGGGATGTGGCACTCTGCATCCTTTCAGGGCACAGTGGCAGCTGGATGCCGCTGTGTCAGCACAGGATCCAGAGTGCCGGCAGAGCCATTGATGGGGCAGGCAGGGAACATGTGCCTGGCACAGACCCATGTGTGGGGCAGGCAGGGGATATGCTTGTCCGGGGCAAACCCCTGCATGGGGCAGGCAGGGATGCTCCAGGGATGCTCCTGCCTGTAGCTCCTGTTCCCCCTTGCCCGTGCGGGGCTTGGTTGCCACGTGGCCAAGCCGTCCCCCCTAATCCATGGGGGCATCCCTCAGTCCCCAAAAGGCAGAACTCCAGGGCGATTTCCCGGGGAGACTAAGCTGCCTTAATGCTTCTTACATGATTTATTTATTCATGTGGGAGCACTGAACGCAACTTAATCGGACTGAAAGCTCTCGGCTCCAATCCCTCTGCCCTCCCTGCTTGTGCAGCGGGCATGCGTCCAAGGACCAAGCCCTGACCAGGGTCTGGGTGCTCTCAGCAGCCCCCCGGGGCTGTGACACGGCTGCCAGCTACCTCCTACCTGGCTGCTCAGTTCGGCTTCCCCCTTGCTCTCCTGGGTGTAGGTGCCACCCGGGGATGTGATATGCAGGGCTCCAGGTGTATCCAGATGTGTTCCCAGAGCGGGCTCCTGTGTGGGATGGCACTTCTCCCTGCCCTGCCAGGGCTTGGGGGTTTGGCAGGAGTCCCTGTCCCCAGCTGTGTCGGGAGGGGAACAAGCTCCCAAATTTCACAGGGGCTGCTGTGCTGAGGGCTACCGATGGGCATGGAAACCTCCCGCAGTTCTTCCTTCCAGGCCCCGCTCTGCTGCACCTTTKCTGCCTCTTTGGGCTGCTTGGGGCTGCCTGGGGAGCCGAGAGCTGGGCTTTTTGGGGTGGGCAGACTCCCTAAGACCCCCTGAGCTCCCTGGAGCTGGGAAAGGTCCTGGCATCAAATGATCATCCCAAATTCCTCCCATTTTACTTAAAAATATATCTAAAGTTCACACTTGCAAAAAACAGCGTGAAAATAGGAACCACAGCAGCTCYAAAATGGGGGAAAACACCCACTGGGTGAGACCTTTGAAGTGTCTCAAGATTTTGGGGAAGAATGGAGGGATCTGGCAGCTCAGTGTCGAACCGTTGRAGCTGGTCGTGCTCCCACAAGACCAGGGTGCTGAGAAGTTGGATTCCTGCTTGCTCGACTGCACGATGCTCCTCCCCGAGCAATCCTGAGTGGAAATACACATCGTGACTGCGTGTTGAGAGGGGAGGACACCAGTTCCCCGTGGATGGTCCCTGCAGAGTCATGGTGCTGTGGGTGAGAGGTCCAGGACGTGCCACCGCACTGCTCGATGCCGAGGGTGGGTGATGGACGAAGCCCTGGGTTTACCCAGCAGCATTTAATCTTTGTTATCCCATGCTACACACTGCTGGGGTTGTGTTTATCCCCTTGACTGTGACTTAGGGCTTTCTCGTAATTCTGCACCGCTCCTGGGATAGTGAGGAGAAACCGAGGTGATAGGCCTGCTAACTCCCAGCGCAGACAGACGGATGGATGGGGCTCCATCCCTTGCGTGCCGAGTCAGCAGCGCTGATTTCCCAGCGCAGGCATCCTTCCCACATCACGCTTCGTCACACGCCTGGTCCGTCAGGAGCAATCACTCCAATTAGGGGCTTTAAAATGCCATTAATCCCGCAGCTGGAGCCAGTTTGTTCCTGAGGCTCGGGTGCATTGGAGCAGCAGCCGCATTCCTGCAACAAATGGGGGAATTTTGCTCGCTTTGGTGCAATCTCACTGTGTCCCTGTCTGTGCTGCGGACAGCACGGGGAAAGGCAGAAGATGGCTCTGGGCTGAGGACTTTCGCATTTCAGCTTTTTCATGCTATGAGCCTTCTCCCCCTGAGCTTCCGAAACCTCTCCTTGCTTTCCCRGCTGTCTCCATGTAGCTGGTTTCTGGCCTCCCTCCAGCTCTTCCCTGTGCCTTCCCCATTGATGCAGCCAAGGGGAAGACCCCAAACCCCAAAGATGCCTGGTGCTGACCGAAGATCTGAGCCCCGAGCTACAACGCCTCATTTCAATACCTTGTGTGGTGCTCCGGGTCTCCCTCCCTGCTCTGATGGTGAAAATAGCATCTGTCCACTCTGCTCCCTCCTGCCCCGGGGCTTGGGGCTGACCCCAGCCAGTCGTGCTTTGRGTGGTTTGGTTTTAATCCAAATTAGCCACTTCTCGGGCTACTGGGCTTCCCGCAGGGCTCCCAAGGACTCCCAGGGCTGTGTCTCATCATCCATCCTTTGATTGAAGATCAGGCACCTCTCTTTCACTTTCTAATCCGTTTATAGGTGTCTCTGCTTAGTTTGAGAGCTTATCGGAGCCAGGGGCAGGCACCTCTGCATCTCCTGGAAGACTCCTGGCCATGACCAGGGCAGAAGAAAATCACCTAGATCCTCTTTATCGCCACTTCGCTGGGACTTAGGGCAATGACATACCTGCAGATGGGGGTGAAAGCTGTGCTCCACAGTGTGACACTGCAGCCAGGAGATGGGGACAGCTTGTCCTCATGGTCGCCAAACTCTCCTGGTGCCCGGCAGTGGCCCAGAAGCAGGGTGGCGGTGCTAGGGCAGACATCTGGCACAGCCAGGGCTGATGGAGGTAGCTACAGGCAGGGCTGGATTGATTTATTCCTATATTTTTGTTCCCAAAGCATCAAAATCAGGCTTGCAAGTGCCCCCAGCCCTGTGTATTTGGCTAGCCCCTACTGCTCTCCCGTCTCACTGCAGGAGTGTTGCTATTTTTGGTGGTAAATGGTCCTTTTTGCAGCCTTTCCCCAAGGACAGACAGTTATCGTGGTCTCTCTTGTTTGCCATGGGATGCTCCTGGTCTGGCAGCCTTGCAGGAGCGCACAGCACAGGATCCAGCCAGCCATTCCTGGCGGGGTGGAGGGCCTGGGGAGGAGCACCCCGATGGAATGGGGTGGGCAGGACCTTTGTGCTGTGCCCGCGCGTGGACCCACACCATGCTTTGACCTGCTGACTCGTGAATTGCATCAGGCTGGCCAGGGTGGGGGCTGCCTGTCTCTCTCCAGCGGATTTTCTCTCTCTTTTAATCTCCTCGCCTTTCAGGATGAAAGCCTGATTGCAGGCACAATCTGTACAGCTTGGCCAGCCTGGGCGGGCTGTGCAGGCAACGCGGGATGAGGAGGGCTGAGCGCTGGCGATCACCGTTGCCAGCATGGCATCCCTCTTCCCTTGCTGCATCCGATGCCTTGTCCCATCCGTCCCACGCTGCACATAGCCCTGTTCACCCCAGCGGGGAGAGCATCCATGTCTGCAGTCCCGGCTTTCCCTGCCAGCCATGAGGCAGAGCAAGAGGTTTCCACCCTTTGCAGATCTGGGGGCTTTGGATCCACAGGGTCCCCACCCCGGTGCTGGGAGAGGGTCCACAGCCAATGTGTCACCCGCCATTATAGCTTGGGCTGCTGAACGACATTCCTGGGGCCATCACGGCTGTGAGGATGTTTTGCTGAGCTCCTTAAGCCTCGCTGCCTGTCTCCTGGCATATTGAGGGATGGGGGGAGTGACACATCCCTAAATCTGAAGCAGCCAGTGGTGCATGGGCACCTAATCTGGCAGGTCTCGCTGCCGCTCTCACACACATTCCGCTCACTGGCATTCCCAGCTCCGATATAATCCATGGGGATGCTCGCAAGCTGCTCGCTCCTGCACGCAGCGCTTGCATAACCCAGCGGTGCGCACACACATGCGTGTGCTGCTGGGCTGTGCTGAGCTGTAATCCCCACTGGCCGGGAGAGCACGGCTCTGGGAAAGGCTTGGCTGGGCCCAGCGATCTCCCAGGGGAACTGGCTCTGCAGTGGGGTTCGCTGTGCTTTGGGGGGCTGTGGGATGGTCCAAGAGCAAGCGTGGGATGGTGCCTGGGCATGGCAGGGACTGGTGATGGAGGTTTGGGRTGTTGTGACCGATTTGGGGGACAACTGGAGGGGACAGGGCTCACCGCAGGGCTGGAGCTGTCCCTGGGGAAGCGATGGGGCCGGAGTGGGGCTGGAAAGGAGCCGAGGGACTCAGGTCCTGAGGCGATGCTGGGACGAGGATGTCAGATGGCAGCAGCCCTGAGGCATGGTGATGGGCAGAAAAGCAGCTATTTATAGGGACGATGACTGACTTCGACCGCTGCGATTGCTCTTTCTCTTCCTCCACGTTGCAGCATGCTTAGTTCCTGTCCTGCTGTGGGGTCTCAGCATCACCAGTGACACCACTGCCCCCACCAACCCCAGGCTAAAAACCACACCAGTGTGAGCAGTTTGGGGTGGGAAGAGAGAGGGAAAATCTAGCTGGCACAAACAGAGATTAAAAAGCTCTTGATTTCTTGGAGGGACATCAGCAGTTGCAAGAGGTTTCACTTTGAGCTGAGCAGATCATTTGATTCAACCTAAGCCTCAACGTTTTGCTTCAGTTTGAAGGGTTTTTATTTGTTTAACTTGAAAATTAAAGTGAAAGAGAATTTCATGCTGTAAAACCACTCTCAGCCCCCAGCTGAAATTTGGTTTGTTAATGCTCAATCAAATCGTTCTCAGCTTCTTCTGAAACCCTTTTCCTTTTTAAGTTCTTCTCAACAACACTGTGACACTGTGTAAATTCATGAAGCGTTTCCACATTTGCATTTTTCACCCCCAAAAATCCCAGCTGCAAAATGTCGCTTAGTCCTGGTACCAGTTGGCGACTGAAAGAGCAACTGGGAGCAATGGGAGAGTGCTCCTGGGCTAACCCAGGTGCTTGGTTTTCATTTTTTAAGGGAAAATGAACTCTCCTGCATCCTAGGAACTTCACAGTGGGTTTCCTTTCCCCTCCAACACAGTCACAGGTGCGATTGCTCTGTTTCTGAGGAGCCCATCATATCCCAAAGGATGTGCTAGCTTTGCAGCTCTGCTTTGGCATCGCTCTGTGCACGGCTCTTCCTTGCTGGCTGTCACCTCCCTGGAGGGAGCGGTGACTGGAGAAAGGACTGGTGGCACCTGCCACATCTCCTGCTGTGCCCCATCTCTCTCAGCTGGGATTCGGGGATTGGGGGTGCCCCATAAGAAGCTTGATGGGGCCCCACATGCTGGAGTGGGGCAGATCTTGATCATTCCTTTGGAAGGAGATTTTGGATGATGCCAGGTCCTGAGGCCATGGCAGAGGCTTGGGGCCAGGGGCCCATCCTGGCTGGCTGTGGCTTTGTGGTGAGTTTTAGCCTGATGGGATTCTCCAAGGTGGGTGCTCTGCTGGGTTGCATCAAGGGGACAGTGGGGATGGGAGCATGCTGGTGGCCTTGACCGGGATGCTTTAAATGCCATTGAGCACGGAGCTGTAGAGTAGTTTCTTCTGTCGTTGGACATCAAACCAAATGGATAAATACTGGGATGCTGCGTTCTYCCTTCTCCAAAGCACTTAGGGAAGCTAGGAATAGATCACCTCCCAGCCTGGCTGTGCTTCTCCACTGATTTCTCAATGTTTCCCTTGGCGTCCCTGTCTCTCACTGTTTGGGTTCGGATGGGAAATGCTCTGCGCTGGAGGTCCCGGCAGTGGGGCCGGGACACTGGCTCTGTCTCTATCCCGCACTCCCCGCTCACGGCCATGCCCTGATTTCTGCAGGAGTTTGCAACGCTGACACGGGAGCTCAGTGCGTGCCGGGAGCAGCTCCTGGAGAGGGAAGAGGAGATCTCAGAGCTGAAAGCTGAGCGCAATAACACCCGGGTAAGCATATAAAACCTGCTGTCTGGCTTTCAGTCCTCAGAAATGTGGGACACCGCAGGTTGCTGGGCCGATATTGGCATCGCCAGCCCCCAGGGTGGTGAGAGCCTCATGCTTGCCCTCTTGCAGCTCTTGCTGGAGCACCTGGAGTGCCTGGTGTCAAGGCATGAGCGGTCCCTGAGGATGACCGTAGTCAAGCGTCAGGCTCAGTCGCCGTCCGGGGTTTCCAGTGAGGTCGAGGTGCTCAAGGCACTCAAGTCACTCTTTGAGCATCACAAGGCGCTAGATGAAAAGGTGAGACAGGCTGCTGCAACCTCTCCCGGCTCGCTCCATGAGCACCCCCTGCTCAGAGCTGACCTTCTCCCAACCCTCCTCCTCCCTCCCGCTGGATGTCATTTTTTGTTGTTAAGCTGGGTGGTGACATGGGGTCCCTCAGGAGGAAGGTCTTGGAGATCCAAAAGCTGCAGCACCCTCATTTTAGGAGCTGGTGGGGCTGCCAGGAGGATGCTGTGGGTTTGAGGCTCTCAGGGAGGGGGAACTTGCTTCCCTGGGTCACTCATGTGGTGGTGGTGAGCACTGGCATTTGGCACCCTGGTTCAGTCTTTGTGTTACAACTCTTGTTGTTCCTCCTGATTCATTTGCCTCAAGCATCTCCTTGCTCTGCTAAAAGATGTCTTCAAGCTGTCCTAGCTGTAGATCTGCAAGAGTCAGCTTGGCCCAGGCTGTTCCTCTTCAACATGCTTTCGCTCTCCCAGGCGATGGGGCTGGAGCATCCCTGAGCCTGTGCTCTGGATGTGAATCCACCTGAGCCTGGCTGTCAGCCACACAAAAGGGGCTGGGAGCTTGCCTAGATCCTGGGCACCCTCATCACAGATAAATAATGGCCTTTCCCATTATCTTACATGACTGCAGGTCAGGGAACGCTTGCGAGCAGCCTTAGAGCGAGTGGCAACCTTGGAGGAGCAGCTCGTGGATGCCCATCGGCAGGTAAGAGGTATTTGGGCAGCCTACCCTGGGCCCCTGCTGGGGCACCCGCTGGGCTGGGACTGCTCTGTGTTACATTTGTGAATTCATGTTGAATTTGCTGAAATACCACCCTCAAATGATCATGCGGATCAGAGAAATGGCGTCTGGGCATTTTTAATACAAGGTTTTTATTCTAAAATTGCTATTTGCATGAAGGATTGTCTGTATTTAAGGAAACCTTGTAAATATTCTGAAAACTTTTGTCTCATGGGCAAGGTTTCCTCTGTTGTTTTGCTGTTTGGTGTTCATGTCACATTGACAAAAGCAACCTGAACTTGAATCATTTCAGTGGGCTGAGAGTGACTTGGGATTTTCCCTACCTCAGCAGAGACCCAAACCTCGCTGCTCCGAGCACCTCATCTTGCATCCCCCATCTCCTTCCTTGCTCAGGCCCTGGCATGGGGACTTCGCTGTCACCAACATCTAGCTCTTTTCATCTTGGAGAGCTATTAACCCTGTTTTCCTTCCTGAAGTTTGTGCCCAGCCACCACTGTCAAAAGGAAAGAGCCATCCTTATAGCCTCTGCCTGGCCAAATTTTGCTCCTATTTCTAGTTCCCAGGATGTGTCTCACGGTACTTCCCCAGGCTCGGTGGGGAGGCAGTGCCTGGCTTTCGGTCACCTTGCAGGGACATTTCCCCATCCTCCCCCAGCAGAGCAGGGTGCAATATCAATGTTTATCCCCTGCTCCTGCTGGCTACGTCTGCAATGGGTTTGGAGTCTGTCTGGCTGCAAACTACTGAAATGACTTGGGGGGCAGTCCTGGGATGCAGGTCTCAGGTCCCCGAGGGCTCACCAAGAAAACCTTACTGCTGGGGCTCAGGCTCTTTGCGTGCCTGTAGCAAGCACCGCTGTGTCCATGCAAGACGTGGCTTCCATCAGTGCTGAGCCTTCACAGCTAGTGAGCCTTCACAGCATATTCAGCTAGTGAATATGACGGTGGAGGAAGCCAGCGGGGAGCCAGTTGCAGAGCTGGGTGCACCAGGGGCTGGCCTCACCCGTGGCTGGACCAGCTGGTCTCATCTGCTTTCTCTCATTAATTAAGCCCTGTTGTCATGCAGGTGGCAGCTCTGCAGCAAGGCACTGTGCGGGAGGCCCCGGTGGGTGAGCGGGATGAGAGGGAGCCCAAGGAGCCAGCGCAGAAGCTTCCCTGGAAGGTGAGAGCTCCAGAAACCTCTGCTCTGACCATGCTCACTGAGGCCGTTGTTTCTCCAACCCCCTTGTCACTGGCTTCAGAGTGCTGAAAACCTTTTTCCCTGTAGCCTGGGTCCAACTCCCTGGGAAATGCCCTTTCCAGTGGATACAGGCCATTTCTGAGTGGAGGGGAATTTGTGCTCCTGCTCAGATGCTCCTAGGGGCTCTGCTTCCCAGAGACGCTCTGGGAAGCCCTCAGCCATCCCTATTCCATCGTGCCTGTGAGAAGCCACATCCCTGGCTAGTGGAGACTGTTGACAGGGGGTCCCAGAGCCCCATGTCTCCACTCCCCACCACCTCGCTGGGTCCCTGCAGGGCCATGTTCCCCCATTGCATAGCCACAGACAATGCTAGCCTGTGCTTTGGGGCAGCCCGGCATCCACCTCCCTCTCTGCTGCCTTGCAGCGGCTCTCCAACGGCTCCGTCCACCCAGACGATGAGGCAGGGCAGGTGGTGGAGCTGCAGGAGCTCCTGGAGAAGCAGAATTTCGAAGTGGTCCAGGCCAAGGAGCGCATCTCTGCGTTGGCTGCCAGCGTCACCGAGCTGGAGGAGGATCTGGGCACCGCCAGGAAGGATCTGATCAAATCAGAGGAGATGAGCAGCAAGTACCAGAGGGACCTCCGAGAGGTTAGACACTACCCTCTCGCACTGCCGAGTCTGTTGCAGTTGCAGAGACATTCACAGCAGCTTCCACATGCTCTGGGCTGGGGAGGGACTGTAATCCCTGTTGTATGCAAGGTAAAGGCCAGTGTTCCCCAAAAGAGGCCACTGCCTTTGGGAGATTGTCCCCAAGTCCATCAGCAGGTCTTCCCTGAAGTTATATGCGGACACCAAGATACCCAGGTGTGCTGCAGACCTGGGGCAGTGACTTGTGTCCATGATAGAAGGTTTTTCTGTGACTGCCTGACTCTCCCTTTATTGCTCTCCCACTCTGCTGTCCCTCGTTCCTGTGCAGAGCAGGGTTTTCATTGCATGCTTGGACTCAGGGGTGTCCCAGGCTCGTAAGAGCTGGATGGCCCAGTTGTTCCCAAATCAGTGGTCACAGATGAGGATGCGACAGCCCTATTGCTTCCCCAGGCCCTGGCTCAGAAAGAGGACATGGAGGAGAGGATCACAACACTGGAGAAACGCTACCTGGCAGCCCAGCGAGAAGCCACCTCCATCCATGACCTCAATGACAAGCTGGAAAGCGAATTGGCCAACAAGGAGTCCCTGCACCGCCAGGTACCAAAGCATGGACCCAAAGGCTCCCACTACTCTGGGGACTTGGGAGGGAGAAGCAGGCAAGCCTCGGTGCCAGGCACTCATCCTGCTCTGTCCCACAGTGCGAGGAGAAAGCCCGGCACCTGCAGGAGCTTCTGGAGCTGGCGGAGCAGAAGCTGCAGCAGACGATACGGAAGGCAGAGACGCTGCCCGAGGTGGAAGCGGAGCTGGCCCAGCGCATCGCCGCACTCACCAAGGCAAGTGTGCAGGGTGATTGAGGACCAGAGCCAGAATGGAGTGCAGGAACCAGAGGAAGAGGCAGGTCTGGCCACCTCCCTGCAGCGATGGAGTCCCTGGCAGGCCCAAGGCACCCTGCTCTCATTCCCAGCCTCTAAGCTTTGCTGTCCTCTGCTGCCCCTGTGGCTGCAGGGACAATGCATGGTTTTTAAAGCTCCTGACATGTGCATGCATGGGGTTTGCTCCCTTCCCTCAGCTCCTTTCTCCAAGACAGAGATGGCTCTGTCGATCTGAGTGGCCTTCAGCTGGTGCTGGGATCGCTTTAGGATGAGGAGGAAGAGGAAGGACCCAAGCTGCATCTGGGAGGGTGCAGGCCTGGAGGGAGGTGTGGATACGGCCAGCCCTGTCCTTCCCAGGCGCAGGAACTGGTGCCAAGTAGCTCACAGAGCACCTCCATCTCCCATCACCTTGCTAGCAGGGCTGTTTTGGGCTCACAGCATACAGTGATCCATGGCGGGGATGCAGGCAGTGGGAGGGAGCGCTGCATCCCAAGGAAGGATGTGGATGCAGGGATGGAGGGAGGGATGCAGGAGGGCCTGCATGGTTTTGGGGAGCGGCATCCAAGAGCGCTGCTCTGCTTTTCCCAGGCAGAAGAGAGGCATGGGAGCATCGAGGAGCACCTCCGGCAGCTGGAGAGTCAGCTGGAGGAGAAGAACCAGGAGCTGGCCAGGGTAAGCGCTGCTCAGCCTGGATGGGGGAGTCCTTGTGGGTCCTGATCTGGCCTTGGCTCCCCCTTGCCATGGTGGCCAGGTACCTGGATACGCCACAAAGGGCTGGCTTGCTGATATCTCTGAAGCAGGATGGGGAGAGGAGACTGGTTAATCCTTTCCCATCCAGAATCTCTTAAACTAGAGCCACCCAGGAGCTCATGACGCTCTCTGCTGTGATTTCCCCCTCTCCCAGGCATCCAAGTCTTGCTGTTAGTGTGCCACATCCACTCCTCTCCCAGCATCTCCCCCTGGGCCAAGCTGGGACCCCAAATGCAGGGCGGAAAGGGAGGCTCCAGCTGCTCTTTCCTCTAGCCTGGATCAGCAGCAGGGCAAGACCGATGAGTGCTGGGAGCAAAGGGTGTTGCCCCTCAAGAAGATAGGGAGGCTGAGCTGATGTGTCACGGGACGCACAATCCCTGCTGTGCTCCTTAGCCAGTGGCTGGGCTGTCCACGCAGGAGGTTGTGATGCCCATTTCTCGGGTCACCCAGGTGGCATTACAGCGTGTGCCCCTGGGGAAGCCCCTGGTTGTTTTGGCCAAGGGCAGAGATTTGAAGAGACCTTTGCAAATCCAGAGGATCGGCCTCCATTGGGGTCTGGAATGTGCCCACAGTGTGGCTGTCCCTGGAAGATACACAGGTCAAACTTCCTTGAGGAGCAGGCAGGCAGGATCTCTTTGGATGCTGTCCTCTCTCCTCTTCATCCCTGGCTGAGAAATGACAGAGACCAGCAGAGCCCCAGTGGAGGGTCCGATCTGTGCTGTAAGGGGTGAATTTGTCCCCAAAAGCTGGGCCTGGTAGGTCAGCTCTGACACCACCAGCAGGCATGGGATGGCAGGAGGGCACTGAGCCCTTCATGGCAGGAGGAGCAGATCTGCTGAATCTGATGTGACTGGTCGCTGTTTGCCATTGCAGGCCCGCCAGCGGGAGAAGATGAACGAGGAGCACAACAAGCGGCTCTCGGACACCGTGGACCGTCTGCTGAGCGAGTCCAACGAGCGGCTGCAGCTGCACCTCAAGGAGAGGATGGCGGCCTTGGAGGAGAAGGTAGTGGCTGGGGCGCAGGGGGTCCTCTGGGGGGCTGGTGAGGGGTTGAGGGGTCTGCAGCCCCTCCGACACAGAGCCTCAGCCAGCCACAGCACAGGGGTTTGGAAGTACCTGTGCAGGGATGGAGAAATGATCACATGCAGGATGCCAGCTGGGTGCTGGAGCTGGTGGGAGCGCAGGGAAGCATGCTCTGCATCRCACCCTCGCCTCCAGCCAGCCCTCACCCGGTAAGACTCACTCACCACCACCTTTCACCTCTGACAGCAGCAGGATTTGTCCTGCTCCGTTCCCTCGCTTCCCTGTGTCTCTTCTGCAGCCTGCACATGGCTGTCGGAGCAAAACCCTACTGCATTTTGCAGGAGAAAATGCAGCGTTCATCCTCCCTGACCTGCCCATGCCCTCCACATGCTGCCTTGAAACCTTCCTGTCCCCCAAGCCTGGACTGATCTGCCTTCTCCTAGTCAGGGCAGAGTCCATGAGCAGCCTCCCAGCTCCCACCCCGCTCCTCCTGGGGAACTGGGCTTTCCTTTGAGGAGCAAGCTGGAGTTGCTGCTGCCCCAGCGTGAATGCAATTAGCTGGGAGAGCAGGTGGCTCAGAGCAAGGATTAACCTTGCAATGCCTTGATAATTCACCTCTATTTGAGTTCCTGCAGGGACCAGGTTCCCTTTAGCAAGTCAGAGCACAGAGGGGTTGCATCCCCCAGCTGATCTCTCCAGGACTGGATCTGTCTCCGTGCTGCTCTGCGCCTCCTGTCCCCAACCAGACCCGGTTGTGCCAGCGTGTCCAGTCGTTCAGCAGATGTCTGAGTGGCTCTGAATAAAAAGCAGGACCCAACACATGGGGCTGAGTCCAAATTCCCACCCCAGCAAGCAACAGGGACCAGAGCGGTAGCATGTTGCAAAGGGGCATTGTCTGCCTCCCAGCCTGCTGCCAGCACTGGCTCACCCAGAGAGTTTCTCCAGGTCTTCCAGGCAAAAATGATGCTATTTGGCTGCCAGCACCTCCCAAAAAAGAGCAGAAGGTGAGGCAGTTTCAAACGCATCTTCTTTTCTTACTGCCTATTCCCTAGCTTAGATGTAGAGAACATTTTTACCCTTGATCCAGCTGCTTGAGGAGTTGATCTCCTCTCAGACACGTTCCCTAATCTTCAAGCCCTGCCCATCAAAGCTCTAATCGCCGCTTGCCCTCCATGGCCGTGTGTGGGGCAGGAGTTGAGCTACAGCAGCCCTGCTTGAGGAGCAGGAGGTTTGCAGAGAAGATCGGTTCGCAGGCAGGTAGGTGAGGGATAGATCAGGGAGCCATTGCCATCCCTCATGCCAGGCGTCCGTCACACCATCCACACAGTGATTCCATGCTGGCCATTGCCGGGAGGCCGCACAGCCGTTTTCTAAACGGTCTCTCTTTTTTTTTCCTGTTTTTGTTCCCTTTTCTTTTGTTTCGTTTTTCAAAGAACACATTGTTACAAGAGCTGGAAAATACCCAAAAGCAGATAGAGGAACACCAGCACGACAAGGTAAATGCCGCTGCAGGGAGCCTGCCCTAGTGACTGCGCTTCCTCACTCCTAATCCCTGGCTAGTRGCAGTTGCGCCTCCTAAAATACTCTAGTTTCGGAGGAGCTGGGATCCCAAAGCGCCCAGCAGCAGGAGGCCACAAACTAACCCACGCAGTGGCTGGATGGAAGCTGCCACCCACCTCCCTGGAGACCCCCGGTTCAGTTCCCTAACAGGCACGTTCAGTCCCATCTCCATATTTCTATCACGCTCATCCATCCCCGACCCCCAGCCGAGGACAGCAGCAAGGCCGGGGTGGCTTCGCCCGCGTGTCTAGAGGAGGGTTTACCCCAGCGCTCCTTGGTGCAGCCTGGCTGCGAGGGACAGTGCAGCTCAGGCAGCTGCATCCCCTTCACCCTTGAGGCTTTCTCGACCCCCTCACTCAAACTGGGGGGAAGATCTGCTCCACGCCCAGCTTTCAGAAGGCCCCATAGGTCTTCGCACCTCCCCTGCTCTCAGATGAAGCATCTAAGTAGGGTCTGCAACACGAGTCCTCATTGGCCTGTGCTGGAAAGCTGGAGGGTTGCAGCTTTTTGAAGCAATGGGAGCTTTTGGGATGTGCCCTGTGTCTCATGCATGGTTGGGGGGATCAGGGTGCTGCTTTCCCCCTTGCCCAGGGCCTTGCTTTCCCAGATGCTCCCTGCCCGCAGTGAGGATGTGCGGGCACCGCTTGTGCTTCCCAGCCATGGCTGCTCAGCTCCAGGCAGAGGCAAAGCTCGGAGACTCGCATGACACTGCCTGCATGTTGCCCACCCTGGTTCAGCCTATTTGCCCACAGGACTGGATCCTGCTGTGCCTGGAGGATCCCGTCTCCCTGCCTCCCTGCCCGCCCGCAGCCTCCCCCCTCACATCTCCTGCAGGACAGCACGGCCACTTAGTGCAGGCACAGGTTCCTAGTGAGGATGGGGCTGGCAGCAGGAGGGACAGGGCCAGCATCAAATTTGGCTAGCAGGTCCCTCACTGCTGGCCCTTTGCCAAGGCGAATGCACATGTGCAGTCTGGAGCAAAACCGGAGCATCCTAGTGGGACCTATTTTCCTTCATCTCTCAAACCAGCATCGCTTCGAGCACGCGTGTGTCTGTCTGTCTGGCCTGTGATCACTTCCTCCCTTCACGGCATCACCCCAGCATCGTCATTCACTGTCGCCTGCATGAGCTGTTTCTTTACTGATGTGTCAAAGGTGCTTTAAACCTGGGATGGGGATTTTTAAAGGGAATATAAACATGGAAATAGCTAATGATGTGGATTGCCCCAAACCTGGCTGCTCTTCAGAGCAAAACCAACCCCTGCCTGTCTCTTGTGTCGCCCTGAACAGCGACGGTTGTCTGACGAGATCGACAAACTGAGGTTGGAGGTTGACCAGCTCAAGACCAGAAGTGGGACATTCGTGGAGAGCGTGCACACAAGGTAAGGGCCGCCTGCCAAAACCCTGCCAGCCTGTGCACACCCTGCTTGCCTCCTGCACCCACGGCTTCGGGGATATTTTGCTTTTAGGGTTCCAAAATGCTGTTGGCATCAGGCATTTCTGGTTTCACCAAGCCTCAGTGCAGGGCTGCAGGGTGGTTCATCACAGCAGGGTCGGCTCCAGCTCTGCTGTCCCCACCATGGATTTGTTCTGGGGTGGGACACAGGCTGTTGAGAATAGCCCAGCCCAACTGAATGGCCCAAAATTTGCTCTTCTAAGGGCGAAAAACCACTGGGCATCATTTCTTTTTCTGCACAAAGGGCTTAGGGCTTAATTTTCTATGAAAACTGTATGTTCACCAAACACCTTTCCCCCTGTGGTGTGCTGCAGATGGGCTGGTGGAGGAGGATCTCTTTTGAGGTGTGGCAGGCAAAGGAGAATGAACCCCCCTGTTTTTTCCCCCTCTTCTGTACAATGGTACTCCCACACCCTTTCATTTAAAGTCAGCTGGGAGATGGGGAGGTCCCAGTCCAGAGCACCAGGAGGAGAGGTGAGTCCATCGGGTCTCAGCCTCCGGCACTGACCGGGGTACCCAGCACCACTGTGAGAAACCAGGGGGTTAGAAAAGGAGGGTGCCAGCATGACATGCACCCCACTGCATTGCTGCAGATGCCTTGGAGACCACATCCTCTCCTGCGCACTTTCAACGTGGGTTAGAGGCAGCGAGGGATCAATGAGAGTGACCACCAGTGGGGAAAATTCACCTCTCAGGAAGGCTGGAAAAGATGAAAAGGAGCCCGTGTAACCAACTTCAAATCTGTGAGCAGCTGTGGCAGAGAGGAGAAGGCCTGGAGGCCCTGTATCTGTCGTGGAGAGAAGAAATGGGGAGAGCAAGGAAGAGCTTGTGAGGATGAAGGATAGCTGAGTGCCAGAGGAGTGTCTGGAGCACGTGTGGGACTTCTTTGTATGGGTCTGTAAGAACAGGATGGGCGATTTTTTTTTTTTTTTTAATTTCTTGGAGGAAAATTCAGCAGAAAGCTTTTGTTACAGAGGCCAGAATAATCCCCCAGCTGAAATGTCAGCTTTTGTCTAAGGCGCCTTCATCTGTTTTTAGCTCGGGAGCAGCTTGTCAGCGGCTCCACAGCTTAAATCCCCCTGAAACTTGGGCTGTGCCTTCGTCTGCAAACACCAAGCTGACGCCAAGACAAGCTGCCTGTGTTAGTGGTTTTGTCTGGGCTCAGTAGGATGCTGGGGTGGGGAGCCCGGATCTGTATCTGCACTGGAAACCAGACCCACCATGGTGGAAAAACCTTGATCGGCTCTGAACAGCTGCTTTTTTCATCTTAAATCAAAAAACCCTCATGCCTCCTATAGCAATGCATATAGGGAGTAATGAAGCTGTGCTCCAGGAAGGTGCTTTGCTCAGCTGCATGGTTAGGTCTTCAGGGCGAGGAGGAGCAACCAGGCAACATGGAGACATGCAATGAGTACCATGAGCGGCAAGAAGTGGCCTCGTGTCCAACAGCACCTGCTGCGTTGCTCTGCCTGGCATGGGGACCCACTCCCAAGCATCAGCCCGAGCATGGAGGAGGAGGATGAAGTCCCAGCCGGTTTCTGCTGGGAGATCCCAAACAATGCTCATGTCCCCACACCTGGAAGATCTGTTTCAAATGGGGTTTTATTCATCAGGGGTTTTTTTCATGAAAATGTTGAAGGAAACATAAAAAGAAGGAGAAAAGCTCCCTGGTTGGCCCTTGTTCTGTACTGTGGGGATGGAGAAGACAGGCACAAGATGTGCTGTACATGTTGGGAGGTGCAAGCTGTTCTGGAGAGGGGAGGACAGGAGGGGACTGTTCAGCCCGCGGCTTCACAGCAGACCCACTGCGCTGGGTGGGTTTGGCCAGAACTGGCTGGATGCCCCAGTGGGTACTGCAGCGAAGGGGGAGGCAGCAGCAGGGTAGGGCCCAGGGCTGAGCTTCCTACAGTCTGTGAGCACATCTCCAGGGCTGGCATGGGGGAATGGGGCACCTTTTTCCAGAGCCTGGTCTTGCATCATTTCATGCAGAGCAGGCAAGCATCATTGGGGTGGGCATCCCGGAATGGCCTCATCCTCCTCCTCTGTCCTGAGCTAGCCTGGGCTGCGAGGGGAGCAGCCCAGGGACAGGGACATCCTTGCACGGAGCAATGTCTGCAACAGGGCTCTTTCTCCCCAGGTCCCATATGGGCAGCGCCACAGACCTGCRCTTCCCACTGAGCGCTGTGGTCCATGCCCCCGCCGAGCCCTTTGGGACAGCCCCGGGCCTGCCTCGAGCGCAGAAGGGCCGATTCGCCGCCCGGCGAGAGGAGTCAGCCAAGGTAATCCATCTTCATGCCAGCCCAGGGTCACAGCTGGGGTTGGGGTCTCTTCCTGCCTTGCACACTGGTCTCATGTGCCCCTGATCTGGGGACATGGGGCAATTTCCATCACCTGGTGCATGAATGGGGATAGCACGGTAGGAAGGGTTTCCCCACTGGGATTACGTTGAGGTGTGACTGTTGTGTGGAGGCCTCCAGTTTGGCTTTTGGAGACATGGGGGTGCCATGTGGGACCAGTGGACCTTGTTCCCCCAGGACTGGGAGCAGGCCCAGGCAGGCAGTGTCCTGGCCACGGGGCCTCACGCCTTCGACAGTGACCCCGAGATCTCCGATGTGGACGAGGACGACCGCGAGACACTCTTCAGCTCCATGGACGTGCTCTCCCCCAGCGGGCACTCTGATGCCCAGACGTTGGCCATGATGCTCCAGGAGCAGCTGGATGCCATCAATGAGGAGATCAGGTAGCGGCCGCAGCCAAAAACTGCCACTGCCTTGCTCTGAAATGGCTCTGGGGGACAACGATCTGCCAGGTTGTGGGAGGAGGCTCTCATGCCCTAAAATTGAGGTCTTGGTCCAGCTTCAGCCAGGGCAATGGCTCCAGGACATCCAGCCACAGGGCTTGATCCTTCCTGCGTGTGGCTCCCTGTCCCTCAGCTGCACCAGTGCTGGCTTACAGAAAGGATCATTATTTAAAAAAAGCCCCCCCTCTGAATATTAAAAGAAATTGTGGTGTGTCTCAGCACTGGTTTATGTGGATCCCGATGGGTCTTGCTGCCATTCCTGGAGACTGGAGGCTCAAGTCGCACCACCCGAGGTGCATTTTCCCAGGGTAGGGAAATCCCACGGCTGAGAGGTGTGAGGTGACTTGGGAGCACCCCAGAAGGGTGGGGAGCCAGGAGCCCTGATCCCTGCTGCTCCCCCAGGATGATCCAAGAGGAGAAGGAGTCCACTGAGCTCCGCGCGGAGGAGCTGGAGACCCGCGTCACAAGCGGCAGCATGGAGGGCCTCAACCTAACCCAACTCTGCAAAAGGGCTTCCATCCCCACCTCACTGACGGCCCTGTCCCTGGCCAGCTCATCCCCACCGCTCAGCGGCCGCTCCACCCCCAAGCTCTCCTCCCGCAGTGCTGCTCAGGACCTCGACCGCATGGGGATCATGACGTTGGTGAGGAGGCGCGCGGGGAGGATGGGGGGCTGGACAGGGTGTGTGCGTGGCTGCCTGGGGTGGGAGCGATACCCTGGCATCTGCACGGGTGTGYGGGAGGGTGATGTGGAACGGGGGTGCCCATGTTTGCTGTCTCCCAGCCTGGCACGCCTGGCCCCGGGGCTGCTCTGCAGTGGGGTTCTCCATTAACTGCCCCCCTTTCTGTGTCTCTCTCGCTTTCCCCCTTGCAATCAGCCCAGCGACTTGAGGAAGCACCGGAGGAAACTGCTAGTGAGTGGTTCCCATCCCGTTGGTTTTTGTCCAAGCCCTTTTTCCAGCCTGCTCCTGGCTTTGTCCGCACCAGGTCAGGGTGCAGCAGGCGCGGGATGGAGCTGGGGACCCCAGGGATTCAGCAGGAGGATCATGGGGATCCCATAAGGTGCTTGGAGATGTGCCGGCTGGCAGCCTGGGGGGTCTGGCAGGGCATGGGGAGGTTCAGAAAGCCACTGGGTCCTCAAACATTGTGTGTCCCCTCTGGCAACAGGGTGTCTTTGGGACATTCCCATCTGTGCTCCTCAGAGCCCTCTGCTGAGGGCCAGCAGTTTCTGTCCCCACACCCTGACCTGGATCATGAGGCTGCATCCTCTCTCCTCCCTATTCCCAGGATCTTGGCCATACAGCCACATCCTCCCCATCTGCTTGGGCATCTCGAGCCATTGCCAGAGCTCTAGTTCAGGCCAATCCTGGAGCGTGGCAAAGCCTCAGGGCCCTGGTGGCTCTTTTGGCCATGCCTCCATGGAGCAAGAGAGAGGCAGGCAGCAGGGCAAGGATGGAGCTGGGCTGTGGCCGCCCAGCCTCATGGCTTCTCTGCTTGTTCAGTCGCCTGCAGCTCGGGATGAAAGCCGAGAGGATAAAACCACCATCAAATGCGAGACGTCCCCCCCATCCTCACCCAGGACGTTGCGGCTGGAGAAGCTGGGCCACCCTGCGCTAAGTCAGGAGGATGGGAAGAGGTATGTGGAGCACCCTTTGGATCTCACACCATGCCTGCTCTGTTGGTTTGAGGATTTACGTGGGGCAAGCGTGGGATTGTGGGATGGTCTGGGGTTTGCCATGGCTTGTGCGCTGCTCGGGAATAACCTAAAGGCTTTGCTGTTCCTCTCCCTCCTCCATCCCCAGCTCGCTGGAGGAGCAGGCCAGCAACCCCAGCAGCAACAGCAGCCAGGACTCCCTGCACAAGGGCTCCAAGAGGAAGGGGATCAAATCCTCCATCGGGCGCTTGTTCGGGAAAAAAGAGAAGGGTCGCTTGATTCAGCTGAGCAGAGAAGGGGCCACGGGGCAGGGTCCGTGAGCAGCCCTATTCCCATCCGTGCCGGGCGGGCATCCTCTCAGCCAGGCTCTCTGCACGCCTCCTGGCACTGTCTGGCTTTGGGGTGCTATTGGGGTGACAGGCAGAGGAGCAGGGACACCCCTGCTGGTTTGGGGATCTTGGGGCCACTAGCTCTGGGCTCCCTGCAGCTTCAGGGCAGTTGGGTCCTGGTGCTTTCTGCCCCGCAGCCCTTTCTGGCCTGAGCATAGTATCACTCTTAATGCTCTGCAAGAGCTGCAGTGAGGATAGTGAGCCCCCCATCACTGTATCTTATCTTTAATGTCCCCAAATCTGCTTCCCTTCCTGTGGGACCTTCTTGATTTTGCACAGCCCTTTGGTGGGAGCTGCTTTTCCACTCCTAAATCCTTTACTGCTTTGATGTTGAGTATCTTGAAATGGGAGGGATGGCAGGCAGGGATCCCTTTGGGCTTCCTGGGGATGCAAGGGGGCTGTGTGGGTGGGTTGGAAATGGAGACTGTCACCTCCTGTGCTGCGATTGTGCATCCCCAACACCCTGGCATGGGGACTGTGGCAGTGCCCACACTGAACCCCATGGGACATCACACTGACATGAGGATGTCTTGCTTGCCCAACAGTGCTGCTGACCGACATGGAGGTGGGCATGCAGGACCCTCTGGGACTTGGCAAGCTGGGTGCTCAGGCCGAGAAGGATCGGCGCCTGCGGAAGAAGTGAGTGAACCTCCTTCCCTGCCCCAGCAAGAAAATGTCCTGCCTGATGGCTGAGAAGCCATGGCATGGGACTGGGAATTGCTGGAAAGACTTCTCATCTTCACCCTCTCTTGAGGTGCTGTTAGCACCTTTATTGCTTTGCTACCAGCTGGTTATTACTGCCCGTGGTCTATTCCCTTTCAAGACCTGCTCCCTTCCCTACAAGCCCCCAATAAATCACTCTTCTGCTTCTGTTCCCTCCAGGCACGAACTCCTGGAAGAGGCTCGGAGGAAAGGATTGCCCTTTGCTCACTGGGATGGCCCCACCGTTGTCTCCTGGCTGGAGGTGAGGCAGAGCATGCCTGTGCATCGTCCCCAGGCACCAACGGCTTTGCAGTCATCACCAGTCTGTAGCGTGCTCCCCCGGCAGTGGTACAGCACCCCGCAGTCCCACCATGCTTGGTCCATGCACAGGGTTGGTGGTTGCAAAACCTGGGGGAGCAGAGCAGATCCCCAGATCCCTCACATATTCTGTAGAGTTGTGGTTTGAGTAGAGCTTTGAGCTGAAAGGCTAAGTGGGTGCTCTTTCCCTGTGCTGTGTCCATCAGATATAGGGATGCTGGGCTGCCCGCAGGCCATCTGTGCAAGGTACAAACAAAAAAGGAGCCCCATGTGGGTATCCAACTTTGATACTGAGCTTCAAACAAGGTGGCCTTGATCCTACCAGAGGAAGTTAGGGTAAGTCAACTGGGCAGTCACTGGCTTTGCCCTGTTTTGGCAGCTCTGGGTGGGGATGCCGGCCTGGTACGTTGCCGCTTGCCGAGCCAACGTGAAGAGCGGAGCCATCATGTCGGCCCTGTCTGACACTGAGATCCAGAGGGAGATCGGCATCAGCAATGCACTGCATCGCCTGAAGCTGCGTCTGGCCATCCAGGAGATGGTCTCACTCACGAGCCCCTCGGCACCACCCACCTCGCGGACAGTAAGTGCTCCATGCCACAAACCCACTCTTCCCCCAGACAGACCCTCCATGGGGCAGGACGACACGCTTGTTTCCCCGCTTTCCCCGGCTCCTTGGGACCACAGTGGTCCATCAGTCCCCAGGGAGTCCCAGTGTCACAGGCAAGCGTGGCCATGGAGGCCGTGATGTTACCTTATGGACCAGTCAAACCACCAGACACTTGTCCTCAGGCACAAAGATCATTTACGGCCATCGAGTGTGAAGCACTTTCCTGTCTTGAGGCACCAGCAGATGCTCTTGTCCTCACACTCAGAGGTTGTCACCAAGAGGCTGATGCTGCCGAGCAGCCTGCAAAGAGCAAAGCTCAGGGACTGTCTTCCCTTGCAAGGATAAAATCCCACCCAAACGGCGCATGCATGATTTACAAGGCCAACTCAGTTATGCACAGCCATTTTCTCAATCATTTCAATACAAGCCTTTTCCTGGGACTATGTGAAATTCCTGGGGCAAGTCAAAGCAGCCGCAGATCCCAGCCTTGCCCTGGATAGGACATGGAACGGATGGAGGGATTGTGTCTTGTGCTGGTCCCCAAAACCCCTGAGGGATTAATGGTGCCCCAGTAATGCCAAGACACATCTGTAAAAATGCAGTCAGCAGAAAGGCCCCAAGTGTGCTGTGTTCCCTCAGATGGCCATGGCTGGGGTCACAGCTGTCAAAAACAAGCCTACAGACTCCATGAGCATAACACCAAAGTATAAAGGCAGCCAAAGGGCCAGTGCTCCTTGCTGCGCTCTCCATGGCTGCACAGACAGCCCAGGGTCCTCACAGCCAGTGGGGTGCCACCAGTCCAAGCTGCAAGGACACTGCGAGATCTCCCCAGTACAGCTCCAAGCGCAAGGGTGGCCTGATCCTCCATCAGCCCGAGCCGGGCTTGTTTCCAGTGCGGTTGTGAACTGAGGCCATGGCTCCGTGGTGGTTTACCCTGACCACTCTGCTCTTTTCCCTGCAGTCCTCCGGAAACGTCTGGGTCACCCATGAGGAGATGGAGAACATGGCGACTTCCACCAAGACGGTGAGGCTGGCTGGCCCCACTGCCGCCGCACGGCGTATCGGTTACCGAGCTGAGCTCCGGGCATGCATTAACACGCTAAACCCCRGGAGGGAAGGGGATCTTTGCTGTGTCTCATGTGTCAGCTCTTGGCCAGCACCATGCACCTGTTTCGAAACCGTCTTTCAACCTTTAATATCCCAACAATTTCTAAAACTGGCTTAAAAACCATCAGATGCATTTTCCTTTGTCAAGCCCCTGTGGGTTTTGCTGGGTTTCTAGAGTAGCTTGTCTCAGTTGTGAGTTAGAGGAAGGAAATTAAAGACAAAAACCAAGAGTGATCTCAAGATAGATGCATGAGATTGAGTCCCACATTGGTCATTCTGCACCCAGAGAAGTCACTGTCTAATCTCCCATTGACCTTAGCACACGCAAATATTGTCCCCACTGTCTGTCCCTACCACTGGCTGATAGCTTGGGGTCCCTCGGAGGGATGTGGCCGTGCTCCCATAAGCTCTGGCTCCTTTGGAGAGATGTAGCCATGCTCCCCTCTCTGCAACTTAATGACCCCATGTCCATGTCTCAGAGCAGGGGCAGCATTTTGGTTTTGTTGTGTGAATTAGGCATTTTATTGAAGCTTTTGTCTGCTGTTTGAGTAACACAGACCTCAACCTCACAGACCTGTAACTGGCAGGTGCCTTTTGGGGAAGAAGAGCTCAGAGTTAYGACAGGGACGTGACACTTTCCCTTGGCAGGTTTTGTGAGGTTGAGCAAAACCAGCACAGGTTGACAACGGAGGAAATAGCTACAAAATCGGCAAATTGGGTTGGGCAGCCCATCTGGGGGTTGTGACCCATGAGCTGAAGCTTAGGTTTCTCTCTGCATCTATCTGTCTTTGGGGGACCCAAGAACTACGCATATTTCCCAGGAAAGATGTATGAGCCGCAGTGTCTGTGCCATCTCCAGCCCAAGGCCCATGAGAAAAGCCTCCTTACTTGTATCCTCCTTACTTGTCTGAGAGATGGGGTGAAACCCGTGCCCAGCGGGGTCGGGGTGTCCCCAGCACCCTGTCAACAAGGCTGAGCTCCTCGAGCCGTGCAGCCATGAGACCAACCCCCATCCCCTCTGGGTCACACTGTGCCGAGAGGTCCCATGCTCGGCATGCGTGGCACACGCTTTCACGGTGCAGGATCATCGGGTACTGACTTTACCTGTCCTTTTTATTGACATGCCGCATGTGTCACGCTTAGGACACAGAGGAAGGCAGCTGGGCGCAGGTGAGGTCCCCGTGTCACCCTTTCCCATGGGCGGTACATGGGGTGGTTATGGGAGGGAGAGCTGGACATCACAGGGCACCTGGGGAATGAGCTTGGGCCATCAGTATTTGCCAAGTCCTGCTTGGAGTCTGAGCCTGCACCCTGTGGTTGCTCCTCCGAGCTATCTCTCGAGCATGGGGTGGTCCTACTGAGACCTTGCATCAAGCAGCAACCTCTGCTTCAGGCAGAGTGACTTTTTCTGTGTAAGACACAGATCCTGTGTTAAAACCCCAATGTAAGAGTGACCAGCCACCCTGCATGGGAGGCAGGTTTCTAGCTGCATAGACATTTAGTTTTCACCTTTTTCTTGGCCCCAAGTTCAGGATGTAGACCATTTTCATGAACTGAAAAGGTGGGAGGAAAAAGTCCTGCTTGGATCCATCTCTTCTGGTTTTGATCACTCTCAAATGTTTTACTGTTCTTCTGGTGGATTTTATTTTGTTTTCAGACACAGAATCAGTTTGCAGTGAAAGTGAATGGATGTTTTTCTGCCCAAAACTGACCTTTTTTTCATTTTGAAGTCATAAAGTAGATCTTTTGGTGATTTCTAAGCTTCTTAAAAATCAGTTGGGAATGCACTGAAACCTATTTCTTAGTTGTTTCAGCTTTCATGAATGTGCTTTTTCCAGAAGAAGCTGGTCATAAGGTCCAGCTATCCCTTATGCTTGCTTTTTGGCTCCTGCCTTGTCTCCTTGGGAGACATCAGTAGGACACAAACCATGGCCAACAGGACTGTTCCCTCCAGCTCCCTCAGTACAAACTAGGGTTAAACTCCTCTGGGCCAGGCTTGGTCCTCAGGACGGTGACCCCCAGGCTGCAGCACTGAACTGTCACTGGTCTCCTGGGAGTCTGCAGCTCCACCAAGCCCTGGTTTCTCCCTAGCTTCTTCATTTGCTTCTCCACAGACACTGGCCTATGGGGACATGAACCACGAGTGGATTGGGAACGAGTGGCTGCCCAGCTTGGGTCTCCCGCAGTATCGCAGCTACTTCATGGAGTGTCTTGTTGATGCACGGATGCTGGACCATCTCACCAAGAAAGATCTCAGAGTGCACTTGAAGATGGTGGACAGCTTCCACCGGTGAGTCCCCTCCTTTGGGAGGTCCCTGGGGTGCAATGTCTGCACATGGAGCAGAGGATGGAGCAATTTGAGGGATTCTGTCCTGTCTTGACCAGCCCTGGTGCTGGAGAATGGCTCTTCTAGGCTAAACTCAACCACCTGATCTGGGGCAGCTCRTATGGGCAAATGTTCTCCTTCAGCACACTCCTTGCAGCAAAACTGCAGAGGGCCAAGCCTTCTCCTGGCTGTGGAGCAAACCATGGGCAAAAATAAAGGCTCGTCCCACCTGGTGCCCCACTGGCAGGCAGAGCAGTCATCTGCCAGCAGCCCAGCTTGGAGAAGGCTTATGCCATCCCAACCACCTTGCTGAAGCACCAGTATCCATCCCTCTTGTGGGGTACCACCATCCACCCTGACCCATGGGGTGGTCCATGGGCCTGCCAGGGCCCTCCCTGCTCTGGGGATGAACCCTTCAGCCTGGAGCAGCCCCCATGGGCTGGTTCTCCCTTCCCTCTCCAGCCACCAAGCACGGAGTATTGTTATTTGGATCCATGCGCTCTCAAGCAGGTAGAACATGGTAAAACTGATGGAGTGGGAAATTACCATGGAAGGGAGGGATATTCCCCATTTTCTGGCCAAGATCTTCCCTTTGGGTTGTGTCTGTCCTGACCCAATCCTGAACCAAAGCATCCTTTGGGCACATGGAGAGCAAGCAGGGAAGTGGGTCCCTCTGTGGGTCCCTCCAAGCCACCTGCCCCGTGATGCTGAGCCCTCCTGAGGGTTGGGTGACATCTTGTGTCCTTGCAGCACCAGCCTGCAGTATGGCATCATGTGCCTGAAGAGGCTCAACTATGACCGCAAAGAGCTCGAGAGGAGGCGAGAAGAGACCCAACATGAAATCAAAGGTCAGCAGCTGTATACACGATCCAGCTCTGGAAAAGGAGATGAGAAACCTCCCAAGAGATGCCCAGAGATGGTCTCTCTCCTATCCCTTATTTTTAACACAGCATTTGCTTAGGGAAAATTGTTATTTCTGAGCAACCATGCCCACAGGGCTGTTCTCCATGGGGGAGCTCCCCGCAGTATTTCCCCAACAGATTGCTCCAAGTGCCTTTATGCAGTTTACCCCAGTCAGGCATGAGGAGGGAGGAAGGGTGTCAAGACAGGAAAGATCCAGTCCGAGCATCAGATCATCCTCTTCTGCCCGTTTCAGATCCTCAGGACACCCCCCAGCTTGCTCAGCCTCCCCTTCCTTGTTGGCTGTCCTGCGATTCCCTGCACATCTGGCTGCTGCTTAGATTACATCTCATTATTGATAATGCCCCTAATTACACCAGCAGCCGTGGGTTCTTAGGATTAATTTTCACAGTTGTTTTCTGCCTGTTATTTCAGCATTTAGTTTGGTAAATTGAAGTGAGCTGTTCCTGGCACTTGAGCACCCGGTATTGCTGCTGGCTTGGGAAGGAGAGTCCCAGGATCAGCCTGGGGCAGTGCGAAAGGGCTTCAGGACATCATCAGGTCCCCGCACAACCAAGAGCGTGGTCTGAGCTGGCCCTGAGACATGCCCTCACTCTTTTGCAGATGTCTTGGTGTGGACCAATGACCAGGTCATTCACTGGATCCAGTCCATCGGGCTTCGCGAGTATGCGAACAACCTCGTTGAGAGCGGGGTGCACGGGGCGCTCCTGGCCCTCGATGAAAACTTCGACCACAACAGTCTGGCGCTTGTGTTGCAAATCCCCACACAGAACACGCAGGTAAGAGCAGCATCCTTGGGGGATTTTGGTGGAGAGTGACCAGCGTGGGACACGGCTGCACTGTGACTCCACCAGTCCCACCAACTCAACTCTGCCTTTCAAAGCAGAGCACTCGGATGGCGCATGGGCTTTTTCTCTGTCATTCTCAGGGTTTCCTGGGATGGGGGTTTGTGCTGGGAACTGTTCCCACTGACAGGGAATGCTCATTTGATGTTATTTTCAGGCTCGACAAGTGCTGGAGAGGGAGTTCAACAACCTGCTCGCCTTGGGCACAGATCGGAGGCTGGACGATGTGAGTACCAAACCTCTCCCRTGTCCAGATAATGCTGGGCACCTGTTACTGTGCAAGAAACAGGAGAGGCACAACCTCTGCTCTCTCCATCTTTCTCCAGGGGAGTCAAATAGTGCATCACAAACTCTCTAGAGCAGTCGCATGAGCAGTATCAGTGGAATAAACTAAAACTATTAGACAAGGCCCCAAGGAATGTGCTGCCAGGCTGTGGAGGTGGGTGAGGAAGAATCTTGTGCATCATTTCTAGCCTCATGCTTGGTGGGCTGAATTTCAAGTAGGCTCACCTGGCTTTCCTTGCCAGCTGCTTTAATATTGCCTTTTAGAGTCACAGATGTTCTGGGCGTGACACATTTGTGGCGGGTAAAGCTGGTGGGTTAGAGATGCCCAGAAAACCAGAAAGCTGTTCACGTTGAGTCACTGAAGGTGGGAATTCATCTAGGTCCCTCCTACGTATAGCTTTCCTCCATGAGATATGATAGGAAAGCTAGTCAGGGCTTTTTTAGAGCGCAGAGAGAAGCAGGCACTTCCAGATGCCATTATCTGGCCAAGGTTAGATGCATCCCTTGGGGTCTTTACTGGGGCTTGTGTGTAGATATCTCCAAGGCACCTTTGCAGTCAGGCTGGAGAGAAGAGATAGGCAAGCTGGAAGGGATAAAGCCTATGTCATGGGATCCTGGAGAGGTCTCCTATGTCCTTGGCCCAATTTGATCACACACTTCTGCACTGTTTGAGTTGGGCTCCATGTACAGGCACACGCTTAGTTAGGTGGAAGCAGTGCTGGTATCTCACGGGGGCGAAAGGTCCTGCTGCCACTGCTGCCAGGCCCGTAACCTGCTCTTCCCTCACAGGGCGATGACAAGACCTTCCGTCGAACTCCATCCTGGCGAAAGCGCTTCAGCCCACGAGACGTTCATAGCATCAACATGCTCAGCGGCTCGGCCGAGACGCTGCCCGCCGGCTTCCGCGTCACCAGCCTGGTGCCCCTGCCCCCTCCGTCCGCCCCTGCCAAGAAAATGCCCCCGGAAGGTAGGTCACCCCCTTCTCCCCAGGGTCCTCTCCCACCCCTGCTCAGACCTCGTGGTGAATACAGGGAATGATGTGCCACCAGGAGAGAAGGAGGGAGGCTTGCTGATCGCCTGTGATGCTGAATCCATGTGATCCTTGAGCCATTGTCTGCTGTAAATGTTTTTTCAGGAGCGTTATTTCAGACTCTGGCTGGTGTGTGGTTTCTTTGTTTCGAACTGCCAGAACAAGGGAGAGGGCTGGATCGGGGCATGAAATGGGGATATGTTTCACCCACCCTGGGTTTGGCATCCGGGTCAGACAGAGCCTGTTGGGGTAGCGTTGGGGGCTGTCAGGAAGCAGCAGCCCAATCTGGGTCAGTCTTGTCCACCCTGCCTTTTGGAAACCATCCCCAAAGGGACTGAATTAAGCAGCTCAATTCAGTCTGAGCGCTGCTGAGCAGCCACTCTCCCAGGGCTGGCAGGGACCTGCTTTGACATGCTTGCTGCCCGTGCTGCTGGCTGTCGTGTGTTTTAGCTGAGCACACATGTCCCATGCTCTGCCCCACCACCACACGACTCCTTTCTACAAGTTATCTTGGTCCCTTCCAAAGCTGTAGGGAGGCACAAGCTCCAGCCAAGTCACCCCAGTTTGTCCCCTGGACCAGGTACCCTGGTCCCACTGTCCCAAGCAACCTGCCACATCCCCAGTGGTGCAGAGCTGGCTTCAGCAGGCTCAGAAATGAGTGTATGAATGAGAATTAAAAACTTGTGCTTTCACCTTCTGGCTCCAAGCCCCAGACTCAGCTCTCCTCCTGTCTCCAGATTTGCTCAAATTTCACAGCTTTCCATCCAGCAGTTTGGGTCAAACTTCTGTTCAACCTTTTCTACCCCACCCCTGGAAGCTGCAATTCCCACCTGGCTGAGGACAATGAAACCTGGGACAAAATCCCTAGGTCTGACAGCACCCAGACACGGGTAGCAGGATGCTCGCTGCCCAAGAGTAGGGATGGCGAGCGCCAACTTTCCAAATACCCTGGAGCCTTGGGAGCATCAGGGCTGGCCAAACGTCCCTCTTCCTTTGACCCTCATCTTCATGTGGCTTCAGTGCACAGATGCTGTGTAATAAATGTTTTGGTGGGAAGCTGAGGGCTAATTGGAGCAGTCGCTAATTGCATGCTCTGCTCTTTAACTCACTTCCAGTTGGTGCCTCTGGGTCGCCAAGGCTGGAGACCTCCACAGTCCGGACGTACTCCTGCTGAGGGTCAGCGTGACAGGAACCAGCCCAGCCCTGGGTAAGTGCGAGGAGGACTGAGGCCTCAGAGCTGGATGGGAACCGAGAGGAGAGCATGAGGCCCAGCGTCCTCTGCCCRCCATCACCCAGGCAGGCTGTCTGCCTTCACCAAGGTTTGCCTTGCCGGGGAGGACCATGGAGACCTCAGCAGTGGGGGAACAGCCTGCTGCTGCCTGAGGCTCACAGGACCCTGAGATGATGCAGAAGGGATGCTCAGCATCCCAACCACATACCATTTGTCCAGTCCCTGGACAGACAGCTCCCTGGGGACCCCAGGTTTCCATCCTAGATGGGAGGTCCCACTGGGGTGAGGGAAGGATAGTCAAGCTCTTCAAAGAGGCTCCTGGGACCCTGCTGTACCCTGGGGCATGGCATCCTCCCAGAAGGATTCATTATCAACTCCATCTGGGTTTGTTGGCCAGTGCCAACAGTTGTGGATGCACGGATGGAGGTGAGCCGCCATCCTCATGGGGCCTTTCCCACTTCATTTCTCAGCACATCCCCACTATCCGTATGGCCACATGCTGGCTGCCTTTCAGGACAAGAGCCCAGCCTGCACCTGTTCCTCGGCCCAAACCAACAGACGCTGCAGTCTTGCTGCTGTGGACCGAAATGGATGCTCTCCCTTCTGCTTGTGCACCCCACCACTTCCCCCAGCTCCCCGTGGCTCCTGCCTGTGGCTTGTCTGCCCACCTCTCCCCGCACTGGCTGGGCTACAGATGCACTCGCTGGGTGCCCGCTCCATCGCTGGCAGAAGCGTGGTGTAACCCGGCGGAGTGGCAGAGACACCCCAAAAGTGGGCTGTGATATTTGGAAACCTTTCTCCTGCCTGGTTCACGTTGCCAATATGCCGTGGGCTGCTGCACTGACTCGCCCGAGCCCCGGGCATCAGGGACGCTGCTGCCCACAGGACTCAAAGCCAAGGAATATTCAGGCTCATGAAAATCCTCACGCTGGGGTGGCCGGGCAAGGACCTGTCCCCAGGAGGGGCCGAGGGTCCAAAGCCAGTGCCACGGGCAGCACTGCATGGGACGGAGCAGGGACCGGCCATCGTGGGGCAAGGAGAGCGGCTGTCTGCCAAGGGGTGGGCAGTTGGGGTGTTCTGTTTTGGGGTGCTGCCAGATGCCACACGGGGGGAGGCTGCGCCTGCACGGTGGGTCCACGAAGGGCTGCGTGGGGAAGGGCTGGAACCGCCCCATACGGCTCGCTGCCAGCCGGGACGGTACCAGGCACCCACGGGAGAGGGGACCCTCCTTGGGTGCCTGGGGAGACATGGTGGGGGCACCCACCACCCTGGGACGTGCCCATCCCTTCCCCTCCGGGTGCAGAGGAGATGCTCTCCCCTCCTGCCTCCAGGCTACGGGCAGGGATCAATCTAGGAGGCTCTTAACTCTTCCCATTTCTCCCCCGTAGGGTAGGATCTCCGTCTCCTTATGCCACGTTTGCCTTGTGTGGCCCCTATTTCTGATGTGGTATTTATTGATGGCTGGAATGACCTTATACTTATCATGTGCTGTCTGGAAGTGCAATATCTGAGAGGCTATACAGTCACGATGTCTTTTCGGTGTATTATTTGCCTAATACAGTATTAAATATTTTTTTAATTTGAAGAGTCGGTGAGCCCTTTATATCAATGCCCTATTTCTTTCGTCATATTATTGGTACTGCATGGACTCCAAACCCTGGATCGGGTCAGGAAAGGATGTATGTGTGTTCCAATAAACAGGRTTTTAAAACAGTGCTGGCTTGAGCCTTATTTCTAGAGTCCAAATTAAAAATAGAATTAATCTTTAGCTCCCCCGAGAGTTTTTGGGGTACAGGGCTGAGCCCCAGTTGCAAACCAGTGAAATCACTGGTCTCTGCGGGGCTGATTTAAGCATGGGACATCCAGTTCCCACCACTGAGCTACCACGCTGAGGTCCAGCTGGATTTTCTGATCTGGAGAAATCCCCAACCTGAGAATTAGGGCAGAGCTGTGCAGAGGAGGACAGCGGTAAAGGAAGCCCCGAGCCATTCAAACAAGAATGCCTTTATTTAAAAAAAAAAAAAAAATCCAAATAAGTTAGCAAAAATAATAATTAAAAAAAAAAATCAAATAGCAACTCCACACAGCGTTCAGTAGAAAAGACGGCGTGGGCAACCTCCGCGGGGCTCAGCACCTGCAGGACGCCAGCCAGAGACGTTGGTCGAAGAGCATCTTGGAAAAAAATCAGCAAGCGAACCCAGCACACACATTGGCCCCCAAAAACCGATCGCCCCCAGACAGGGAGCGAAGCAGGGCCCGACGCCAGGCGGCCGCCCTCRCAGGAACCGGGGCCGCCGCCAGCGTGGGGCCATGGCACTGCCGAAATCCCACCTCTCCCCCTCCTTTTGTTTTCAGCTGGCCGAGCAGGAGCGTTTCGCGAGGAGTGGGAAAGGAGGCGAGTGGTTTCAGCGGTGCAGTCCATGACGCCAGAGGGGTAAATACGATTTCTAGTGGCTGGACCCTTCCGGCATCTTATTCTCACCCCGTTACCAGCTCGAAGAGCCACCGGGGTTTGTGCCGGCTCAGTTTTGAACCCGCTCCTCCTGGAACGTCACGGCCACGTCCTCCACAGCGATGCTCTCCACAATGGAGGAGAGCGAGTGGAGGTTGCGGTCCTCCGCCGTGTCATCGGCCAGGAGGTGATCTGCAGAGAGCAAGAGGATGATGACTCTGCTGGGGACAGGGACCATGTCCCCCCCTCCTGGCTCCATGCAGGGGGGACCCCGTGATCCCCCGCACGGCCAGAGTGACCTGGGGACCTGCTCCCAGCTCCCACCATGGGGGGAGATGAGACCTTCCCCTGGAGAGGGCAATGGGCAGTGAAACTTTTGGACACTTTCTAGGTTTTATTCCCCATTGGAAAACGAGATCTAAGTTTCTGCCTTCTGGGGAAAAAAAACGGTGGATTTGGCGGCAGGGGGGGATAACTGCAATAATGGAAAAAAAAATCAGCAGCTGCAGAGGGGGCGCGGGGAGGGAAAGGGAGCCCGGGGCAGCGATGCTCAGCGATGCTGAGCAATGCTCAGCACCGCAGCGGGCAAAGCCAAGCCAAGGGATGGCGACGGACGAACCCTTGATGGGGACCAAGTCACCGGGGGCCCTGGGCTGCTGCAGTCCAGTTTCTCAGCTCCTAAGAGCAGGCATCCTGGTGAAATCAGGCAGTGGGAGAAGCCTGAACTGGCTGATCATCGAGCCAAGGAGGTGCTGGAGGATTTATGAGCCTGGGGGGGAGCTCATCTCTCTGCAACAGCAGGGTGGGGAGAGAAGGACAAGGCTCCTTTTGTCCTCCACTCCAAGCTTCTCCTGCTTGAGGGGGTTGGCTCAGCGATGCTCTGCTCCAGGGCTGCTGTGTCCCCCACTGCTGCCCCCCCACCCCAGAGCCCGGCGAGGCCGCAGGACGCCGGAGTGAGCTGGGGAGGACCTTACCCGCAGGGTTGGTGCCAAACTCCAGCTGGCTGCTCCACTCGGGGCTGCAGGACGAGCTGCCGGACCCACACTCGCTGGCCGCCTGCAAGGAGCCAAGATGCCGACCATGGCTCTCACCTCCTCCAGCCCGGCCAAACCCCGCCAGCCACCCCAAACACACCCCGGGGTGCTCAATCCCCGCAGCACAACACCCCTGCAGACATGGGCACGTCCCTCCCCACCTGCAAAGCGGCTGGAGGAGCCGACAGCATTCGGGGTCCCCAGGACCCATCGGGGCCAGATGCTTCATTAACCATAAAGGCTGAAAAAACTCCTTTTTGGGTTCTAGACACAGGAGAAATGGGGCCATCCGCCTCACTGCAGGTAAAAAAAGTGCCTCTCTACCCAGTGACGATGAGAAAGGGCTAGAGACGGACGAACATCCTTGGGCAAAACAGCTTTTTGCTGAAAATCACCTAATCAGGCTCATAAAAAACGACACACGGGCTGGACACCCTCAGGCCATCCCAAGGGGATTTCTGGGGAAGATCTTTTGGCAGTTTGATTTGTGGATTTGGGGCTGAACAGCTATTTCAGAGAAAAGAGCTGACAGCCTGAAAAATGAGAGCATTGCTCAGCAAAGCTCTGAATTAACTTTTTGTGTGTGTGTGTCTTTATCTGGAAGTGGATGCCGGCCTGGGTTAAACCCAAAATATGATTTATAGGAGCAACCCCAAGGACCCAACTATTTGTAGCAGTCTAGAAATGGCACTCTGGGTCTATGAGCTTGCGGCAGTTCAGGCTAATTAATTAATACTTGGATTTATTTCCCACTCAGGTAGGAAATTCTTACAGATATGATTTTTTTTTCCCAAAAAATATTGGATTTCGCACTCAATATGTGAACCCCTGGCTGCACCTGGGAGAAGGGTCGGCTCAGAGCAGCAGTGACTCAGGAACCGCTCTTCACGGGTCATGTTTTGGACACATTTGCAGGGGCAGCCAGCAAATCCAACCAAATCAACCCCAAGTGGATACATTTGGTTTACACCAGGAAGTCCCAAGAATATATAGGATGGAGCCTAAAAGCTTTTTCAGTCCTGTATTTGTCTCTAAATGTTGGGCTACCCGGGTACTGCAGTTTTGGTCCTTAAATCCCTTAGTCTGAAAGGACATGAATCTCTGTGAATCCCTCTTTTCTGTGCCTCTTACAAGTCCTTCTCTATCTCTAGCTCTAGCTCTGTCTCTATCTCTATCTCTATATCTATGTCTATGTCTATATCTATATTTATCTATATAGCTATAGCTATATCCATATCCATATCTATACCATCTATATCTACTTCTACATCTACATCTACATCTATCTATATAACCTATATCTATATCATCAATGCCTATACCTATACATACACCTACATCTATCTATACATGTATATCATCTCTACCTATATCATCTCTACCTATACCTATATCTATAGCTATAACTATCTATACGTTTCCCTATACAAAGCCTCAGAGCAGCAGGGAAGTGCATGCCCAGACATCCCCCCGCCAGAAATCAGAGGGCAGATAAAAATATCTCTCAAAAACCTGGTTAAACCACCAAAATCTTGCAGTGCGACGGGGCCTGGCTCGCAGCATCTCTGCTCGGGGCTGCGGCAAGAAACAACCGCTGCGAGCATCCTCACCTGGCTCTCGAATTGGCACCTTTGGTCCGAGAAACCAGAGGTGGCCCCGCACCGACCCCCTCGTCCCCTGCCCTGTCCCCTGCCCGGGTGTGCTGTGCCATGCCAACCATCAGAAAAAGTCCCTATGCCCCAGAGTGTCGTGGCACCGGCAATCGCATGGCGGTGGGGAAGAGGGGCGGGAGGCTGCGGGTCTTGCACCCAGGAGCACTGATACCTGCGGAATGTCGCGGGAGGCAGCGGGTGGTGACTCCCGGATGGTGTTTGGTCAGAGGCTTTCCGGGTTGTGCCACCCCGAGACGTTACAGGGAGAAATCAGGAGTGTGTATATGTGTCTGTGAGCAGGGGGATTTAATTTATTTATTTATTTATTTATTTTATTTTATTTTATTTATTTCATTTTATTCTATTTTATTTTATCTTATTTTGACTTATTTTATTTTATTTTATTTTATCTTATTTTATTTTATTTTGTTTTGTTTATTTTAATTTTATGTTATTTTATCTCATTTTTGCCTTTATTATCCCTCCCAAGCCCAGGCACACGTGCTGCACTCAATGCAGTGTCCAGAATTGGACCACGTAGCCCCCACTACATCCATACACAGGGAAAGACCGCTATCGGCCCCTTTGCCCGGGGATCTGAGCACACAGCTGGGGCTGGATCATCGCTGCCCTGAGCCTTTATGCAGGACATATTTACCAGCCCACGATGGCAGCATCTGCCTTGCCCCCAGGGCTGGGGGTCCTGCTCCCCCCAGCAGGACCCAGTGCCCCAGAGCTGCCCACAATGCCTCCGCCTGGGATCACCCCCATAGAGCATCACCCCCATAGAGCAACGTCTCCATAGAGCATCACCCCCACACTGGTCCCCAGCCCCCAGTCCGGACCCCGGGGGATGCACAGAGGCACTTACCCCGGGCTGGGGAGCGGYGGGGCGGAAGCGCAGGTCCCTCTGCTCCCGCTCCTGCTGGTTGAGGGTGCTGAGCAAGCTCTGCAGGCGCTCGATGTACTGGATGGCGCTGCGCAGGATCTCCACCTTGGGCAGCCGCTGGTTGGGGTTGAGCAGGGTGCTGCGTTTCAATGCCTCGAAGGCTTCGTTCACCTTCTTCAACCTGCGTTTCTCCCGCAGGGTGGCTGCCCGCCGCCGGTCGATGGAGACCGTCTTCCGCTTGCAAACCTTGCAGGCCCAGGGCAGGCATTGCCCGGGACAATGCTCAGGCAGGGCTGAGTCCTTCTCCTCCAAAGCCACCCTGCCCTCGGGGCACAGGGCCACCTCGGGCCGCTCGGGAAACGCCGCTGGCTCGTAGCCCTGCAAACGGGATCCTAGGAAATTTTCCCCATCGTAAAACCTCTGGTCTGGGAAAAAATAAGGGTTGGTCTCGAAGAGCTCCATGGGCACGCAGGCGGCTTGGGGACGTGTGCGCGGCTCGGGGACGGCTGCTCCCTCTCCCCACGCCAACTGTTTGGTGCCATTTAAACCCTGGCGCTGGCATTAAATCACGGAGATAAATATAGAAAACCTAAAGGAAACCTGAGCCCGCCCTAAGCTGCTGCCTCACATCAAAACTTGTCCATCTGATTTCATGTGCTCTCCCCGCAGGGATTACGCTGCCCGGACCACAGCCGTGCCGGGGGGGGTCTGGGGGAGCTGGCACGGYGGGAAGGGCAGCTCGGCTGCCCCGCGAACAAGGGCTTTGTTTGAGTCCAGGGGTGCCACCGGTGACGGCGGGTGGCTGCCAGCTCCCTCCTGCATTCCTGCATCATCTGGTCCCTTCAGTTATGGACKGGTTGGGGGGAGCCTGTGGTGGCCTCATGGCCAGCCTGCCTGGCCAGGGCACTCTCGTCCCTTCATGGCTGCCCCCCTCGATCCCACGGCACCCTGGATCCACACCTTCCCTGTGGTCAGACCTGACCCTGGCACAGCATCCTCCGTCGCTCAGCCTTTCCCACCTCCCCACCCTCCTCTGCCCCGCACCGCTCCCACTCGCCCCCCATATTTCCCACGGCCTCATCCTGACAGTGCATGTCTCAGCGTAAAGGCCTGATTCCACTTCTGCTGAAGCCAAGGGGAAGCAGAGGAATCCAGCCCCGGGAGGGACATCCCGATGCAGGGAGCACCCCGGGGTCCAGCCCCTTCCCCCTGGGCACCCCTTGCCGTGCAGCACCCGTCCCGGTGCCAGCCCCTGCACTCTGCTGCCCGTCCCTCCCGCCTGTCCCGCAGGAATGGAGCAGGCAGGACAGCGCCAGGCTCAGCTTTTCCTCCACCACGGGCTTCCTGAAAGTCCCTGGCTGAGTCCCTTATCCCAGAGCAGCATTTTTGTCACAAAATCCACATTCGTGGCTTCTCCCATGCACCAAACCCAAGGGACACCTTCTCCCGCGTCTCCCCGCTGCCCTCCCACCCCWGCTCTGCCTCATCTGAGCTGGTCTCTGGTACCGGCCTCTGTACGTGTGGATAACCAAAGCCCTAACGCCATCCTGCTGCACTCCTCTCCCAGCAAAGACACATCCCTCCCACCTTCCCAATGGGGACACTGAGGCTCAATCACGGACCCTGCATGAGCAGCAGCGTGGATGGGATTTTAACCCATCCCCAGCCCTTCCCTACAGACTCCAACCACTCGACCATGTCTCTCCAGCTTTGTCTTTTCCGAAGGGATTTTTTTTTTCCATCRGGAACGTCAGAAACCATCTCCCATCTCCTCCTATTCCTGCTCCGGGCCAGATTCCAGCCAAGGGATCGGTCAGTGGAAAGAATGTCAGCAAAGAGCAGGGCCAACCCTGCTGGGATTTTCCTTCCCCAAATCCCCCCTCCCTGGAGAAGCCATGCCGCAGCACATTCCCCATGCCCACTACCAGCACCCTTGCTCACTTTGGGTTGATTTCTAGCCTTTATGGAACCCACCACAACGCTTTTCTCTCTTTGCAGTGATTTCTTTGGGGCTAGGAGCTTTATAATGCACCCCCGCCCCAATTTCAGCTCTCCCGGGGTCTCAGTCCTGGGGATTTGCTCTCCCYGTGGTTTTAGCATCTATAAAAAATCTGCAGTAAGGAAAGCAGGACCCACAGCCTCGAGGTTCACCCTCAGCACAGCCCCTGTGCTCCCCAGAGTCAATCAAACCCCCAAAATACTCAAAAAGGAAAGAAATCAGACCACCAGATTGGCCTCTGAGTTAGCTGAAAGCATTAAAACAGTTAGGAAGAGGCAGGGTTCGTCCCTGAGAGTGTGCAGAGGAGCCAGTGGCAGGCACAAAGCTGTTACAAGAGGTTGACCCAAGCCCACAGGCTTTACATCAACTTCACATCATCACATCAAGCAGTTTGACTTGCTTGTGGGGACCTTTATCAGTGGCATTTGCTGGAGGACACGACCCTGGTGAGCCCCTCGAGCTGCAGCCAGGTCCCTGGGCAAGGGATACTTGTGGGCCCGCCCCGGCTTTATCATATAAATGTTTTTTTTTTAGATGCAAGAGTGTGTTTGGAGGACGAGGAACCCAACGGTGACATAACCGGCTCCGCAGGGCATGTGGCAGACCCGTACAAGAGAGCGGTCAAGCATTTAGCACTTCATAAAAGAGGGGCAGCATCAGCAGAGCAGGCACCGGCCGCTGCGGTGGTCTTTCCCCGGACAGGAGAGGAGCAGGGAGGGACGTGGGTCGAGCCAGCCCTGACGGGCCACCGAGGCCACCATGTCCCCACAGCTGAGCGGGCAACGGAGGCAGAAGGCAGCCCGTGGAGACAGGGAGGAAAGGGCACCCAGTGCCAGCGTGGGATGGGGACTGGGGAAGAGGGACTCCCCACTGGGGTGGCAGCCCCAGCTCCTTTTGGGGGATCTCATCCAGGCTGCCCAAGCTGTCACTGGTACAGGGAGCCGGGATAATGCTGTGCCCACCCTGCCGCGGCTCTGCTCCTCCACCAGACCCTCTATGCCAAGGATGATCCTAATCCCGGACACGGCAGGGGGACACAGTGGGGTCTGGGGTCCGTGGGTCCAGCGGGCTCATCCTGGCAGATTTCGAATCAGGGATAATGATAACCGCTGGGCAAGTAGCCATCACCGAGGGACCCCGGCGTCTGGACTACCAGCGGGCTCCCGTCGTAGCCCGCACCACCCTGAGCTCCCCACAAAGACGATTGCTGGGGGACGGACAAGCGGGGCAGCTTTTCCCGGGTCCCATGGGTGCCCATGGCGGCTGCAGGCTGCACCCCGGGTAATTCGGAGCCGGCGGGGGATTAGGGCTCTGCTGCCGGCTGTCAGGTTAGCCCGTGATGGATGGTGGCGGCTGGGAGGCACACAAAGGCGACGCTGTGTGAGCCCCGGGCAGAACGTGCTGCAATCCGTCACGGGGTGACCTTCCCCCGGCTGGCGGAGGCCTCGCGGGGACGGCTCACCCCGTCATAGCCGGCGGGGACGGGCAGCCACGAGGCCTGAGCTAAAAATACCCGTCCATTGAGAAAATCTCAGCGAGGAGGGTTTGTCCTTGCTCCTCCGGGGCAGCTTCCCAAGCCGGTGATCAGGTCCAMGGCGCAGGGTCACGCAGAGACGCCCAGGGGCTGCCCCAGCTGTTTTGCTTTCCCACCATGGCCGATTGTCTTTATTTGCTGAGTTTTGGGGAAGCACATAAGCATGTTGCAGCCCAGTGCATGACCCTGCCTGGTGCACGGAGCTGCACACACCCGGTGCGCGTCCCTGCCCTGTGCATGGAGCTGCTTGCACTGGTTGCATGTCCCTGCTGGGCACAYGGAGCTGCACAGTCCCCGCCCTGGAGCAGAGATGGTGGGGATGTTGCCAACTGGCTCCTTCCATCGGAAAGGGCAGAAAAAGCAGCACATTTTAGGGGCTGGCAAAGCAAGCCAGGTGGTGGAGGCAGCATCTACACCCCTGGGGTGCAGGCACCATCCCACTGATGGGGAAAGAGAGGCCGGGGGTGGCCAGGACCCAGCAAAGAGATCATCCCACTGGGATTTCAGCACAGGAAAGGGGTCCCACCAAAATGCTGTTTCCAGTGGGACCCACCTTCCCGTCCCCCCTGAGCACCCTGCTGCCCTGCGTCCCCTCTCGCTTTCCAGGCTTGCCGACATCCCTTCCTGCCGYAGTGACAAGTCGTAACATATTTGGGAGCAGCTGCAGGCGCCGGGGAGATGCTTGGCCCTCTCCCCGCTCCTGGCCAAGGAATGCGGAGCAGACCTCTCCTCCGACACCCGGGATTTCCGACATGCCTGCTCGCCGGAGATTTGGGACGACGACAGCTGCTCAGCCGCAATGGGGCCATGGCAGAACCTGCCCCTTCAACCCCATCCCCACCAGCCGGTGCCTTGCACAGCCACGTCTCAGCCTGCTGGGGATTTAGGATTGGTTTTAGGTCCAGCCCCTGGGGAGCAATGGGGGACGGTGTCCTGCTGTCTGTCCCCGGCTGGGACTGGAGCAGTGGTGGCAGGACCAGCCAACAGCACCTTCTTCACTCATATGTGCCAGCTCACCCAGTTTGTGTTTGCTGGTGGGTTGGGAGGGTGGTGGGATGGGGCTGCTCATGCCCCTGCAGCACCCACGGGGCTCGGCATCCTTGGCCCCCCACCTCGCCTCTCATCCCCGCAACCCCAGGTGCCAGGATCCATGCCTCAGTTTCCCCATCAGGAAATCAGGGATAACGATGGAGGTATAAAGCCTGGCTGGACAACGGCTGTATTTTGGTTATTAACTGTCTTTACAGGTTTGACCTGGGATGGGGACAGGATASCAACAGAGAGGTGCTGGTGGTTGAGCAGCCCCCAGTCCACTGCATCCCAGTCTGGGGACAATACTGGGTACCCCAACATACCAATCCACTGGATTCCAGCCTGGGGATATTAGTGGGCACCCTGACCCACAGCCTGTTGGATCCCAGTTCAGGAACAATCCTGTCTGCCCTGACCCACCAGTTGCTGGGATCCCAGTCTGGGGACCAAACCAGGTGCCCCAACACACCAGTCTGCTGGCTCCCAGTCCAGGGGCCATACTGGGTGCTGTGACCCACCAGTCTGCTGGCTCCCAGTCCAGGGGCCATACTGGGTGCCCTGACCCCCCTGATTACCTGCACTCATCAGGTGATGCTCTGCCCCCCTGCCAGCACTAAACCTCCTGCATTTCTGCCCTGCCATGGCCTCCCTTGCTCCAGGACCCCGTGGCCTGGACATGGCCCTTCCCCTTTCCAGCCCCCAGCCCCAAATTGCAGCTGGAGGAGGAATTCACCCGGCAGGACCCCCGCTAGCAAACCCCACCATGGGCTCTCCCATCCGGAGTCCCCCCATGCCAGGGGCATCCTCGGCATGCATGAGGCTGCTCCTCCATCCCCTGCACGGTGGCACCGGCCGGGCTGTCCCCACATGTGTCACGGAGGGACCTGGGGGGGAACTCGGGTTGTCAACAAGGGGCTGTTTTCCCCAGGGTGGGAGAGTCTGGCTGGGGTGAGCTGGAGGACAGGTGGGTGTTTGGAGGAAGACCCATGAATGCGAGGGATTCAGCTGCGACATATGGTGGCCATTCGACCCCCCGAGAGGGACAGCTGTCTGGGCCAGAGGGATGGCACAAGGCCCGGGGACGGGACCTGGGGACAGCAGTGCTGCTCGGCAGGGGACAGCCCTGAGACCGGACGCCTGGAGCCACGCGGGGACCACGGAGGGGGCCGGGAGGCTGCAAGCCAGGTCTCCTGGGTGGGTGACCATCGTCTTGTCCCCACAGTGGGCACGTTCCTGCTGGGGCTCATCCGGGGCTGATGCTGCAGGATCAGGGTCCGGTGAACAGGAGGAAAAAGGAGTTGGTGATGCTGATGTGAGGCTTTCAGGACATAAACTGGTGACTCCTGCATTTTTCTGGCCCCACCCCATGGGACAGAAAATGTTGGCACAAGGAGGGGTGACCCCCCATGTAGGACACCCTGCGGTAACTCAGACTGCCGGGGAGTGAGGGTCGTGGGGATTTCGTGGCTTCGGGGTGGGATTCCCAAGGGGAGAATGAACGGCAGACCCTCCCCGTGGCATGCCAGCAGTGATGCCAGACAAGCCAGTCCCCAAGGAGGGGCACCCAGCCCTTCCGGAGGGGCCTCACCCTGCAAATTCCCATCGCGGGGAGAGGCTGCCGGCTCAACCCACCCTATGAGCGCCCAGGCTTGGTCCACCCGCAGGCTGGTTTTCCCCCTTGCTGGGGTGTTCAGCCCTGGGTGGGGGGGGGGGTGCGTGCCTCAGCAGCACCCCGACTCCCGCTCGCGTGCTCAGCTGTCGGCCRCTCCAGCACGCGCTGTCGGGACCGGTCAAGCGGTTGGAGGATAATCCCAACCCCGCAGTGGTGAGACCCGGGGCTGGGCAGGCAGCGCTGCACCCCATGGAGCTCCCCGGGCCACCCACCGTGGGGATGTCCTGCACCCAATGAACTGGTGGAGCTGAACCGCAGCTGGGGGAGATGAGAGCTGGGAGGATGAGGAAGGGCTGGGAGGGGTGAGGAAGGCTGAYGGGTTTTGGTGTAGGGAACAGAAAGGGGGTAGGTGTTTTTGGGGTGCTCCCCACACCCCATTGCAGGGGGTCGAGCTCCTTCCAGACTGTCTCAACCACTGAGCAAATGCAACGCCTGGCTGCCTGCGAGGAAAAATGCCTTGAAATGCAAATTTTCGGAGCCCTGAGGTTGCGACCGAGGATAACCCCCCCCTTCCTTGGCCGGGTCACCCAAGGGTCCCATGGGGCTGGGGGGCCCGAGGCCATTCGCTCCTTGCCAGGAGGGATGCAGAAACCATCAGCCCCCTCCAGCCGCTGCAGCCGTGCGGTGCGGCTGACGGGAGAGGGCACCAGCAGCCCGGTTATCCGCACGCTGAGTCCGGATTTGGGGCTGCACACCCCAAGTCAGAGGCCAAAAGCATCTCAGACCCCTTTGAACCCCTTTTTGGGGGTGGGGGGGAAAAAACCCCTCCACCTCCCTATGCAGGATCCAGGGTGCAGACCCAGCCCTTTGCCTGGGGGCTGAGGGGGGATTGGGACCTGGAAACCCTCGGGGTGACCCCCTCGTATCCAGCACCGATTCCCCATCAGGGATGAGCCCAGCTATTCATTTCCCACCCCCTGGGGAGAAAATCTCGAGGTTTGTTTTTTCCCGTGGCGTAATGACCCCAGCAGGTGCTTTTCCTGCCTGAGGGCTGAAAATAGCTCCCAGGGTTTGGCTTCCTCCGGTTCCTGCCCCCCTCCCAGTCCCCTCGCTCATCTTTTGGGCCAAAACATCCCAATCCAGGGAGGGGAGGCTCTGAGAAAGCGGGGGGACTTCCCGGAAACCTTTTCCTTTGCATTTTTGTGCTCGGCTGGAGGTGAAACAGTCCTGGGGAAGGAATTTTTGGCCTCAGCTCTAGCAGCCACGCTTGCCCTTGAGTATCTCTTGGGGAGCAGCTCAGATTTCACCCCATTGGGAGGGACAGAAACGTGCTTTGAAGGGTTTTTCCCCCCTTATATTTCTCCCGCAGGAGCTGTGTCCTCTGTCCCTCACATGATGCTCTTGCCCAGTGCCCGTGTCACATCTGGTCCCTTTGGCCCCATGGATTTAATTGCTTTGGGGAGTGAAATGGCTGGGAGGGAGCCAAACCCCTTGGCCACTGGTGTTCGTATTGGTCTTTGCCATGTTGAGAGCATTTATTTGGGGAAAATAAAGTTGAAACTGGGAGCCCCAGTGCCCCTGGGGTTTGGGCAGGTCCCTTGTCCCCAGGAGGGGACCCTGGGGTGCACCTGGGGCTGTATCTGGATTTTTCTTTCCCGGTGCCTCTTCGGTGGCTGTGCTGGGTCCCGGCTCCCCTTTAAACCCAGGGGATACACGGAGGGGCAGCATCGCACCTCCTGGCCCCCTGTGATATTTTGGGAAGGCCGAGCAGGTGTGAGATGGGGTTTTACCCTCATTCATCCCCGCAGGAAAACACAAGGGATGGGGACACAGTGGGGAGCTTCCTTCCCCTGCTCCATCCCCACATCTCCACCCTGGATGGAGGAGGTGGACATGGATGGCAAACACCGCTTCGGCCAGGGCTTTTCATGGCAAAGGGATGCTCCTGGGGGAGAGGAGAGGAGATCTGGGGTTATGCACCCAGCTGCCTTCACAACGCCTGTCTGAGGTCTCTGCCCTTCAGCCCGGTGCTCTCCTGGTCCATCCCTCCTCTCAGCCTTTCCCAGCAAGGCRATGTCTGCATCCCCCCTCGCCCCATCTCTGCCTACCCCCAGGGCTAGGACAGTACCTGGGGGTCCTCAGCACCCCAAAAACTGCAGCCACCCAGCTGACACCCCTTGGCCTCTGCAGCACTGAACCTCCACTGATGGGTCCCCACTTCTCCATCACCTCTGAGCCCTGGAGCCACGCAGCACCCCACTGCAGCAGCAGGATCATGGGGCATCGCTGCACCAAGTCACCTCCTCCCAAGGCGCAAATTCATCCGGGGGCTTCCCACGGCGAGGCTGGGTGAGCCCCAAGCTGGGTCCTGCACCCCAAATCCTCCCCACCCATGGGAGCATGGGGAGGAAAGGCAGAAGAAGCAGCCAGGCTCTCTGCCCTGTGTCCATTGAGACTGATACACTCTGAGCTCATGGCAGGGGATTTCTGGTCACGCGTCCCCCGAGGAAGGCAGCCAGCTGTGGGAACATCGCCGCCGAGCATCTCGGGGTTGCTCTGTGAAATGCAAAATGTCACATGTCCCGCTGCAGCATCACCGTCCCGGAGAAGCCATCCCCCAGGGAGCAGGGCTGGGAGGCTGTTTTCGCTGGCGTTCAGACGGTTCGGGTAATGTTTGTGCTGCTCTGGGGACACGGGGAAAGGATCCCAGCTGGAAGGGGAGAAGGAGAACGGGGCAGGAGGTGGATCCCCTCTGCTGATAAGGAATTTTCCATGTCTTCGATAGGAATCTGTAGGTTTAGGCACGTGGAAAGGGTTTAAACAGCTTTCCCTACAATATAGAGGACCTGCCCAGTGAATTTCTGTCCTGATTTAATTTCTGGAAATAAAATATTCTTAGATTGGTTGGAAGAAAATAATCAAGGCAGCGGCAGAGCGCAGGGCTCAGAGGCTGCAGGAGTCAGATGGAAGAAGAGTTTTGTGTTGGAGGGTGGCGATGTGGTTACGGTCTGTAAGTGTCTGAGTGGGGAAAAAAACCCTGTTACCGAAATCGAGAGCTGCCCAGCCAGCTGAGAAAGATGCAGTAAGTGACAGTTGGAAGCTAAAAGTGGAGAATTTTAAAACAGAAATACAGGACATGTCTCTAAAGCAAGAAATACAAACTTTGGGAGCAGCAACTGTGGGGACATGGCTTTCCTTCACGCCCCATGCGAGGGGGCACCTCTCCGTCCTCACCCCGGAGGCACCAAACCAGCCCAGCCTGGTTCTCCTCAGCTGCTTCCCTCCGTCGYTGTCACTCCTTCATTCCCTGCTTTCTCCTTCACCCCAAATCCTCTTCTTCCACCACCCCTATGGAGTATGGGGGGTAAGAGCCCATGTCCAGAGGTCACCGCAGCCCCAGGTCTGGGGCTTGGCCCTGGGGTCTTCCAGGTGCAGCACCCACTCGGCTCTTCATCCTCTCCCCAATATTTCCCCAMAAATCAATCAGAAAATGATTATACCATCTCGGAGATCCATCAAAGGAAGTCGTTCCCCTCATTCATCTCTTGTAGCAAACCAGGACTCGCAGAAGCCACATTTTTCCTTTTACATTTTCCTCCTCTTTTTTTTTTCCCTTTCCTGGGAAGTCGCTGTTTCACATGAGTCTCTGCCCCAGAAAGATCTGTCATCGCTGCTGCGTGCTTCAGAGCACTTGCACCACCAGCATCCCTCCCTCCTCCCTCCCCATGGGCACGGCTTGGTGCCTGTAGGGCTGGGGGTAGCAAGCACCGTCCTGCCTTTCCATGGGCCATTTCAAATAAAAAGAGAGGCTAAATAAGGGCTGGGCTTGTTTAAGGGGTGGCCATGGAGTGGGGGCAAAGAGTTTTAACCAACCCCCTCCTGCGCCTCTGAGCCTGCTGGAAGCAGCGGGCAGGAATAGCTCTTGGCCGGCAGCCTGGCTTGATAACACTCCCGGGGCTCCCTCGGGATTAAAATAAACCCAGTGTGTGGTGAGGAAGATCCAGCGGCAAAGAGGCAAAGGGCCTGGATTGGGGCACGGGAGCAGACGTCGGCACCCCACTGCGGTCCCGGGTGCACTGCAGAGCCGGCGAGCGGGGCAGACCTCTGCTCTACCCCGCTGCCGTGCCAAGGACTGCGCTGGCGGAGAGCTCGCCAGGTTTTGGACGTGTTTTCTTTTCCATGAGTGATGTCTCAGCAGTTTCTCCCTGCCACGGAAGCGCAAAAACCCGGCTTGGCTGCGACCCAGCTACCTGTGGGCAACGTCTGGCTGGTGTCTGGCAGGGCACCGAGTGGGGCTTGACCCCTTCGGCCACTGCGTGGGAGCCCACAGCCTCATGAACATGGCATCTACCCGGGGCGGAAGGGAGCCGGGGCACGTCCTCGCGCTGGCACCCACTTGCTGAGGGACCACAGACACCACCTGTGACTCAGTTTCTCCCTTGGCGCGTGGGCAGCGCTGCCAAACCGTGTTAAAACCTGCTCTGGGCAGCAGGGCTGAGATGCGCTTGGAGGAATGGGTCAGTCCATGGGGAAACAGCCGTTCTTCCGTCTGCCCTCTGGGATTTGCTGGTTTAAATTATCTCCCGGGAATTTTTTCTACGCTGTGTCATTGCTGCTGAGTATCTGCTGCAAAGCCCAGATGGGGATGCATCACTCTGCAAAAGCACGGTGCTCCTTGCTCCCCAAACCGCTTCATAAGGGCCATGTATCCTGTTAAATGGGAGAGAAACCAGCCAGAAGTCATGGAGCAGCCTGGTATCCCAAGTGAAGTCCTGCCGGGGCTCTGTGTCACCCGGCGCACATGGACCAGTGGCCCCAGGGCTGGTGCTATGGGGCGAGCATCGCTCCGCAGCATCTCAGCGCGGCGGAGGCATCCTTGGAAAAGCTCTGGGTTTTCACTTTGTTTGCTCCTTCTTTTTTCACCTTGTGCCATCTTGTCTGGACCCACTGGACCGTGGCATTCAGGGGGTCACTCGTCCTAATTAATATCTTGCAGAGACGTCAGCCCTCCAAGCGCACAGCCCTGTGCTGCTGGCACCAGCTGCGCTCCTAATTAACTTTCCTAATTAAGAGGCCCCTTTCTGTGACCAGAAGGGCTGTGGGATGGTTCCCATGATGGAAGAGGTGGAGAAACCCTCAACTTCTCCTGCCCTGAGCACCTGGGATGGCAGCGTGGAGCTGCTCTTTGTGTAGGTAAACTGAGGCAGGAGGGGGAAAGCTCAAACCCCCAAGAAAGGCCGAAGAAGAGACGGGTGGAAATGAGCTACCCACGCCCGGACTTGCCTCCTTGGAAAAGCATTTCTTGGCTGCTGCCGAGCCCTGGGGGTGTTCAGTCAGGGTTTGGTCTCGTCAGCCAGGCAGGCTGGCTCAGCCAGCCCCGACACGCTAAACCCTCCGGTGCATCATGCTGGCACGGAGCTGGACACAAACCGTTCCCTCCTGCCATGGCCCAGGTTTGGTCCTGTCCCCCTCTCCCGGGAGAYGGCAAGGTGGAAAAGCTGGTGCAGGAATATTGAAGCCACACCATGTCCCCCCTTTGCCCTCTTTCGTCCCATCTCTCCCGCTGTGCCAGGGATGGCAGCGGGTGTTTGCCTGTAGCAGCATCATCTGAAACTTCTTTGGGATCATCATGACCTGTTGCACCTCTCAGGCCATTTTCTCCTTCCAAATTCCAGCAAGAACCTGGAAGACCTGAATAACCTTCTGGGTGCCTGATGTTCACCAGAAAATTACCTTTCATAGGTTTTTAAGGAATCTCCGACACTCGCTCAACACAAGCCCTAGCCTCGTGTCCAGGAGGGTGAGCAGATTCACGTCCATCAGGAACGGGCTCTGTGCCACCACCTGCAACAACCAGCAACAGCATTTGCTCGTTCAATCTTTGCAGCCTTTGCCAAAGCCCTGGGACAGTTTTCTTGGGCTGGTGGGAGAGCTCCTACCCTGCTTTGGCAGACTCCCAGCCGGGCAGCTCATTTTTGGCATAACATGGGTTTTTTAGGGGTACTGCTAAAATTAAGTATGCTGGGGCATGAGTCCAGGGAGGGAGAACAAACCACAAATCCACTAAGGAAAAGGAGTGGTTTTTAATCTCTGTGTTCGGGAGATTTGCATACAATTAGGCCAGGACCTGCCCGTGTTTGCTTCCGCATTGCACTCCCGTGATGAACCTGCCGGTTTTCCTGCTCTGCTCCCAGCCAGAAGTTGATTGCAAGGACACTCACCCTGCGAAGCCGGTGGGCGAGGGGTTTTGAGGCTCTCTGGGGATGCCCTTTCCACTCCCGGTACCCTGTCCTGGGCGTACCCACCCCACACGTTGCCTCTGGCTTTAGGGCTTCAGCCCTATAGCGGGGTAACAGCTTCCTCCTTGCGGTGGAGGATGTGTGAGGAGATGTGCTGTGAGATGCTCCAGTGAACACCTCCCATAAATAGCACAGTGTTTACGTGAGCCCGCCATCTTCAGTTTATTTTTCTCTCTGCAGAGCAAACRGATCGTTCAAATCCAAATAAGCTCTCCTCGCCCTGCTGCTGGCACAGCCCATTGGCCAGAGGTGGCACATTGCCACAGTCCCTGGGTGGCCCTCGGATGGTCAAACCCCCCACCCCACTTGGCCAAGGAGGTGAGGGGGAAGCCCACGGGCCACCAGCTGATGGAGAAGTCCAGCACTGGCTTTGTGATGGTCCCACAGCTGTTCCCATCCCTGCCTTGGGGTGTGCAGGCTCTGATGGAGGAGAGGGTTGAGGGTCAGCCCCAAGGGGCAGATCCAGGTGTTGGGACATCGCTCACCGAGGCAGAGCAGAGCAAGAGGGGACAACTCCAGCCCCAAGTCTCACCAGAGGTGGGAGAAAGGATGGGGAGAGGTGCAGATGGGGTTTGGGAGAGTCCCCTTGCCCCAAATCTGAGGTCGTAGCTGGGTCTGGTCCCTGCAGCACTCGGATAAACCAGCCCCGCTCCTGGGGAACGACTTATGCAGGATGAGCTTTGCAGGTGCCTGGTCCACACCTGGGGGGGTCCCTGGCAGGCTTGGTTGGTTCAGCTCCATCAGTCAGATCGAGCCCTGAGACCCATTGCCTCTGCGCTACCCAGCCTGATGGGAAATTTTGGGGGTGGCCATTTTTCCCCAAACTTCTCCTAGGACCTTAAACAGCATCGGGTCCAGCCTCAGCACCAGTTTGGGGCCACTATTCCTCCACAGGCCTTACCTGGAAAGACCCTCCGCCTGCCCCAGCAGCTCTGTTTTCCACCGACACAGCCCCCTGCGCAAGGGATGCTGCCAGCCCTGTGCCTTCCCCCCTCCCCAGCATGGGGTGCAGCCCCACCCCAGCACCCAGGGGTGCCATTCAGAGGATGAAGGGTGCTTTGGGGCTCACCTCCAACCCACCCCAGCAGTGATTTTGGGTTAGATATTGTCAGCCAGAGCCCGGCCGAGCACCCCAGCTCTTCGGGCTGGTTCAGGTCTGAGTTGGGGTGCCGGCCCCGATGTGGGGCTGAACCCGGAGCGGCTGCTCTGTGCCCGGGTGATGTGCTGGGTCCTCGCTCACCCCGAGCTCAGGCTCTGCCTCCGTGCTCGCCTCCCCTCCCCGGATCCTCTGCTCACACCCGACCTCAAAAACCGGTTTTGGTGTTAAAACCGGGACCCGACCCGTGCCGGGAGCCTGGGGCTGGCGCCGGCTCTGCTGCTCCCCCCGCTGCC
>JAYKAV010002564.1:209057-290098 GCA_035582835.1 Phoebastria nigripes | reverse complement strand
CCCCCCCCCCCCAGCATGCCCCCCGCGTTACCCTGCGGGTGAAGAACTCTTGCTATTTTGGGGTGAGGGCACCCCAAAACAAGCCCTCGGCTTGCAGGACAAGGTGAGGTGGGTTGGGCGGGGGCGGGCGGCTGCTGCCGAGGCGCCGTGCGAGGTCGGCGTCAGGAAGCAGCCGGGGAGGGAAGCGGGAGCCCGGCTCCGGCTGCATCGGCCCCGAGGGGCTCTGGCAGACGGCCCCGGGGCGGTCCCGAGGGGTGGTGGGGCTCCGCCGCTCTCTCCGGGACCGGCCGGCGGCTCCCGCTCGCCCCGCAGCTCCCGGAGCTTTGCGAAGCGGGATAGAGGTGGGTGCAGGATGAGCCCGGGGGGGCTGGAGCCCCAGGGGACGGTACAGACAGGAGAGGGTTTGGTTTTTTTTCCCACCTCCCACCCCCCCCGCACAGGCTCCAGCCCGGCTCGCAGCGCAGTTAACGATGCCAGTTGCTAACCGCCTCCCTGTGCGTTTGCAGGTGACCGAGGGACCCCAGCGTGAGCGGGGAGCGGACCAGAGCATCATGGCACACCCCGTCTCAGCCTTCCAGGCTGCCTACATCTCTATCGAAGTCCTCATCGCTTTGGTGTCCGTGCCGGGGAATATCCTGGTCATTTGGGCCGTGAAGATGAACCAGGCGCTGCGGGATGCCACTTTCTGCTTCATCGTCTCGCTGGCGGTGGCCGACGTGGCTGTGGGGGCCCTGGTCATTCCCCTGGCCATCATCATCAACATCGGACCACAGACGGAGTTTTACAGTTGCCTTATGGTGGCCTGTCCCGTCCTCATCCTYACTGAGAGCTCCATCCTGGCACTCCTGGCCATCGCCGTGGATCGATACCTGCGGGTGAAGATCCCCGTCAGGTAGGAAAACATGTTGGGATGGGTTCTGCAGTGGCTGCTGCAGGGGTTAAAAGGGAGCGAGGATGTCCCAAACTCTTGGAGAAGCACTGGGAGAAAGGTCTTCCTCCACTCTGCCAGCCCAGGCACATCTGGCTGGGGGGGTCCCGGAGCCTCCAGCAGCTTCGCTTGGGGGTGCAGCGGGGTGCTGGGTGTGCAGGCAGAGATTGCATTGTGGCAGCAGGCAGGCAGGGCACGGCAGCCCCTCTCGGGATCCCCGTGGCCAGGACAAAGTGTGTCCCACCGCACATGGGAGAGCACCGGCAGGGTGCTTCAGGGAGTGGAAAGGGGACAACAGATTTGTCTTCAGCCCAGGTTTTCCCTTGCCACGGGGAGCCCAGGAGCCCGGGGGCGATAACCTGCTTGCTCATGGACATGTGGGACACAGCGTTGGGGTTTTGAAGGACCAGAGGTGACAGCCCGGCACGTCTCATGGGGCAGGCTCACCCAGGAGAGACCCCTGGCTATGGGGCTGCCCCACAAATGACTCCTCTCCCTGTTTTTCCCCTTCTCATCATCCATATCTGTTGTCAAAGCCAAGCCCGTAGCAAGTACTGTGGGGCGTAAATGAGGGGGACGAACTGTATTTGAACTCTGCTGCTCCAGGAGGAGATATTTAACTGCTTCACGGCCAGCTCCCTCCCCACCGGTGCGGTGCTGCAGCCCCTGGGGCTGGGGGGAGGCAGCCATGGGGCCGGGGTGCAGCAGTGGGACTGGGGGGTGTCAGCAGGGCTGGAAGGGGATGTGACACCCGGTGTTGGTGCTGCTTGAGTGCAGCCCTCRCGTCCTGGCTCGGCCCCTCACTGTGCAGTCGCTGTCGCTGGTCCCCCTTGCTCTGTTCGAGGACATGCCTGGGCTGCAGGGACACCTTTGCCGGGCTTGTCGGCTCTGGGAAGGCTCCCGCTGCTGAGAGCATTGCTGGAAAACTCAGCCCAGCCAGGGCGGCTGAGCACACACCCAGCTCGTGTCACCCCACTGACCCCTTTGGAGTTCAGACACAGGCCCCAGCCTGTTTGCTGGARGGGTCCGTGACCCTTCATCAGCACAAAGACCCCCACAAAAGGGACCCAGCCCCCTTGTGTTAGGTGCTGCCCAGACCCCAATGGGTGTCGGACCCTTCCCGGGGCAGGAATCGCCTTCCTGTACAGGGAGATGGGGACAGGAGACACCTGCATCGGGATCAGCTGACCGCTCCGGAGTGCTCGGTGTCCCCAGATCCACTGGATCAGGCCAGAGATCTGTTGCTTTGGGGTTTTTCCTGCAGCCATGGCCAGCAGAGGCTGCTCGGTGAAGGAGTGTAAGGCAGGAGGTGGGGGCACAGGATAAAACCACGGCCCCTGCCCACCCCCTCCGTGCCACACACAATTTTGCAGGCTGTTCCCAACTTCCTCCCTAAGTGTGATTTTCCCAGCCTGAAAAATCCTTGTCTTCCAGCCCATCGGTGTAACCGAAGCGATTCTCACCCTGTCATTGCTCTCGGTGCTTTTTTGGTCCTCCTGCATCCCCTGCACGGTGGGGATGGGTTCAGGTGTGGGAGGACTGTGGCTTTATACATAGCAACGCTGCCTAGCTCTCGTCAGTCATTTTTCTAACAAACCCAGTCTTTTTTCCTCCCTTGTTGCCTCTGAGCATCAAATAGGGCTTTTTGGGGAGATTTCTGCCCTGAGCCCAGGAGCTTTCCCGGGAGCAATATGAAGTTAGAGCCCCCACCCCATCCTGTATATAGTTTGGGTGGGTTTTTCTCATGCAATATTGACCCTGAATTTTGTTGTCCCATTTCATGCCTGATTTCTCGGCATCATGAGATTTTTCCTCTGGCTTTTTGTAGCCTACTTTAATATTGAAAGGCTTCGTAGCCTCAACAAGAAAGGTTCGGCTTCGCCAGCTTTCCTGTTTGCTTATCCCTGGATGTTTCCTTCTTTCCCTGGTGTGAATTCCCGGCAGTTGGCAAATGTGGTGATTTTAGGTAATTTTTGTGCCCTAGACACAGCAGCAGCAAAACAACATTGTAGATCGCAAACAGGACAGAAAACACCACTAAAGAATATTCCCTGAATCTGAAATGCCTCAAGTTTCTCCCAACCTGTTGCTAGATGCTAAAAGATGATACTGAAAACATTTTTACAGTGCTGACAGCTCGAATCGCGGCTTTGTGGTGTCATTCCTCACTGCGATGCTGAACCCACCGGTGTGCAAATTGGTGCTGGGTGCTGAGAACCTGCGACACCTCGGCAGGATATGGGTCCCTGGTGAGACACGTGTGGCTGCTCATGCCTGGGAGACCTCAGGGAGAGCTGCTAACATCCCCGGAGGTCCACAGGCAGCAATGGTATCCAGTCCTGGGCAGCGATGGCATCCCACAGAGATTTGCAGACAGGTGGGGAGCGATGTGGGGGGATCTCTGCCTCGGCCACATCCCTAGGGCAGCCAGGACACGGAGCAGAGACATCCCCTCTGGCACGTGGCTGGCCAGCATCAGGCACGGAGGGGACTGGGTCAGCAGGCAGCATGCATGCCGCAGCCCGCTCCTGTGCCCAAGAAAGTCCGCAGATAAGCCTGGCATGGGGTGGATGCTCGCCAGCGTGACCCGCATGTGGCCCAGCATGGCTGAGGGGGTCTCATGGGCTGTCGTGCATGGGCATCCCCCACATCCCTGACCCCGCTATCCGCTTGCAGGCAGCTCTGGCTCTGCYGAGGCTCGGGGAGAGGGGACAGTGGGGAAGGGAAATGCATTTCATAAAGGCAGCCAACAGGGACTGGGAGCAGCAAGGAGAGAGGCTCCCTGCATCCCTGCTCCGTCCTTGTGCCAAGCACCCCACAAATGCTGTCCCCACTCCGGTGGTCCCCAGCGAGTCACCACTTGCATTTCGGGTTCCATGAAGGGGTGTGCAAGTGTTTCCACGTCCCTGTCACGTACTGGCCAGTTGGGGTGAGAAGCCAATGGGATTGTTGGCTGGGAAGAGTTGTCTGAAGGAGAAGCAAAGTCATCAYTGGACTTCCCAGGCTTTCTATTTAATTAGGCAGAGCCGGGACTGGCAACACAGCTTGGCAGGGAGCGGGGAACATGGTGCATCGCAGCCCGGCTCCAGCTCCCAGCTGCCCATGCACACCCTGGCTCTGGGGGCTGCGAGCTTGGGGGAACAACCTACAGGTTTGCTCCTTCTTCCAGCAAACACGTGGACCCATCCGCTGTCCATGCACCCGGCTGGAGAGTGAGCCCTGGGGGGAGATCGGGAGCTTTGCAGTGGGGTGGGTGTTTGCTGGCAGCATGTCTTCAGCAAACGGTGCCCTGAGACATTTGTAATGTGTCTCGGGATGGCAGCGGGAGATGCCCAAGCGGCATCTGATGCTCCATCTCGCGCATCCTCCTCGCTCCCGTGGCCATGTTTCCCATGGACACAGAAACGCAGAGGAACGTGGGCCACTTGTGCAAGGTGGAGGCAGATTTTGCAGGGTGGAGAGGAGTCTTGCATGGCTCTGAGTTGGCACCTCCTGCTCTTGGAGGTAAAGCCAGCGCACACCCGGCATGGTTGGAGGACTGGGATATCCCACCGAACCCTCTGCCCCAAACCCTGGGGTAGCATCCCTCCTGGCTGCTGGGGTCTGAAGAATGCTGCCTCCCACCAAGGGGCCTTTTCTTGACTATGGAGGGATGCAAGAGCATTGCTCGGGTTGAGCAGGCTGGAGCAGAGGGTACCACACTCCCCAGCCTCCACAGGAACCGCTCTAAACAGCTGGAAACCACCTRAAATAGGTTTGCTGCCTTCATGCTGGTGGAAAAACTCGCATCTCCCCTCTCGCATCCTTCCTCCCCGCCCAGCAGCAAGGCAGGACCCCCGTCCTGTCATCCCCCCAGCTGGGCGCAGCGGGGTCCCCCAGTCTGGCCCAAACTTCCCTCTCGCAGCCACTCAGGGAAGATGAAACGAGTTCAAAGGGAGGGGAAGCAGCTGGCCRGGRGTGTCCGGCAGGAACCGGCCCCTCRGCATCCCCGCGGTGGCAGTTGGCGGCAGGATGCTGGAGGGGACGGTGCTGGAGGGATGTTTGTGGGGGGATGTAGCTCCTTTGGTGCCTGCTTCCACTGATTCAGGGGCCCCTGTCTCTGCTCTGAGATGCTGCATTGGGCTTTTTGGAGAGGGCCACGGCAGAAGGAGCTCGTGTCCTTGGGACACGCTGAGCCACAGCCCCTTGGCTGGGGATGCTGGATGCACGGATACAGCCTGGTTCTGTCTTGGCGTGTCCTTGGGGGTCCTCACCTTGTCCACTTCACTTGGACCACCAGCTCTTTCCTTAAACACTGAAACATGTGCCAGGAAGATAAAAACTGGAGAAATATGCTGGTAGCAAGAGCCCTTGTACGTGGGGTCTCTCACTCCACAGCAGGGACCTCCACCCTCTGTGCCGGGGCCCTGACATTGGGGTGCCCCCCCAACCCTGCCCTTCCCACTCTGCGGCATCCCAAGCAGCATCCCGCCAGGGTGAGTTGCATTTTGTATTGCTGAAGGTTTTGAATGTACACACGAGGTTGCAGAGCCAGGAAATTAGACCAAACCGGGCTGGAAATTGCTAGGAAATGGGTGGGCAGAAGGCTGGGGTGCAGCAGGGGGAGAGCCCAGGGTAAAGCAGGGTCTGTGGGTGGCTCTGCAGACAGCGCTGGCATTCTCTGATGGTTCAGAAGTGCCCTGTCCTGAGCCTTACAAGATAAAACAGCTCAGGGATGGCAGGAGCATCCCTTGGCCCTGGATCGCAGTGCCTGCAAGCCAGGAGGTGAGAACTTGTAGCCTGCAAGCTTTTGGATGGTGGTGGAAGGGGGAAGCTTCCCCCCCCTTGACCCTGCTGTTTTTCAGGCTCCTGCCTGAGCTCAGGCTCTTGCTGGGATTGCAGYGCTCTTTGCCCTTCTCTCCAGGCCTGCCAAGGGCCGCAGGCGTGGGGCCAGCTGGGGCTGGGTCACAGGGAAGCCTACGAAGTCTCGTCGCCCTCAGCCAGCTGGGTCGTGGAGCAGGGCACACATCCGAGATGGTTTTCCCCCCTTTCCTCCACTGAGAGTTCATGGAGGGTCTTGGCAGGAGAGCGATGGGCACCCCACTGCTATGGGAGGGGGGATGAGGAGGACGTTGGGATGAGACCCTGCTTTGGCCCAAATTCCCAGGCACCAAAGCACCTAAGGGCCCAYGCCAGGAAACCTCCCCAGACACTTGGGCTCTGAGACCCAGCAGATGTGTCCAGGATGGAGATGGGGAGGTTTCAGACCAGGCTGGGATGCATGGTGGCCCCGGTGCCTGTAGGTGCTGGTCCCCTGGGGCCAGTACCCACTGAGGGGGGGAGGTATCAAACTGCAGAAGCAATTTTTCAGGTTGGCACGAGGGTTTCAACCCAGAGCAATGGGATGAAATTAAGAAAAGGAAATGTATGCTCCACCTGAGGGCAATTTGCTGGCCAGGTGATGGGTTTCATGTGTCCCCAGGGAGGCAAGGGTGACTGGAGATGTCTCTAGCCAGCCTGGCCAAAACAGCAGACAGTAAGTGAGGGCAATGGTGAGCGATCCTGTCCAGCCAGGCAAGTGAATAAACCAAACAGTGGTTCTTCCGAGGCTTATTTTTAAATTTGGAGGAAACATTTCAAAAGTGTCCAGGTGACTCAGAGCCAGGAGCATGAGCTCAGAGGGCTGCAGGGGGGCTCTCGAGCCCAGGAGCTCATCCAGGTTTCTTTCAACCTCCGTTAGTCAATGAAAAGACGCCATCCATCCTTACAGGCCCTGCCCCTGCAAAAGCAGATTGAATTTCCAAGGAAAACGCTCTCATTTTTCCTAAACTGGAGAAATCTGGGGGAGGGAGGTTTGCTGGAGACTTTGGGCTGTTTCCAAGCTGCAGTTTCTAGCACCCTGCACCAGCTCAACATGTGGGTGCTAAATCAGAGCAAGCATTTCACACCGAGCTCCGCTCGAACCAGATCCAGGGTGCACAGACGAGCTGTGCCGGTCCACAACCAGGAGCTCAATTCTGGTATCACCAAGATACTCAGAGCCTTGGAAACAGGAAGGGATTTACCAGCAGGTTATACTGGTCTTGAGATCCTGGTAAATACCCAGGTGAGCTGGTTTTCAGCATGACTCTGTGATCCACAGAGTAATTTTCAGCCAAGAGCGTGCTAAGTCAGAGATCAAAGCCACGAGGGCTCTTCCCTCGGTGAGGGGACGTCTGGATTAGGCTCGGCGGGCACGCGCACAGCTGCTGCAGCGGCGCCAGGAGACGTTTGCCAACAGACGCAAAATCAGGTCATTTGAAAAAACTACAGACGCTGCCATGCTGGCCAGAGGGAAGCAACTTGGGCTGTAAGCAGTGTCCCCAGCTCCTGGGCTCTTAGGGAAAATGCTGGGGTTTGCGGGTGTCCCCCTCCTTGGCACTCAGTGGGGGTCTGACCATGGGATGCTCCGTTCTCGGTAGCACAGCGGGAAGGGGAGAAGAGTGGTGAATGCTGTGCAGGGATGCTCCAGACTTGCTGATATTTGGGGTTATTCCCAAATTTTCTGGATTAAAAGGGCAAGGGGAGATGCATGGCCTCCAGAGACCCTGGACGGGCTTCTTGGGCAGCAGCACCCCATCTCATCCCAGCCCTTCTCCTGTATCTCTGAGCGGGGTGAGACATGGTCCCCGTGCTGGGTAATCTGCCCAGGGTATCATTTAGCCCTGACCCCGTTAGCTGTGAGTCGACATCTGTCCCCTCAGCAGAGCTTACGTCTGCCTGCGTTGTGCTGCAGGGCGATGAATGAAAACCAGCTCCTTCTTGCTGGTGTTTGCCTGCTACACCCCAAAATCATGCTCTGGGAATATTTTCATTGKTTTTTTTCCCATTTCTACTGATTTTCAGGTTAAAGCATTGACCCTTGACAATGAATCACCAGTAAATTTGAAGGCATGTTCCCAGCCAGGGCAATAGCACATTTGCAGACAGGGAAACTGAGGCATGGAGCAGCACCGTGGCTTGCTCAGGGTGACCCCACCAGGCAGGGATGGAGGCTGGGGCACAGCAGGTATGGAAGATGAGATATGCTGGGACAACTTGGTCTTTCTGTTCTTGCACTGTGCAGTGATCAGCTGGTCTCATGTCACAACTGTGCCCAGGGCACCCAGCAGCCAGGCTCCTCCATGATCCAAGCCCATGCCATGGTGATCCGCGCAGGAGTAACTCAATGAAATGGCGTTATCCAGGAGGCCAAATGGTCCTCCTGGGCTGCAGGTCCCTGATCTGCAGAGCCTGTAGTCAAGGATGCCGAAAGTCACTCTTGTCAGCAATCGGTCCTAATTGAAAGTGACAGCATCTCCATCCACTGAGAGAGTCAAAAGGGGCTGAGACACATCTTGTAGGGACGATGCCCTCGGAGAGTGGGCTCCTGCCCATGAATTCATCCTGCAGGGAACACAGACATCAAACCAGGTGGAGATGGGTGGATGGAACCCAGCAAGGCTCTGCCACCTCCAAAGCAGTGATTCAGGTGTGTTGGGTACCATCAACCCAAGAGGACCTACTCTACAAAGCAGGCAGATGGGACACTAGCCAGCTTGCATTTCTTCATCGCATGGCAATATAAACTGACCATGAGGTCCCCATTGAGCAAAAGGTGAGGAGCACCAACAGCCAGGGTCACCCAGACATGGTAGGATGGCCAGCGAGGTGACTGCAGTGAGTAAGGGCAGATCCCTCACTGCAGGTGAGTGATAGTCCTGTGTCCATGGTATGATAGTCCATCAGACCCATGTTTGAGCAGCAGAGCCCCAAAAACACCTGGGAACACCCAGACAGCCTGTCACACTTCCAACAGCACTACTGAACACTTCAGAGATGGTTTTCCCTTTTCTGGAGTGACTGGGGTGTTTCCGAGGACGCTGGGTTGGCGGAGGCAATGGTGATGCACATTGGGGCTTGGTGTCCAGTGCTTTCCAAGGACCCTGTGCAGCTGCTGGCAATAAGACAAGTGAAACACCCTACAGAAGGAGGCTTTGCCAAAGCAAAAGCTGCTGATTCAGCCTGCCCGGTCCCCGCCAGCCCAGCCTGGCCCTGCAGGCAGCATGTCAGGAGTGAGTCAGGACCAGCTCACCATGGTGTGTGCCATCACCGCAGCCATCCGGTGCTGGAGCTGGCTCAGGGCAYGCAGGAGCCCTTTGATGGGGGGTCCTGGGTCTTCCCCCACCCCTGAGATGGAAGAATGTGACTCCATCAATGGGAGGTGTGGTCATCACCTGGTCTTTACAGAAATGGTCCAACCTCCGCTCCACGCCAGCCAGAGCAGGCGATAGAGCAGAAATAAGTGACTCACAGGGTCAGGGCTGGGTGTGCAGGCAGGCTCAGGCACTCCTCTGCCATGGGGTCGGCACCAACCCACTCCCCAGCAACTGGCTCTGGAGCTGCAGGCTGGTCTCCATGTCATTGCCCAGCCCTTGGCACGTGCATGTGGCATCTGTCTTGCTCTGGTTGGACATGTGCCATGTGGCCACCAACAGCCAAGCCACCCTCAGCTCCTTTTACACCCCAGGGTGCATCACAGCATGGTTTTTCTAGCCCATTCGTGGTGTTAGAATAAGCTTAACTGTGTCTTAAAAGTGCCAGGTTGACTCTGTTGCCCAGAAAGGGTATTTTGGCCATGAGCTTGGATGGGAGACAGTTGGGACAAAGCACACCAGACTCCGTTTTCAGAGTCTGATCTGGAGGGACCCTCAGACCCACAGCTGCAATTTGCAGTCAGTGAGGCCAGACCCAACAATATCTCCTGTCTACGACTTCTCACAGCAGCTTGTACCCAAACACAAGGGACTATTGGACATGGGGATGTACTGAGGGGACATAGCAGCCACCCGGCTGGGTGGCCTGGGACCTGCAAGTCCCTGGGCCTCCAAGGCAGAGCAGGCAAGGCTGGGCAAAGGCGCAGGGACGGGGGCCATGGAGCCACTGCATCCAAATGGCCGTGCTTGAAATCAGCCTGACAGTGGGGAGAAATGACTCATCCCATGGGGTCACAGCGCAAGCCTCGGCATGGAGAGAGGGTTCAGAGTCAAGAGGGGTCTGAAATTCAGAAAGTCGGTGTATTGGCAGGTCTGTATTCTGGTGTGGAGGCAGGGGAGATAGAAAGGTCACTGCAGTACAAAGAAGGATGGAAAAAAGGAGGAAAACGTGGAGGAAGCACCGTGGTGAAATGACCTGGGAGTTGAGTTTCTTCATGACACGCACGGGAGTCATTTCAGAGTGGAAAGAAACTGATGGGCTGGAAGAAAACCTCTGGCTGGAGGACGGACAGGGAAAAAACCTGCAGGGTCCTGCCCACAGGGGTGTGAGGGAAGCCCAGATGCAGATCATGGAGGATTGTGGTCCCTGCAGACAGTGGGATATGGAGCATGGAGAAGACCACGCAGGTGAGAGACTCCTCGGAGGGACGGGGACAGCTTGAGAGGCTCGTCCCCTTGGGGACAACAGCACCATCTCAGAGCCTGGGGAAATGCCAGCCAGCACAGCTGAGCTAATGTGAACAGCATTGGTTTATCCTGGAGATAAATTAATGATTTTTCAAAGTGATCCTGCCAGACGCAGCAGGGATGGACTCAGGAGCTGAGAGCCGGGGAGAACCCAGCGTGCAGGCTGCCGATGGGCTGGGAGGAGTAGTCTCAGGGAGCCGGTCCTTTTGGGACACATCTCATCCAAGGTGACCTGAACTTTCAAGCCCATGAAATGGGAAACCAGCCATCCCAGAGGCTGTCCGGGCTCCTGGCAGGGAGATGCCTTCTCTGGCAGCACGGCTGCCCAGCTGCCAGGGCAGGCGTGCAGCTCTTGCGCAGGTTGCCCAGTTGCAAGAAAGAGCAATTGATGCTCTCCAAGGCAGCCACAAAAAAGCCCCACAGCCAGTGGGGTGTCCTGCAGAATAGCAATGAGCTGAGCACCCGCTGCTCCGCCAGCACCCAGCCCCACTGCAGCCTGCTGCTGGGCACGTAGCCGCCTTTCCAACCGGAGGGCAGCTGAACTGGCAGGTCTGGGTATTAAGGAGACATCATTGGTGATGCCATCAGCAAGAGAGTATAATATAACCCCAAGGGGTTGAGATCCTCCTTCCTATAGAGCACAGGCAACAATTGCCTTATGGGCTAAGGGCCAGATGGGTGATGGGGGGCAAATAGGGGAGGAAGGACCRTTTTTGGTGATGTAGGGCAGTGCAGAGCGGGATCAGCCACTGGAAAGTTTTGCGGCATCTGGGTTTGCCCTTCACTGCACTGAGCCTGGTGGGACCCAGCAGCTCCCCCTTACGTCCTTGCCCTATCTCTCACTGCCTTTTCCATCCTTCCCCCCATCCCTTCCTTGCCTGGGTTTTGCCCCCGGCACTGAGCAGGGGACCACTTTCAGCAGCCGCCACAGTCTTGGGTGGTTTGGTTGGATTTTTGTTAAGAACAAAAGTCTCTGTTCACAAAAAGGAGCTGGAGGAGGAAAGGGGATTTGTTCCCCAGCCCTGTTCCCTTGTCTTCCTCACCAGCCTCCATCCATGCTGTCCCTGAGACCAGCCGTTGTGCTCTTGCACGCAGATCCCTGGGTACCAGCGATGCCCAAGCAGGACCACAGGGACACAGAGGCAGGCAGGTGACATCCCCCAGTCCCAGACCCTGCCTGGGGTGACAATAACACCTTTCCACCATTCCTCAAATGAGGGCCAGAGCACAGAAAGCTGGGACATCGCTGGCATGGCTGTCTATCCACCTTCTCTGGGCCATTTCTCTCCCTGCATCCGGAGACCAGGATGATTTTTCTTGGCCTCCTTCAGGTAAGGGAAGTGCCAGTTCCTGGCACCAGGGATGCTTTCTCATTCAACTCAGTTCATCTTGCTTCACTTGGGATGTCATAGCCCCCCCTCTGCAACTCAGTTTCCCCATCTGTTCATAGAGGGAATGATGCTACAAACTCTCCAAAAGCACTGAGAGGCTGATGCTGAGAAATGCTGTCTCAGACATAGCCATAATTAGCACAATCTTACAGACTAAATTATTTCTCTTTCTTTTCTGCACTGGTAACAACACTTAGTGACTTAAACCTTGTAACACGCAAAAATGAAACACATTTTTCTCAGTGCAAATGGCTCTGTTCGCCTGCGGCACTGAGCAGTCGAGTCTGGGAGAGAGCTTACAGCACAGCCTGCGTCCAGATGGACATGGCAAAGCCTGCGCAGAGCCAGGCGGACTCCTGCGTGGGTGCCGGCGAGAGGGGTTTATTTTAAGGGAGATCATTCCCCATGTTCAGCGCTGCTGGGACATAGGTGCTTTGTGGGCTCAGAGAGGTCCGTTTGCTCAAAGGGAGCGCAAGGTGCTCTGGTACGAGCAGCCATCCCCGTCTTGCTTTTACACCCACTCCCACGATGCTCGCAGCATCAGCGATGCAGATGCCACCCTCCGTAGGGCCATCCCCTGCCCTAAGTGCCACAGGTCCAGGCACAGCAAAGCACCTCCATCTCCAGCAGCCTGGTGACCTTTTTGCAGCTCTGCATGTCCCTTGTGCACCAGGGAAGGGGAATGCCAGGTCCCTTGCAGGCTTCACAGGGACCAGCACAGTCCTCGTGCTTGGGGAGGACTTGGTCCTGCCTGGCCCATGCATCCTTCATCTCCATGTCCTGCACCAGCCAGGGTGCCTGGGCAGACTCAGGCTATGTCTGCCCATTGCTCCTTGCCTGGATCTAACTGCCAGAGTAATTAGGAAGATGCAAAGGGTGTAGTTTATGCCCAGCTGATGCATTTCACTGCAATTCCTGGTCTTGGGTCTCAGCTCTTTCTCCCCACCATCCTGATGGAAATACTGAGCTGCTTCCTTCCAGGCAACAAGGTCAATGAGTTTTCCTCCAAGGGAATAAATAATCTTTTAAATCTGAAAGAGGAAACAGAGTTTAAATAATAAACTTCAGGTTTGCTTTGCATTTGCACTTTTTATTTGTTTTCCTAGCGAAAGATCAATTCTCTGCAGTGAGGGAACATTTGATTGCAGTGTTAACTGGAGCCTTCACTTTCAATTTGGCATTTCATTTGGCTGATCAAGATCTATAGATCTGCACTGGACAGATTCATCCCAACATAAATAACTTAATGGCTTGACACATATGTACTCTGATCCTCACTTCTCCCATTTTTATGGTGGTGTGGAGCGGTGAATAACACAGGTTTTACTCAAGCTTGGTGGCAAGTTGTGTTTGGACAGAAGTTGGAAGTCAACTATAGCACGAAATGGCATCTCCAAAACGATTTTCACTAATTGAAAGTACATATAGCCAACTCATTAGCAAAAAAAATTTAATTAATCCAACTGCTTTTTGCATTTGAAATTGATCTTTTAATCAGGGGAAATATGCATTGGACAGAAGACGCTGAACTGGTTGTTTTGGGTTACTGTGTCCTCTGAGGTTTAGAAACAGTAGGTCTCGTCAGCACTCCTAATTCTCATTTAGACATTGGGCAGAGAAAACAACCTCCCTCATTTTGTGAGCTTGCAGCCAATTTTTCAGTCTTGAATGTACTAATCTTTGAACTGGGCTAAATGCAAGAAGGGAAATGTTCCCTTTGCAGTGACAAATTGTGCTGTGAGGATCCTGGACGGCAATAACAAGTTGTAGCCTAAGAATCTGAGGAGTTCAGTTGTTGACTGCAAAATGAGGAGTCGGGTTAGCAAGCAGAAGTGTAAAACCCAAGAAATTAAAAGGCAGCCGATACTAATCTCTTGTTCCAGCTGTAATTTAGGATATGTCTTTTTCTGAAGAGTCCTTCTGCATTGGAGAGATAAAGACCCACCTCAGCCCTGCTTCGTGGCTGGGTTAATGCCTCTTAACGGGAGATGCYGTCTCCAGTTTCCTGCCTCCCATTTATCCAGGGAGCAGAGCTTGATGTCCTGTTGAATGCAGATGAAATGCCAACAGCAGGTCTCAAGACCCCTCTTATTTCCCTTCCAGTTGGGATCTCTGATCTGCTCTTGCCTTTTAATGGCTCTTGGTGCTTTTCAGACTCACCCGATTGGAGGTCTCCTCTGGGTACCGACTTGTCCTTTGATTTAGCAGCATTCGCAGAGCGTGGTGGTGACATGCAGGGAAGGACGGTGGCACTGGGCAGCCCACCCTGGGTGCCGTACAGATGGCACCAGGCGCTTCCTTAGCTGGCATTTTCCTCCTAGCATGGCCAGCTTTCTGCAAGCYGCAGCATTTTGTGGTATGGAATATGAGCCATAAAGGCTCTCAGAGCCCAATCACACCAGGCATTTTATATCTGCCGTCTCATTTCAATCTCTCATAGACCGCACATTTGACAGATTTGGCATTTTAAGTGGTTTTTAGAGCTGCCTTCTTTCTTCGTCCTCCCCTCTTCCCCCTCCCTTCTCCATTTTGGGGGCTGACTTTCAGAGTCCTCATTTCAAAGAGGTTCTTTTTCATAAAGAACAAAAATATTGCATATTCATAGAAAAATTCAAGTACAATACCAATAGTAATTGAAAAAACTTCTCGCTGTTATCCAGCAAAGTCCTGGATTTACACTGAAGATGGTAGCCAAAGCTGCCTTTTATCCCTTCTCCTTTGTACTGCATGAGTACATCGCCCTGACTTCTCTAATCACAGTGACGCGCAGAGACACGCAGAGACACGCAGAGACACACAGGATCAGCTGCTGGGGGCAGGGCTGAAGTGTGAGAGCCTTTGAGGTGGCCAGATCCACAGGGTGATGGTCCAGCGTGGCGAGGGCAGATGACCTGAGGGTCCTGGCCAAGCACATTGATCTCCCCACCATAATGCTGGATGAGAAACACCTCCAGCATGCTGTCCAGAGAGGGATGCACGTGGGTTTTGAGTGTCTCCTCCTGAAACCTTCTTGCCCTGCAGAAATTGTCTTCTGCTGGAGATGGCATTGCTCCCAGCATAGCAGGGGCTCAGCCATGTGATGGGGGCGTGCAGGACCTGCCCTCAGACTCAGACCCGTACTCCTCTCCAAGGAGATTTCTATTTTTGACAACAAAACTGTTTAGACACTAAAAATGTCCAGTAAATTTATTGCACAGGGGTAACATTGAAAACAAGTCCATCATGTCCATCACGCTGTCCATCAGCAATGTAGCCAGCTTTCATAATTTCACCCCCATCTCTTAGGGACTGGGCTGTTCCTCTCTATGTGCCCTAATTCCCAAAGTCCTGGTGCCATAGAATGAATCTCAACTTCTGTTTCTTTTCTTTTTTAAAGCAGCACTTCTCATGCTTTGCATTGCAGAGAAATGCTCAAAAATGCTGCTGCCTGAAACCAGGAGCCAAAAGACAAGAACATCACATTTTTTTTCCCCAAGTTCTGAGATTCTCCATCTCATTTCATGATTTTGCAGCCGTTGCCAACAGTGTTAAATCATTTCCCTCCCACCTTCCTCAGGGTCCTGGAGGGAGAAGCCAGCGATCAAGGAAAATCCTGGAGGGCTGTGACCACACATGGTGGAGCTGGGAGGGAGCCCTGGAGCTGCCTGGGCACAAATCTATGGCTCAGTGTGACTTGTACCCCATTGACCGGGGACACTGGGTGCACCCTCAGGACTGTCACATGGCAGCAGGAGGGTGGCACATCCAGAGCATGGCTACCCCAGTGCAGGCACTCAGCACCCTTGGATGCACTCGTTGCTGCCCACAGCATCAGGTGGTCTCACGGCTCCCTTTGGGGCATGAAGGGTCTGCCTGGGGTTAGAGGGCAGCACTCCCCAATAGGCACAAATCAAATTATCATTTCCATCAGTCATCGGATGCCCTGGGAGTCCCCAGCCCCCTGCTTAACCTGCACCCACCCACATTTGGGATGAGGCGGCTGAGCACCGGGTGAGTGGTCCTTGCCGAGAATTGCTGCTTACGCAGTGACAGAGCACTTGAACGTGTCAGGATCCAGCCACAGGCTGTAAACCAAGCCCAGTTTGAAAACAAGATTAACTTTATGTGCACAAAGGATTTATATTTGCTGCTGGGGTGCAGGGTGCTGCTTGAAGGATGTGAGAAAAATTGCCTTTATCATTGAGCAGTGGCAGACGACGCACGCTCCTTTGCCTTCTTTGGACAACAGCAATGTCTCCCCCGCACCCGGGGCAGAGCCTGAAGGGCAAGGATGTGCGCGAGGTCCCTGTGCTTTCCATCCTCCCCCTCTGCGATCTCCAGCCCTCCCGTGCTCCCCCTTCCCCTTGCAGCATCCTGTTGCGGTGGGAGCCGCTGGGATGCCCAAGCGGAAGCCGTTGGCACTGGTCCATGGTGGAGCCACCATGGAGGTTACTCACATTCCACCTCTGAGATGAGGACAACTGGGCAAGTGATCTGAAAGAAGCTCTGCAGTTACTGGAAGCCTGTGGTTTGTTCCCAAAGATGGGTTGTGATTCATCACCAGAGCCCAGGGAGTCCAGACATCCCGAATGAAGCAGGCTGCAGAGATCCAGCCAGTAGCTACTTCTCTGCCGAGGCCAGGAGCAGCCCCAGGAGGGGGCTGTGACTGCTTGGCAATGAACTCATCTGGGCTGGTGTGATGTTGTGGCTGCTCCTAACATCCCAGGGACCAGAGATGTGATAAAACAAGTCTCTTCAGCTCAGCAGGCAAAGAGGATCCTTTAGCTGGAACCTGAAATGTGGCAGGTTTAGACTCAAAAATCAGGTGGATGGTGTAGGCCTGTGTATGGGTACTGGGGAGCAGGAAAATGAGCCCTTAAGCAGCCTCATGAGGCTGCGGGTGATGCTGCCTCATGGGAGATGCCAAGCCCAAGGTGGGCTGTGAGCCGTGGTATGTGCGCAGGGGCTTGATCCCGCTGGGGCTGATGGCATCAGGAGAGTGGCAGAGGTGGGGGGGATGTGTCTGGCTCCTGCACCCAGGCCTTGGACCATTGGAGCCAGGGGAGGACACCTCTTCTCACACATGTAGCCATCTGCTGGATGGACATCCCTGATGGACTCTCAYGCTTTGTACTGCCAGTCGGGGATGAAGATACCCTGGCATAGCCTGGCTGCCCTGTAGAAGCACCATTCCCCATTTCCAGGCATTTTAGCCCATAAAGCCCTTTGCCACCTTATTTCCCCTACTTCTTGTGGGGATGTTTGTGTCCCTAGGGCTGCTGTCAGATGTGCCCACATCCCTCTGCAGTCCTCAGAGATCTCAGGGCTGCCTCCAAGGTCCCGGGAGATGTGTCAGGGCAGGCTGAACCCACACCAAAGCAGCAGCATCTCCCCAGACCCTGTCTGGGGTCCAGGAGGGCTGCAAATGGTCCAGGTCCCTGCACAACCCTCTCTGATAAAGCTCAAAGCACAAAACCTCTTTTTTCTTGCTGTTTGCTGGAGCTGTGGCCAGCTCCAGCTTCACCCACTGCTAAATGAAGCACTCACCAAAGCCCTGGGGATGCTGCATCTCGGCGTGTGTGGACCAGTCAATTTTGRCAGGATGGATTTGTTCTCATAAGCCTCATAATCACCCTTGCCTTTATCCATTAAAGAATTACTGGCTATTAAAAGMGGTTAGAAACATTCGGTGGACTTGCCAGCTGCTTCATCCGGCCATAGCCACTTGTGCTTTGCAGAATAATTCCTACGCAGAGAGCTACAATTTTAGGATGGTAAAACCAAACCCTGGACACAGACTGGATCAGGAGGAACTTCAGTGGGATGCACACAACCCAGTGCACTTATGGATCTRTACACCCCCATGCACATGCTTTCGGCCTCTGTCTCGGTGGCTTTGGACCAGGTTTGCATTAAGCAACCTCATGGTGTGGTGCCGTCTTCTCTTGCTGCTGTGGAGGAGACCCAAAGTGGTTTAGGAGCAGAAGTCCTCAAAGAAGAGGGTTGGTCCTGCCCAGCTCCTCTCTCTGCTGAGCCTGGGGTGCCGACCTGCTGTAACACCAGGTCACCACATCTATAGGGCTTAGAAAGGTGCCAGCTGCTTGTAGAGCTGATGCCAAGCAGAACGGACACCATATGGTGAGAAAATCCTTCTCTGGCTCTCAGTGGGGTGGTCCCAACCCCGCTCTGCCCTTCTGCAGGGTGCTCTCCAGCTGCGGTGGCAGCCGTGACCTCTGAAATCACGGCTCATTGCATGCAAGGGGCCTCGCAGCAGCCTAGCAGGGAGGACCCGGCACCCGTCAGGGACATCCACCCCAGGAGGACCTCACAGACTGTCAGCTTTGGACCTCCTGCCCCCACCTCTTCCTGCAGCACACAGCTCAGGGAGCACCAAGCACCCTTCTCCCGCAATCCCCTGGGCTGTCCCAGTGCACGCTCCAGACTGGGACAGCTGGTGATGATGGGAGCAGGGCAGCCCTGACCTGGGCTCTGTCTGCCTGAGGGGTGCCAGAGAGGTTCTAGGTGGAGATTTGGGATGCAGCTCCATCCACATGGGTGGTGAGTGAAAGGTGTCTGTTCCCGTCAGTGCCTCTCCTGCCATGGGAACCCATCCTCAGCCCGTCCAAAAGTGTGACCTGTAGAAAAACCCAACGTTGTTCTCACCTGACTGTCCCCTCCAGCTGAGCTCTCGCTCACCCTGAGCAAACAGACATGGATATGGTGCCAGGCAGTGGAAACCGCCTCGCCACAGCCACCTGGCCTGTCCTCTTGCACCATGTCCCCCTGTCCCCTTTTGTCCCTGGGGCCTGCTGGCACTTCTCAGGTTTCTCCCACAGCTCAAATTTCTTGCAGACCAACCAGCCAGAGGTGCTGGGAGGGAACAGTGCACGGGGCACCTTGGGTCCTCCCGGTCACTTTGGAGCACTAGGAAGCGTCTCTGTGGTAGGACATTGGTGTCAGGCTGGAAATACCATGCTGATGGAGGCTGCTGGGCTATTTTGGTGCAGGACAGGGGGTCCATCACGAACGAACACCAATGTCCCTGCTGCAGAAGGACGCACTCTTCTGGCTCACCTGAAAGACTCTCCATGGGATTTGGACCATTTTTTTACGTCTTTACTTGCAAGTTGGCATCTGACAAGCAACAAGTCTGGGATTTTGGGATCAGGACAATCCCCCATGCATCCCAGAGGAGATGCTGATAGGGCCAGTCTCCTCCCTTCCGAGCATTTGTAGGAACAGACTGTCATGGAGTCTCCATCCAGCTACCAGCTTTGGCTGATGTTGGTTGACATCTGTCCCTCCCAAGGCCACTGCTCACATGACGATGCACCCACCAGTGGTCACAAACCCACATTTCTTCCAAGGTGGAAAACCAGAAGTGATGTGACCATGAGAGCAATATGCCAAAATATGTTGACACCCCTCTGCCCAGGAGATGTTTTCTCATATCACCTTCACAGCTGTGTCATTGCCACTTGTCACCCCCATCCTGGCTGTGAGAGTTGCCAGGATGATGCAGGAGGGTGTGAAATGTCTTCGTGGTGGGAGCCATCCAACAGCTCAAGCCGTGTTTGCAGACAACGTGGGCTCATCACTAGCATTGACTTGCTGCAGTTGTTGGATGGGTGCTGTCAGGAGTGTGAAGGGCTGAGCGGCTGGTGTTTGACCCCAAAGAGCGGCAAAGCTTCCACTGTCACATAGGAGGGATGTGAACAAATAGGAGATGCCCTCAAATGATGCAAGGGGGACGTTGGTGCTAAGAGACATTTATGCCAATGATAACAGACCTTTTTAGATGTTTTAATACACCTTCAAATCCTTGATAACCTTCAAGCTTTTGAACTTAGGTTTTTTACCTAAATGAAGCCCAGAAGAGATCTAAAGGGAAGGAGGAAAATAGCCAAAGCAAGAGACTGAAGAAGGAATAAACTTTTCACATCCAGGGTTAGAGGTGACAAAGGAGCCATGATCAGGGTTCCTCTGTCACGCAGTGTCCCTTCTGCAGCACTTCCCACCTTGTGCAGGTGCCCAGGGAGCTCCTCATCCCAACCCTGAGCCGCAGCTGAGATTGCCCCTCGCAGAACCCAGATGCCACTTTGCATTTCTCAGCTTCGCGTTTCTGAGCAGCTTTGAACACCAACATCTGAGTTTTCCCACCCAGGACACTGAAAGATCTGAAGCAATGATACAGCCAGGAAAAAGGAGCAGAAACCAAAATCCTCTGAGGTCAAAGCACTTTTGTCTAGAGATTTTCAACCAGATCAGGACATGGTCTGGCTGCTTTTCCTTGCCGCGTTCATAATGCAGATGAGCTTCACGTCAGCTTGGCCTCCCTTCCTCCTACCACGTTGGCTCCAGCTTCATTTCATTAGTGATGGCCTGCCTTCATTAGTGAATTAGTTCCCCAGGAATTGCACAGCAATAAACCCTACCAGAGCAAGGACCAGCAAAGCCACATCTTGGGGATGGCTGGACAACTGCAAATATTTTCTGGACAAAAAGGATATTCACAGAAATACTGAAAAACAAACAAATTTTGTTCAAACCAGACCTGGAATCTTTGAAGCTTTTTCAACCAAAACAAGAGGAGATGTTTTGTGAGTGTTAGATTTGGATTGACCTGTGGGTTGGAGATCTAGGAAATGAGCCCTCCTCTCTCTCTTGGGGGACAGACCCCAAGACAAAAGTCAAATCAATAGAAATGCAATGAATACGCCACGCTCCATTTGTTTTCAGATGTGTCCTGATATGTTAGATGGCCATGGGGGCTTTGTTCACCCAGTGCCAGACACCTAAAGAGCAGGTCCTGGGCCGAGCTGGGCTCCCTTGGCTGCAGCAGAGAGGGATGCAGAGGTCTGGCCACATCAAGATGTGGCAGAAGAAGTTGAATCTAGTCTGGGAATGATGAGCAAAGGGAAAGGAGGGTGGATAGTGTCCTCAGGGTGAGGGCCCGAGGAGCATTTCATGATCTCCTGGAGAAAAGGGACCTCAGCGTCTCCCCCAGTGACTCCATCCTCAGCCCAAGAAACTTTGACTGCAACATCTCCTGGAGCATCCCATCACGAGGCAGCATCTCTCCCTGGARGAGCCTGCTCTATGTCTCCCCGTTAGCTCTGTGCAGCCCTTGGGGACAATTTGTCTGCCTCTGCCTCCAACCACCACTTCTTGCACTTCCTCTGGGGATGCAAACAGCACTCTATCAATAATTGATATTTTGCCTCTTTGCATTATTTTCCAAACCCTCAAAGACATTTTTGTTCCACACCAAACCAAAGCTCCTGCCCATCCCATTTCACCAGGATATCAATGAGGGTTGCTGTGCTCCCTCCAGGCTCATTTCTCCTGGCCTTGGCAGGGCGTCCAGGAGGACTTGGGGCGATGCCCATCTCTGTGGGGAAGGGATGGCGCAAAAACCACCAATGAGGGAGGGCAGGAGGAAAATCTAGCAATTATGGTCAGGCTCAAAACCCCACAGACAAAGGAAACAAACCCAAATTGTATGATGATGGTGGTGACTATTATCATGGATGTTTTAGTCGCAGCTGTTAATAAAAATAATAGTAGTAATAAAATTGCAATGATGTTAGCAATTGTTCCAATGCTGATGATAATAATAAGATTATTTATTAATTGTGAGCCATTATCAGCATTTTCTAGTGCTTCTGCCTCCCAGACCCATCCCAAACTCCAGCCCTATCATATTAATGCAAAATGAGGTAAATGAGAAAGGCTTTTTCTTTATGGCATAACCAAGGAAGAAACACAGGAACAACAAAGTCTGTTTTATGGCTTTTGTCATCCTCCGTGTAGGGCTGATGGGGCGGTGGGAACCCATGAGCCCCCGGGGAGCACATTTCCCTGCAGGGTGCTGCAGCTGCCTCTGCCCTTGGCTTGTTGCTTGAAGGAGCAAAAGGAACTAAAGCCCCAGCTCCAAATGTTGCTGTTTTCTATGGATTTTTCAGGTTCAGCTGTGGTTCCTGTGACCGTGATGCACACGTGCAGGGGGATGCACGGACAGGCTTTGCTCTCAGCTGCCAGCTGCTTCTGCAGTGCCACGCTTAAACCTCACTGTGCAAAGTGAACCGAGGAGCCGGGACAGCCATGTCCTCATGCTCGAACTGTTGTGTGTGCCAGGCCAGGCATGTGCAGCGAGGTTGCGGAGATGGATGTGCAGCAAGGAGGGATGGATGTGGACCATGGCAGAGAGATGGATGTGCGGCAAGGAGGAGGGATGGATGCGCAGCGAGGTGGGGGCATCCATGTGAGGCAAAGAGGGATGGATGTACAGTGAAGAGAAGAGATGGATGTGCATTAACAAGGATGGATGTGTATTGAGAAGGAATGGATGTGCAGCGAGGAGGGATGAATGCGCAGCAAGCAGGACAGATGTGCAGTGAGGAGGTGGGAGGGATGTGCACTGAAGTGGGGAGGTGGACGAGCAGCCAGCAGCATGTGGGGCGGTTGCTTTGCTATGTGTGTTATACACTCTGGACCACGCGAGCTTGCGTACATCCAGGGACCTGAGGTCTGCATGACCTCCGCAGCTGTCCTGATAGCCATCTGCAACAACACGCAATGTTCTGGAGCTGTGGGGGGCCGGGACCGTCCAGGCTGGGCCCCCTGCAGCCATTCCCCATCCCCTCTGCTTTGGCTGCAAGAGTGAACACTGCGTCCTCTGATCCAACCCATGACTAACAATGGGGTCTCAGTGCTTACTCTGTCCCGTGTGCTCCCCTAACCCAGGCATGAGGGCAGGGGGAGAAGGGGTGGGTGCTCTGGGAGCAGCTCCGTSTCTGGGTGCTGGCTGCAAGCCCTGGGAGGGTGTTTGAGGACCGCGGTGGCACGGCTGCTGCTCAGCAGCCTTTTCTCTCCAGCAATGGCTGTCGCGCAGTTCTGCAGGGCAGGGAGCACCCGGGACAGCAGCACATTCAGCAAAATCAGTAGAAGACCCTAGAAACCCCCGGGAGTGGGAAGATGGGACACAGCTTACAGGGATTGCAAAGATGGAAGGAACTAGGGCAGGGGGGATGGTGCTGTCATTTCTAGTGTTGCCCCCCCCAAGCTGCTCGAGCCTGGGGAGGTGGGAGTGGGGTCTCACGGCTGGAAGGGCACATCAGCTCTCCCCAAGGACCTCTTATTGGTGACGTGGGGTGCACRGGCCAGCACACAGCCCCATGGGAGCCTCTGGTATCCCTCTGCCACCCGCCACTCCCATGGGCCCCCCCCAACTTTCCCTTTGCTTGGCCCACAGCGCTGGTGCTCTCCCACCACCCCTCGTCCTCCCCGTGCCCCAGCTCTCCCTGCCCTGMGCCTTTCTCAGGGTCTCCTGCCCTCTCTCCTCCCCACAAGGAATAAATCACCCTCCAGCTCCAGCCTCGGCTCTCAGAGGAAACAGCTGCCCGCATTGCCACCTCCTTCCCACGGGACCTGGCTGCCTCCGAGATGCTGGGAATCTTTTCCCAGACCAGAGAGGGTTCATTCAAGAAAGCTGTCAGGGACCAGTGGCTCTGGACCCTCTGGGCTCCTGGGGACCKATGTCCCCCCTGCACCCTGTGCCCCTCCATGCTCCCACCCTGACACCTTGCCCATGAGATGAGTCTTGAGAAGGGACCTTCAAGGGGGAGGGAGAGTGGGTTTGGGTCCTTGGCTGTATTAAAAAGCCCTGAAATACGCCATTTTTCCACCACAAGTAAAGGCTGCAGACATGTGGCAGGGAGCTCTGAGCATCAGGATGGAGATCCAGGTTTTCCAGCCACCTCCACATGGTCCCCATGGCCAGGTTAATGCCAGCATCACTCAAAAACCCAGCAAACAGTCAGAAAAACATTCTTTGTTCAATCCCCTCTGGTGGAAAGCAGTAACACTTGGGCTGCAAAGCTTCTCGGCCTCCAAGGAGAAGCTTTCCTTTGAGGGCCAGGGGGAAAAATCAATCTAGCAGGCTCCGCTTCCCACTTGGAGAGCTCTGGAGAGACGAGCCCAGCCCCAGCCTGCTCCCCAGTGGCATCAGGGAGGGAGCAGAGCCCAGCCGGAGCACGGCTCTCCTCCTCCTCCATCCCTTGGCACTGGCCCATTAGGAAAAAGGGTTTTGTTGATTGGCCCAGCACATTAGGAAATGAAACAGGCTGTGCCCAGAAGCTTCCCCAGGGGTCCATTAGTACCAGCAGATCCTTCCTCCAGTCCAGCATGTCCCAGAGGATGCTTTTGCTGGCGATTTTCTCCCCTGGCGCAGAGGGAATTGTCTGGGACAGGGTGCCAGCAGGGCTGGCACATGGTGGGAGGAAAGGGTGACCTGCTGCTCTGGATGTAGGGTGCTTAGATGTAAGGTGGCCTCCCGGAGTGACGTGAAACCCTGCCTAGATATGAGGGTTGAACACGCAGGCACACTCCAGGTTGCTAATGCRTTGCCTGGCTTGGCATCAACCCCCAGAGCTCCAGGATCATGTCTGAGGTCACTGCCCATCCCTGGGGCGGGGGGTGGTGGTGGGAGACAGGGTGACGTTCCCTAGGGCACATGCAGAGAAACCAGTCTGTTAACACATCTATCAGGGCAAGCTGTTACCGATTGCCAAGGAAGGGAGTGAGGAGCATCATGCCATCTCACCATGGGCACTGCCACCCCACGTGGAGCAGTCTTAATCCCAGGCAGAGCATCGCACTTGTGTTTAATTCTTTCCTGCGGTTCTTGTCTCTTCCACAGGTATAAGAGCGTGGTGACACCCCGGCGGGCAGCAGTAGCTATCGCTTGCTGTTGGATCATCTCCTTTCTGGTGGGACTCACCCCTATGTTTGGCTGGAACAACCTGAACAAGATGCAGAGGACTCAGGAGCTGAACGCCAGCCACACGGAGTTTGTCATCAAGTGCCAGTTTGAGACGGTCATCAGCATGGAGTACATGGTGTACTTCAACTTCTTCGTTTGGGTCCTGCCTCCCCTGTTGCTGATGCTGCTCATCTACCTGGAAGTCTTCAACCTCATCCGTAAGCAACTCAACAAGAAGGTCTCCTCCAGCTCCAACGACCCCCAGAAGTATTATGGGAAGGAGCTGAAGATTGCCAAGTCGTTAGCACTGGTCCTCTTCCTCTTCGCGCTTAGCTGGCTCCCTCTGCACATCCTCAACTGCATCACCTTGTTCTGCCCATCCTGCGAGACGCCGCACATCCTCACCTACATCGCCATCTTCCTCACTCACGGCAACTCGGCCATGAACCCCATCGTCTACGCCTTCAGGATCAAGAAGTTCCGGACAGCCTTCCTGCAGATTTGGAACCAGTACTTCTGCTGCAAAACCAACAAAAACGCCAGCACCACCACAGCTGAGCCGGGCAACTAGGAGCTGGGAGAGAGCAGAGAGGGGTCCTCCGTGCCCAGCCCAGTCCCCATCTGGCCACTGTTCCTGCTGTCAGGGGAAGSGGTAATGAGGACCCGGGAGGGCTGGGTTCACCAGCCTTGTGCAATCCGAACAGCCGTGTCCCCCAGCTGCCCCAGTGGTTTATTTATTCACAAGCATCGTACTGTTTTGATATTGTAGCCTGCACTGTTCCTTTCTTTTTTTTTTTTCTGTTTGTTTTTGTTTTTCATTTTTTTAAGGGTTGCCAAGTATTTAAGGAGAAATTGTACAGACAAAGGCGCAGTTTATCTTCATGCAAATAAAGTAAAATGATAAAAACCACCCAGGAGGTCCTCTGCCATTGATGGAGACCTCTGGCTCCTTGGAGCGCGGCAATTGGTGATGCTGTGGGCACCTCACGCTCTGCCCACCCCCATCCATGGACCCATGGGGGTACCGGGGCACTGGAGCAAAGGTGTGCCCTGGTGGGAGTGAAGCTGCTGAGAACCAGGAGAGCCCAGGGCAATGTGATTTCTGCAGCTCTGAAGTTGGGAGCTTTCAAGCCCTTTCTTTTCCCTCCATAACCAGGGAGAGGTGAGCTGGGCTGAAACACGGGAAGAGATAGGAAAAGGCATCCCATGGCAATGCCAGCGCCCACAGGGTGATGAACCCACCATCCCCTCAGAGCATAGGGTCAGTCTCCAACTCTCAACACTGCCAGAGAGGTAGGTAGAGGGGAAAGGAAACCCGTAAGCATAACCCCAGAGTACTCTGCAAGAAGTACCCTTTGCTGTCCCGATGGCTCCCCATGGACCCCAGCAACACCCACCACCCCTGCAAGCTGCACCCAGGCAGCTGTGTCCCCTCCGTGTGTCTTCTCTCTCCTTTTACTTCAGCTTTGAGTCATTTTTCCCTCTTTTCACCTGCCTGTCTTCTGTGCAAGGCAGTAGCAAGTCTCTCCCAGCCCGTTTGTCTCATCTCTCCCACGTCACTCCCTTCCACCATCCCTGTGCAGCCAAACCCTTTTGACCCAAACTTTGTGGGTTAATGCAGCCACCTCCATGGCCCAGGGGAGCAGAGAGGCACCTGCGCCCATTTGGGGGTAAGTGGGTGTTGGTGTTGATGCTGCCACAGGGGCATTTTCCCACCCCCATGTCTCTGCCTCAGGTTTAGCCATGGGCAGGGTGTATTGTTGGTCACATTTGAGGAGGGGGTGGCTGGAGATGGACCATCACCCCCAGCCAGCCCTGTGGTCCCTATGGATGCTGGTGGCTGCACTGCCAGTCCCTGCTCTGCAGCAGGATCTCTTCCAGGGCTGAAGAGGTGGTGAGAAGAGTTAATTTGAGTTAATTGGGATTCTTTTCTTATCAGCATCCCTTGTTCACCAGTCTCCCATTGGAAACACACTTCCTATGACCCTGCCTCTGCCCCAGGAGGGTCGTGCCCCTCAGACGTCACCAACGGGCAAAGTGACTGCAGCAAGTTCCCGCAAGGGCTGGGAGGGGGTGCAGAGAGGAAAAGGAGCTTGGATGGGTGAGATTTATGGGTGGCTCATTAGCTGGCTATGGAGAGCAATGCTGTGCACATGTAGCACAGGCAACGGGGCTGCTGGGTGTCCCCTTCGCCCACTGCCGCAGCCAGCTCTGTTTAGCCTGGAGGGACTTCCTCCATTTCTCTGAGAGGAAGAGGAGGGCAGCAAAGAAGAGAGGAGATGAGGGGCTCAGCCTCCTACATTTTGCCAGGGCCTCAATATATCATATCGAGGCTCCTGGCTCAGACCACACTGGGCAAAATGGGAGCGGAGCAGAAGAGCAATGGCAAGGACAGGAGCAAATCCTTCCCTTGGGCCTCATCGTGATGGAAGGGCCCTGAACACCCTCCCAGCCTCCTCGAGGTGAAGAACCCAAAATCCTTTCTCAGTAGTGCCTGAGGATGCTGCAATCCCAGGCTAGTGCAGAGAGGACCCCCCCTACCCCACGCCCATAGTCCCTTTGCACAGCAGTAACTTGGCCTCGGATTAGGGCCGCTGTTTACCGAGCACAGGTCTGATTCCCACTTGCATCTTATTTCTGCAAGAGGCTGCTTTCCTGGAACTGATGCCTTTGCCTGATCCTTGCTAAGGTGCCCAGAAACCTGACGACTGGGATGCTCATAAATTAAAAGGCATGTAAATGATTGCTTTCAGAAAAAACATCTAGTGGATTTTTCCACTCCATTCTCTCCGGACCTTTCCTGGGGACAGCTCACTAAAAGTGGATGCTGTTACCCACCCCAGTCCCCTGTGGGGTTACAAACACAGTCTTTGTGCTGTAGGACTACATTAAGAGTCTGGAAAGGGCACAGTGTGCAGCATGACACAGTCTTGGAGATGCTGCTTCTCCCCTGTGTTAGCAAACCCCCGGATAACACAGACTGCTCCCAGCCCCTGTCCCCCAGGGCTCCCACTGGCCAAAGCCACATGCCGAGATGCCAGGGACATCAAGGGGGCCAGGACATCCCCATCAGCGTCCAAGGCCAGGGGAAGACCTACTCTTGACCTGCCAGCTGGACTGCAACCTCCACCCCAGTGGCATCATTGCTAACCCCAACCCTCAATAAACCAGCCTGACCATCAGCTGGGATAAAAATTAATCCGACAATGCCCTCTGATGGTGAAAACAATGTCTGGTGTGGACAGCGCTGAGCCCCTGGAAACAGCAATACCCCCATGGACTTCAGCTTGGGCACGGAGAGTAGGTGACTGGGGGCAGATGGGGACAAAGCAGAGGGGCTGCAGGAGACATGCTGCAGAGAGGGGTCAGCTATTTTAGCCATAGGCACTGCCTGGCTTTGCCCTCCAGTGGCACCAAGGGAGGGCTGGGCTCAGATCTACGGATGCCCAGACTGGATTTGCACCCACGTTTGCAGTGCCAGGGCCTGCCGGGATATGCCTTTCTCAGGGCAGGATCTGGGTCTGGCCCCATGACCGAGCTGGCATGTGGCTGGGAGAGCTCCTGCCCTCACCCATGTGCCAGACCCATCAGCCCGAGAGGGAGGTTGTGCTGGCAGAGGAGGTGCACYGACCCGCTGACCCCTGGTTAACGACACACTTAGTCAACTTGATGAATCTGTCTGGGCTCTCTGTTAATAAACAGCATCTGACACGAGCTGTCTCAGACCTGTAAGTAACAAGTCATCTTTCTGCACATGAGCTATTGGTAGCTATCGGGGCCGATTCCTCCTCCTCCGGATAACGCATCGGCATGTCCTGCCCCYGCTGTCTCATGCCATGGGGAGGGGATGCTGGTGGCCAGATCATTGCATCACTGGCATGGATAAAGAAATTGTGCTTTGATGAAGAAGCATCAACATGCCACAGTTTTGATGTTGCTATTYCCCGCCCCCCACCCCCACCAGAATCATTCTCCAGCTCCAGAAGGAAATTTTTCCCCATCCTCCTCCTCCTTGTTGGGTTGCTTCTAGTTTAGTCATCTTCATATGTGTTTTATAAAGCTGGTCCTTTCTTTCCAAGCTCAAAAACCATCTCCTCCACCCATGGTTCAGTGGGATGCCACATGAAGCTGTAGCATCCCTGGCAGCTCTCTCCCCTCTACCTCCCCCCACCCAAGCCAACCCCACAACAAGCAGGACAGAGTGGTTTGGGGTTTTTTATTAGGACCAAAGCCCCTCAGATGGGCTTGTTTTATTGTCACAGCTAAGGACACATTCAGAGAGGACCATGCCATGGCAGGCTGGGTGCAGGCCCCCCCAGAGCACTCCCAGGGAGGGCGCAGGCCAGCAGGCAGCAGAGGCCATGGCCAGGAGCATCACCATGTGCCACGCTACCGCACAGCAGCTGCAGCATCCACCTGGGGTAAAGGAACGAGAGCTGAGTCCTGTGAGGGCACCGCTGCCAAGAGACCAGTGGTCAGGGATGAGACGGCAAACCACGTCCCAGCCATGGCTCTAATGCAAGACAAACCCAGCCCAGCTTTTCCACCCTCTCCTGCTCCACGAAATTCAGGTRCAACCCTTTAGCTCTGCACCCACCCTGCAGCCCCATTTCACACCCCTTTATACCTGCCCCCAGCCCCAGTACCTGCCCCTCATGTGCATCCAACCCCTGGTGCCCCAGGTCTCTGAGCCCTGCCTGCAAAATGGGGCTCTGCCTGCCGTGCTGCCCATGCATCTGCCTGGCACACCAGTCTCCACATGCATCTTCGTCCTCCTGGCCATACTTACAGTCCTCCCTCCACCTTGCAAAGGGGCAGGTTTCTCTCAGGCTCTGCAGCATCCCACCCCACCAGTGCATCTCCAGCCATGGGATGAGGAAGACCAGAGCTGGGGCTCCATCAGCAGGTGACAAAGGCTAATCCAGGACACTCAACCCACTCCATCCCTGATGAAGTGATCCACCCTCCCTCCATCCCGCAGCCCCAACCCAGACCTACCTTGCTCTTTGTCTTGCCCTCCAATCTGTCCTCACTGGGGCACTGCAGGAGAGCATGGGAGATATAAACCCCCTTGTCTTACTCCCCTTTTGACTTCCAAAAGTGAGCCAGGGCATAACCAACCCGCTCATGTGCGCACACCAACATGCACCCACGCACACCATCCCTGCGCACACATGCTCCGAGCAATCACACACACCACCATCACTGCCTGCTCCTGGCCAACTTGCCCCCAAGATCCCAGCCTGGGTGAATCCCAGGTGCTTTGTGTTTCCAGCACAACAACAAGCTCATCCTCCTGGTCGACTTCACCGTGCTGCCTGCATGGCTGCACTGACAGCCCTGCCTGCAGGGCAGCGTGGCCAGGGCCAGCTGGGTCAGTGCTCGCTGCACTGGCTGGAAGCCCTGGCACCAGCTGCCGCAGAGCCAAGCASCGACCCCGTGCCACACTGGCAGTTCTGTAGCTTCAGCAGGGACCGAGGGTGCTGGGCACCTGCCGGATTGGAGCTCTGCCTGCATGGGAAGTAGGGCAGAGCATGTCTCGGGGCATGCGTGTGCTAGGAAGCCACAGGAGGAGAAATAATAAAAATGACATGTGTCTAAGGACACACCACCACTTGAGGAACATGAGTATAGTGTGTGGGCATGCATCCTCCTGCATGCTGAGGCGGGTCTGCAGCACGCAGAGGAGGCGTCTGCAGGGAGCAAAGCAGGGCACCTCCATGCAAGGGCTGGGCTGGGTGCTCTGCTGAGGCAGGGAAATGTGAGCTGGAAAGTGTGGGCAGGATCCCGAGACATAAATCAGAACAATCCAGGTGCAAGTGGAGGGGGTTCAGCACAGCCCCCACACGCATGGCTTGTGGATGGCTTGGGACACGAGTGCTGGTAGACACAGCGAGGAGCAAGAGATTGTCCCAGCCTCCACCAGCACCTCTGGTCCTTTGGCTCTGCAGTTTCTGGTTTCCTCCCCATTTTTTGGCCATGAATGAGGGAAGGCAATTTCAAGATACTTCAAGACCATAAACCCAAGAAGCCTGAAGCTCCAGCTCCACAGGATTGCCCAGTGTCCTTAGGCTCCCCCATCACCAGGATCAACACAAAACAGGGACAAACCACACCACTGTGAAAGTGAGAACAGGAAAAGGCAGGCAAGGAGACCTGCTCCTCTATCTCCTCGGCCAATCTTACCTTTCACATCAAGTTTGCAGTCTACTGAGGCTTCCCCCAAGGGGTTCACAGCTTTGCAGGTGTAGATGCCCCCATCAAAAGGGTTGGGCTTGCGGATTTCCAGGGAGCAGACACCCTGTTCGATCATCGCTATGTATTTGGGGTCTTCCCGTATCTCCATCTGATTTTTCATCCAGATGATTTTGGGCTAGAAGGCAGCAGGATTTATTTATTTGTTTAAAGCAGGGAGAGAAATGAGAAATCTAACTGGCCCCAAAATGCAGCCACCTCCTTCTGCCTTTGCCTTGGCCCTGCCTGAAGCTGGTGGCCATGGTGGGATTCACAGTCAGAAGTAGTTTGAAGAGCTAAATCTCCCATTCTTGAGCCCTAACCACTGCTCCACACTTCCTCCCCCAGTGCAGAAGGACATGGCTTGAATTAAGACCAGTCTCCCATCTCCATGCAGAAACACCCCAAACTTGCCCCAGTTTGACTCAGAGGGCAGCTGCAGCCCCCTAACCTTATCCAACCCTAATCCAACATGACCAACCATCTCCCAACACCTCCAGCCACCTTGCAAAAACCCCACTGGTGGCTGCCCACATGCGGAGGCGATGCTGTCCATGGAGGAACCACTGACCTGGGGGAAGCCCCGGACGCAGCAGAAGAGATGTGTGCTGTAGCCCCGGGTGGTGGTTCGGTCTGTCAGGGGCTGGGTGAATTTTGGAGGCTCCATCATGTCCCGTTGGGGGATCTTCTCTGGCTGGTAAGAAGTTTCTAAGAAAATAATTAATTCTAGGTTGAGGCAGAGCTCGGTCTCCTGGGCTGACCAGCACACCGTCACAGGGATTCAGCCCAAGGTACCCCAAAATACTTCTGCTCCCTCACATAACAAGCCAGACAGCATCTAGCCTGACCCGAGGACCTGGTCTTCAGCTCAGACCAGCCCTGTCTATAAATCCCTTCTCATCCAACCATGTCATGTTAGTGCCCAGTCCCTGCGGGGGACAGGGGAGATGCCAGTCTGCAAACCAACACTGTGATGCATGCTATGTGCAGCATGTCAGATCCAGGCCAGGCACCTCTCTGGATCTCCTACTCCATCCCCAAAATTCAATGCACAGAAATAGGAGCTGGAGGCAAGCTCGGTGGGTGGCAGAGACCCCAACTCACTGTGTGCTACCAGGGAGCAAGATGGAAATAGATGGAGGGAAAGCAGCGCTGAGGGATGCTGGTTTGGAGATTTGGCCCTGAGATGGACCACTGCAGAGGTCTCTTCCTCTGCTGGCCCTGAGCTGCAGGGCCAAAGCCAGGGCTGTTCCTCACCCCACCCAGCTCTTGCTTCGATCTCACCCCAGGGATGTCCATGCCTTGATCCCTCCCAGGGGGCTGACCATGGCACAAGCCTTCCCCAAAGGAGAAAGGAGGTGTAGAAGGAGAGCAGGGGACCTCTGGACCTCTGCCTTGGGGGTGCACAACCTCACCCCTGCAGGGCTCGTCCTGGGGACCAGCCCAGCAGCATCACCACAACACCAAGGAAACCCCACTAGCCCCAACGGGGACAGAACCCCTCTTGCCCACCACCCCCCCCAACCCCTTAGCCAGGACTTGTCCCCACTTGTCTTCTTGATGTGGGCCACCCCGGAGGTGACGGCTGCTTTCTCGCTCAGCCCGCAGGCATTTTCTGCGAACACCCGGAAGGCGTAGGTATTGCCAATGATGAGGTCGGAGATGGTGCAGCTGGTGCGGGTGCAGCGCTCCAGTGCCGTGAACCATTTCTGGGAAGAAAAAAAAGAGTGGTGAGGAAAGGCAGGTTGTCCAAAGGATGGAGAAAGCATGGGGGGAGACAGGGGTGTGCAGCTCCCCCTCTCCCATCAGGGCATCCCCAGCACCAGGGCACRGGGGCCCAGGAGTGCCCAGACTCACCCCACTCTTCTTGTCTGACTTCTGCACCGTGTAGCCCTTGATCTCAGAGTTCCCATTGTCCACCGGGGGGGTCCACTCCAGGGCCACATTAAAGCCCCACACATCCACCAGCTTCAGGTTCTGGGGGGGGCCCGGTGGCTCTGCAAATACAAACCCTCACAGGGTGGCATCCTAATTTGCTCCCCCCACATTCTGTGCCTTGATCTCATTTTTAATCTCTTCTCACCCTGTTGCAGCACACGAGGGATGAGAAGCTGCAATGGGCATGGGCTGGCAGAAACCCTGCATCCCCAACCAGAGGAGTTCACCTCCRTGATCCTGGAGAAGATCCCACTGGAAGAGGGACCCCAGAGTCCCTTGCCTTGTTGCTGGCCCTGGCCCATCCCACCCAGAACAAGAGCTACCCCCAACCAAGGGGCAGAAATGAGCCCCAGAGCAACCCTGCAGGGTCCCATCCCCAGCCTTACCAATCACTCGGATGTCCAGGGTAGCCTTGTCCTCCGCTCCGTTTATCCGCACAGCGAGCTCGTACTTGCCCGAATCGCTGCGCTGTGCCTCGCGGATGTAGAAGACGGTGTCCTTCTCCGTGTTGCGGATGTTGATGCGGCTGGTGTCCAGGGGCTGGTCACCCTTGGTCCAGATCACCTCGGGCTTCGGCTTTCCCTGGAGCAACCCGCACAGGCAGGTTAGGAGCCACTCGAGCTCATGGTCCCAACAGGTCCTGCTGGGAAGGATGGGTGGGCAGAGCCACCCGGTTTTGTCCAGGCAGCAGGGGCCTGGATACTGCCTCTCCCATCCAGCAGTCCCCAGGGAAGAAACTACAGCCGATCCCTGCCAGCCTCACTGATGGGAAGCCAYCAGGCTCCAGGGATGATGCTGGAACATGCAGAAAAGTCCTCATGGAGCAAGCCCAGCTTTACTTGCCCAGGGCATTGCAGGCAGAGCTGTACTTCTGTTGCCAAGGCACTGAGCCCAGGTTCAAGCCTAGCAGCAGGGGCTTGAATTCAGCATCCAGGGCCAATTCATGCCTGGAGCATGGCCAGCGCAGGCCAACCACCTATGAGACATGGCATGGACATGTCCCTCATCTCAGGGGCAGCTTTCTGCCTCTCGCTTCCCCCTGCTGGGCCAGCACGTTTCAGGGCTGGTTTTCTCCACCCCAGATACAGTGGTGGAGATGCTTTGGTGATGCCCCAGACACTATGCGATAGATCAGTTGAGGAGAGGACCTCCAGCTTGGCCCACCAGTGTCAACATCACTCCCCCCATCACACAGCCCTGGGGCTGCCCTGCTCTGAAGGCAGCTGCTGTCTCCAAGGGGACCCCCACTGTTGTGCTGTGGGGTCCTGTGGTATGTGGCCAGATCCCTGCCAGGCTCAGCCAGGAGCACGAGCTGAACTGGGCTCGTGGGCTGAGACAGCAGCAATAGCTAGCCCATTCCCTAGTGTGTTTGGGGTGGTCCCATAGCCAACACCATCAATAAAGACATAGCAGGAGAAAAATGGGAGCTGGGCAGGAATGGGAGAGAGGTTCCCACCCTACCTCCCACCCTTGGCCCATGAGATGGGGACCAGGACAAGCCAGCCCACAGTTGGCCCCAGGCATGTCATGGTGGCTAGAAAAGTCACTGCAGAAGTTAACCTGCAGTGAAAAAGCCTGGGGGATTAAATCCCAAATCGTCCACCTACCTGGAAAGGGATCATCATGTTCACGGCATCCCCAACACGCCTGACATAAGTCTGCCGCAGGTGACGGGGCATGCGGATCCTCGGAAGCTCTGGGAACCAGAAAGACATGCCATGGGGCCAAGGCAATCACAGCCCCCAACTGGCTGACCCACCCCATGCATCCCCCTGCTTGGCCATCAAGAAATCCCACCCAGAAACACGGCCACCTCTTCCCTCTCATCTCCTGGACAGCGCTTGCTTCCCTGCAGGGCCATGCCAGCCTAACCCATTGCCTGCACCCCAAAATTATATCCATCCTTGAGATACCAGGTCACCAACCCAATGGCACCACCCCGATGGACCATTCACCCCCTTTATTATAGCCAGACTATGGAGACCAACATGGGCTTAACCAGAAGAGCCACAGCACAGCCTTGGTAGCAAGGCAGAGGACAGCATCTCCCAGTTAGGAAATATTTCTCTCCCAGCTCAGAAAGCAGACTTTCCAGAGGCACACAACCCAACTTCCAGCAAGGACAAGGCTCGCCAGACCTCCACCTTTGCTGTGCGCTCAAGGCCGTCGAGAGACCAAGGTGGTGCATGGTTACTCACAGCAGAGCTGTGAACGCCCCACAGGGGCTTAAAACGAAGGCTAACGTCCCCAAGGGAACATAACAAAGATAAGCAAAAAACCCACTGGAGAATGCTGATGGAGCGTGTGTCTCCTTCCCAGGGTGAAAATAGCAGCCGTGTAACCCTACCGGCCCAGTGCCACTCGGTGATCCTTCTGGAGAGGCATTGGGTTTACGTGAGCCCCTCATAAAAGAGCTGTATGTCTCTGCCCGGATTAAACATGCTGGACCTTAGCTCTGGGGAGGGGGCACGGCCAGAATTAAACCAGGACTGAGCGATGGCTAAACAGCTGTGAGCGTAAAACGCCGGCGGTGGGCTGGGGAGGGCAGGGAAATGCCCGGCAGTCCCAGATGGCCCCGCTGACAGCTGAGATGGTCTCTCCTCTGCTCATGCTGCTATTCGCTCCAGAGATCCATGCATCGATGCTGCCACTTGGGCTCATCAGTCTCAGCAGGGCAAAGAAACCTGACCTCGACGGAGGAATGTTAATTCATGGGTGTTTTCCCCAGCTCACGCGTGCCTTGCTCAGCCAGAGAGGGCTGGCTGAGGTTGGTGGCCCAGGTGACATGCTGCCACGGGTGGGAAGGCATTTTTCCTGCCCCAGCTCCCAGCAAAACGCAACTCCCACACCAAATCTTCATCTGGTTTCTCCTCGTCTCTCTCCACTTCCCAAACCCACTCATCCCACCTGTTTTTAAACTCTCTGCCAGCTGTATTGCTGCTATTTAAAATCCCTTGTGATGCTATAAATGAACGGGTGAGAGGTACAAAATGCAGTCCTGAATAAAATGTGGAGACCAGAAGGTAACAGATGGGGCAGAGAGGAGCGGACTCGTGCACCCGACACACACCAGCACTGCTGGGCGGGACACGGGGAGGCAGAGGGACATTGAGGGCTAATTTGTTCCTCAGCAAAGCCAGGCAGTGTGCACAGGGCTGTATTTCAAAYGAAATGCAAAAGTAGGCAAGTGCTGTTTGCAGATGTTTCAGTTAGCAAAAAGAAAAGAGAGAAGAAAAAAAACCTACTAGCATGGAGCAAGAGCAAGTTGTGCGTGGGTCTTTCAGCTCTTTGGGTTTTACACCTCTCAGCTGGTACTTGTGGCTGGGACAAAGCTCAGGCAGCAGGGACAGGGGGGTTGAACTGGTGGATGCAGCACAGGACTAGAAGTGGGAAACACGAGATGTGTATTTGGCATCTCATGCCAGTCCCCCATGCCTCAGTTTCCCCAGTCCCACAAGGTATGGTGGGATGCCTTTGAGATCTGGAGGTGAACATGGCAGCAGACACCAACCACTAAGCCATGTTCACGTCCTCTGAGCAGACTGAGAGGACGGACCCTGCAGGACCCTTTCCAGATGCCGATAGCCTTCTCCAAGCCTTCTCCTATGAAAAGCTGATGGTTCCTGGAATAACTTTTGTTATTATTATTACTATTTTTAAGCAGCTGAAAAGTCTGACATGTTCTTTCAGTAAAGGAAAACTTGTGCCTTAATAATTCCTTGTAAAGGGAAAATAAGTCTATATTTGCTAAGTGAAAACCAGGCTTGCAATCATACATCAGCCTCAGCACATTCGCAGCACCCTGGGAGGAATGCGAGTCTTGCTAAGCATGGGAGCAAGTCATTCATTAGCAAGTTCAGCATGATTAAAGTTCCCATGCTCCAGACTACCAGCTCTTGACTTTCCTTAGCTAAATAAACAAAGTTGTCCAACGTGTATGTGATGGCATATTAGAGATGTAAGCGTGGCCAGGGAGAGGAGATGTGCTGAAAGTGAGATTGTTTCTGAGCTCTTGCAATGAAACGGGAAAATGTGGCTCTGCATTTTGAGTCCTTCACCCCCAAAGCTTCACCATCTGCAAGATGAATGTCTTGATGTCGCGAAGCTACTCCATCCCACCCCAAGGGAATTGGACACAGTTATTGAGAATAACATCTCAGTCAAAGGCTGGATTGCGATATGTGAGAGGGCAAAGGCTGCTCAGGCTGCAGGGATGGACTGTGATTTCTTTGTACCGCTGACAAAGCACACGGGAATTATGCATGGCAGGAGCAGTACTTACGGAGGATCTCTCTGATGAGGACTGGCTGCCCCAAAGTCGCCGGGACACTGGCACCACTGGCGCTGACAGCCTTCACCCGTACATGGATCTTGTCACCAGAGCCGAGGTCCTGGATTGTGTACCGGGTGGAAAGAAAAGGCTCCTCGTTCGCAGCTGTCCAGTCTGTACCTACGATGAACCCAGCAGAGCACTTAGGCATGCGGTGGACAGACAGACACACAAACAGCAGGATCAAGCCACAGGGAATGAAACCCAGAGGCAAAGAACCCCTTCCTTGCAAAGGCTGAACGATTTGGGGCACCAGCAGAAAAAGGTATCTTAGAGGGGAGGCTGGCCACCCCACTTTGCCAAGGAGCGTGGGGTATGAAATGCTGGCAGAAGCTCAACTGTTGAGCAGGAGACTATTTGCAAGTAAGAAAAGGCGTTAGGCCAGCAAACATGGTCCATGCTGACCTTCCAGGTGCATTTCTGCAAGTAGTTAAGATCCTTTGACCACCCTGCCAGCCAGTCTGCTCCTCTTACTGCCCCAGGATAACTTGTTGGGGCTCACCGTGTTCCCCAGCTCATCCTCCACATCGGGCAAGGTGTGCTCATCACCTGCCACCAGCCAGCTAGACCTCTCCAACTGTTCTTCCTGCTTGGAAGGGGCATCTCAAACTCACCCCACAGCCAAGACGTAGAAGCCCTCCCACATCAGCCAGCTAACACAGCCTTGCAATGTGCCAAACCTCTTAAGAGGTTTCTCAGTTAGAAAACAGACTGCCCCAGTCACCAAAGGACTGTGTGTCCCAGGTGGTCAACTAGAGCAACCCACATGTGCCAGGGTTTGCTAAGCCACCATGTGCACCTTCAAACCAAGAAGGTTTTCCTGTCAATGCCGTCAGACCAGACAAATCCCACCAGCTCCTCTTTCCCTTCATCACTGGCATTACTCAAACTAGCCCTCACTCAAATCTCACCATATTTTAGCTAACCAGGGTCTTGCACCAGCCCAAATACAGCAGTCACGGAGCCCATGTGGTTATCACTGAATGACTAGAGCTCTCCTGTCACCCAGACAAGCCCAAAGCAAGCTAGGAGAGCATCCAAAACTGCCACCTTTGGGTGGCTTCAGCCAGCATCCTCCAGGAATGGCTGCACCTCTCCTTGTCCCATGCAAGGGCCTCCTCATGCATCCCATTCAGCTGCGGTTACCTCCCCAGTTGCCAGCCCAATGATGAAAGCCTCCCACAGCCAACTGTGTGTTGATCGTGCCTGCCACAAGCTAAACAGCCAAGGGTCATAGATCAAGTTCCCCAAGGCCCATGGACCACCTGGGTCTCCCAAACCACTCCAGCCTCATGCAGCACCCAGCCCACCAGCCCCAGCCTCCCCTTGCAGATCCCCTCAACCACACAGGTCTTTCACCCCAAAGCCAAGCAGGGCTTCAAGAGAGTGCCCAAAACACAAGTCTTATCCACCTACCCCATTCCACCAACCAGCTGGACCACCTCCACAGATAACTGTGGAGAACCACAGATAACTGTTGCCACCCACCAGCCCACCTCCATCCACCACGGCCATCCTCCTTCCAGGCATCTCGAGCCCCATCTCGCTTGGGCAGGGCTTGCCTGCTGATGCATTCCAGCCCCTCTTGCACTGCTCAGGATCCTTTCCTCCCTCATCCTCCCACCTTATCCCCATTCCTTCTGCACTTCATTTTGGGCAACCATGGGAGAATTGCATCTTCTTTCTCCTGAGGTCTTGCATCACCATCCCAACCCCAGGACTCTGCAGAGCTGGAGTTCATCAGAGACCATCCTCAGTGGGTATGCTGGTCTCTCCTCCACCCTCTAGCTGGACATGGCAGTGACATTAAACCCGGTCCAGCCCCCTGCTAAAGACATCACTACTATCTGAAGCCAGTGGGAAGCCCCTCTCCTCCATGGAAAAAAAATTACCATTTAAAATTAACCCGTTTGGGCAAAGAAAGGGAAATGGTGCCCAGGGAAAGGCGCTGCTGGGTTCTGCCCAGCTCCGTCCCACACCTCCACAGCAACACATCAGCTCTCCATGCTTATGAGGCAGGAAAGCCCAAGCCTACTTCCATCTTTGCAGATCTCCACCACGTATCCATCCAGGCCTGACCGGCCTGTCTGCTCCGGGGCTTTCCAGGTCAGCGTAACCGAGTTTTCGCTCACTTCTTCCACGGCCAAGGACAAGGGGGAGCTGGGCGGCTCTGCAACAAACCCGCAGTGGTGAGGAGAAGCTCACAAGTACCGGAGCTGTTGGAGGGCAATCACCCAACCTCCATGTTAGTCTTCAGCCCCCCCATCCTCCTAATCCCCCAACCCTATCCCACTGCAAAAATATCCCTGATGACTTCATCCCTCCGTCCCTTCACCCCGGCATCCCCACATGCCCCCTCCCAGCCTTGCATATCTCCCCTCCCCACTTCAGTGCCCGGTCCTGTCCTCACCTGCCTTTGGTTTCTCAGGCTTAGGTTCAGGGGCTGCGGCTTGGGGTTYAGCTGGGGGAGCCGGGGAATCTTCTTCAGGGACTGGAGTCACTTCTGTCGTGGGGACGGGAGCAGGCTCGTCTGCAGGGGCTGTGGGCTGCTCCACAGCAAGGGGTTGCTCAGGGGCCGGGGGCTCTTCAGCAGCTGGGGCTGGTGCTGATTCTTCCTTTGGGGTTGGCACTGGCTCATTCTTCGGAGCTGTCGGAGCCGGGTCTGTGGCTTGAGGTTCGGTTTTGCCAGTCATTGCTGCAAAGCCTGGGGGCTGGGGAAGGGGATGTTTTGGGGTCTCTGCTCCAAACCAAAGGTCCCTCCTCCGGATCTGGGATCTTGCTTTAGAAGCTGGGGTCCCTGCTCTGGACCAGGCGTCTCCACYCTGGACGGACGGTGTCTGCTCTGGGACGGCTGTGCTGGGAGGGGGGAACCAGGTCACTGAGCCAGAACAGGGGCTGGGAGATTTTTATAGGCTTTGGCTGGCACTTGTCACCTCCCTGCAAACCAATCTGCCTGCGCAGGCGGTGGCTGCCAGGAATAGCCACCCGGGACCTGCACATTCAGCAGCACGCCCCTACCCCCTCCTATGGGACTGCAGCACATGGTCCTGACCCCCCCTGCCACCCCCCCCAGGCTCGCACGGGACTGGGCAGGCCAGGGCCAGGTCACCTTTCTTTGGGGACATGGCTCCTGTCCCCAGCACCAACACCCCTCTAGCTAAGGGCTTCCCAACCCCTCCACTGCCACCTCCTCAGCCACCTACTGCCCCCCCAATTCCTCCCCCTAGCCTCCCCATTGACCGTACATCCCACAGCCCTTCCCCCAGCCCCTGCATTAACACCAGACGCCCCCACCCCAGTCCTCCCTGTTAATCCTGCATTGACCCCCCCCAAACCACCTGCTCCCCGYCATGTCCTCCCATAGTCCCTACTGTAACCCCAGACCCCTCTGCTCCCCCATGTCCTCCCCCAGCCTCCACCTCAATCCCAGAACTCTTGAGGTTGGAAGGCAACTCTTGGGATCACCTGGATCAACCCAGCTGCCCGTACCCCTGACCCATGTTCCTGGAGAAGATTAATCACTGGCCAGCCCTGCACCATGTCCTCCAGCCTCTGCCCTGCCCATACGACCAGGACCTTGTCTGTGGAGTCTGGTCACGCCAGGACTTGTGACCTGCCACCCTTCTGTTAGCCCCCAAACTCAGATTCGCCCCAAAGCCCCCCACTGACCCAGGAGAGCCCCATTAGTCCTATAGGATATAACCCTGCTCACCCCCTGCCTGTCCTCGTTTCCTTCACTTGCCACGCTATGCATGAGACGCTACTAAAAACGCCTCTGTAACCTATGGTCTAATTCCTTAACCTTCCTCAAATCTGGGTTGACAGAGTGTTTTCTCCTGTTCCCCAGCTACTCGCCTGTCTCCAGGGATGCTGCTATGGAGGAGCCAAGCAAGCCTGGCTCTCCTGGGTGTTGGTCCAAAGGCTCACAGTTTCGTGGTCTCCAGGAAACACCTCCAAACATGGACATCAGGGTCAAGAGGCATCTCTGAGACAGCCAGAGCATGAAGTTATGTACTCTGACAGGGCCAGATGATCTGAGCTTTGCTAACAAGGGGGTGGTTTTCCCAGTTGGGGGAGCTGTGGTCACCCAGGAAGGGGAGGGAGAGAAGAAAGAGCAAAACCCCACTGGCCAGGCTGGTCTTTAAAGGGATGGTGACATCCCAAAAAAGAGCCACAGGGCTCTGAGGGATGCATCCCAGCGGGAGCAGGAGCCATGGACTGGGTGGGAAGAGGAGGCCAGGGCAGCAGTGCTGGCTCTTTGGTCCATCAGGGTGTCACAGGGGTGCTGGGCTTGGCCAGACACCGGGCTCAGCTTCTGGCTGCAAGACAGCAACAGGCAAGCACATGGAGGCATCGCCCCAAGGACCCCTGCCCATGGTGCTCAACACAGACAGACAGTGAGACGTGCAACTGCCAATCTCCAGAAAGAGCAAGAAGGACACCTCGCACTTTCTGCTAGCCCTGCTCCTCCTGTAAGCTGAGAAGAAAGCCAGCCTTGCAAGTCACATGGGGATCAGGTAACACAATGCAAACCTGGTCCCCCATGAGCTCTGAACCTGCCCGGAGGCTGCAGCCTGGCAGCATGACCCTCCTGCTCTGGGGAGGGATATTTTTTTCTCCTCTGGTTATTTCAGAAACAGCGTTTGGCAGCAGGACGAAGCCAGGACACCAAGAGATGGTATCAGTATCTCAGGGAGGGCATGTTTCCTCCAAAACTATGTGATAACCCAGATGTTCCTTGATTACTTTTGCCAGTGAGGAGAAATATGACTAATAAAGGCTCCTCCTTCCCCAGAATACCTTTGGGATGCCTAAGGGATGAGCTCCCTGAGGCAGAAGAGGGTGACGTGGGGCTCCCGGACGTTTTTGCTGCCTTCGGGCCATGAACGGGTACTGGCAGTCCCTCCCACTCCCCTGAGCAGCTTGGAGTGGCTCAAACTTGCCAAGTGGGTCATGAACCAGAAAATTTTCTGCAGCTGCACTGGCAAAAGAGAAGACAGCCCTGCTCCCCAGCACAGCAATGTAGGGCTAGAGGAGACTGTCTGTCTGTCCTTCTCCAGCTGCCTTTGGCTCCCTGGTGGGTCTGGCACCCAGAGGGGAGGATTGGAGAAGCTCTGGTTTCTCCATACCTTGACCCACAAGGATTTCATCCTATCTTGGATGATCTTGGCACCTCCTTGACCCCTCAGCATTCACATGGCCCATGCCTTGATGACTTTTTCCATCAGCTTACAGGTGGCCACCTCCAGACTCCTGCAACCATTGACTCTGCTCAGAAGTCTTCCGTGTGTCTTTCCCAAAGGCAATCATGATGTCTAATCTAAACCAAAACGCTTTGCAAAAAGCGTGTTTCTTTTGATTATGTGTTAAGAAAAGCAATTTAAAGAGCTCTGAAAAAAAAAAAAATCAATACCAAAAGTCTAGTTCATAAGGAAATGAGCACACAGATTTCTCTCCTATTTCAACTCAGGTGAGCGCGGTTGAAAATTAAACACTTTCCCCAGGAAAAGAACATCAATGCAATTATTTTGCTTGAAGTTCTTGATTTGAACAAAAGTTGGGTTTTTCAACCTGCTCGATGACATTTAGATGCTGTTTTCTCTGTTGACTCATGGGATGACTCATAGGTTAAGAGCAAGTGAATCAACATGGTTTATCATCCAGACTTATCTGGGCCACGTTACTGTAGTATATTGGCATCTTGTTTATTTGCACATTGCTGGCAAGACCGCTGTATGTTGAGCAAACTCAAGCGTGGAAACACTACGCTGCCTACTGTAGATGACAAAGGCATTGTGGCAGGTTGCCCAAGTCCRAAGTCAAAGGATTTCCCTTAGGGACCAGACTTGGGAGCCGAAGGTTTCATTACCCACCACGATGGCTTCACTTGTGGATCCACAACGGGGAGGGAGAAACTCTCCCATGGAGTCATTTCACTAACAAGGATGGGAGCGGGGTGTCTCAGCCCCCCAATTTTGGGGTGAGGGAGCTAAAATGAATCTGGCTTCAGAAACAAAACGAAATGCCCACCAGTGCAATTCCTCCACCTTGGCATGAAAACGAAGAGCACACCAAGTGGGCTGCGCTGGCTGTTCCTGCAGGCAACAGGGAGGGTTGAACATTAAAATTCTAGTGATAATTTAAATATCAACCCATTTTTTGCCTGAAACTCCAAATATTCCAGGATTTAGCTGAAATACTGGGTATTCATGTTTTCCAGTGAGAAAAGATCTCTTCTCTGTAGGAAGTATATTTTTATAAATTGGTTTTGACCCACATTTCCAGCCCACTGCGCCATTGATATGTTGCCTTACTTATCTTCCAGCTAAAATATAGGTCTAAATAACAATAGCCTCATTTCTTCCTTAAAGGATCAGATCCTCCTCATGCCACTGTTATTCAAACCCCCCAAAAGATGTATCATGGTCATCTTTCAGCTGAGCTTATTGACAGGACCGCGTTGCAAAGAGATAAATCTGGCTGTACCCCAAAAGCATCGGGTCTACCCATTCGCCAGTTTAGGAAATCACAGCATTGAGGACCTGCCAGGTGGGATGGGGGAAAGCTTCACCAATGCCATTCCCCAACACGACAGCTGATGTGTCGGTGCGGAAAGACAGAAGATGCCTCTGACAGCTGGGGCAAATCCYGGAGGCTTTCAGAGATTAGGACCAGGCCTAAAACAGGGCTCCAGGATTAGACAGGAGGTGGCCAGGTCTTCCCACTTGCACATCATAAAGCAAAGTGGAGATGCCAAAAGTCCAGAATAAACAAAGAGTTCCCTGAAGCCATAACATCCTCCGTGCTCGTCCCCTCTTGCCCCTGTCCCCATGAACATCTCTGGAAAGCCTGGTGGGCTCTTTGCACCCCAGGGGGACTGTGAAAGCAGCAGCGTGGATGTCACACACTGTCACCTGGGCCATCACTGCTTCTGAGCATGGCATCATGAGGTCCTTGGCACAAGTGATGTGCTTCACCAGGACAGAGGACAGAGCCAGGCTCCAAGGGATGGTATCATGGGTGTCAACAAGGAGCAGTCACGCATAGCCTGTATTAAGGTGGTGAAGGGGACACACAGGACTGACAGGGTCCCCATTGCCACCCCTCAGTGGGATATATTCAAAGCTACACAACGAGAAGAGCAGGAGCCATCCCCACCTCCCTACGGCCACATCCAGCCCTGCGCACATCATGTGGACTGTGAGTCCATGGGAGACACCACAAATGGCCGGAAAAATGCCCAAACCCCCTGGACTTCAGCAGAAAGGAGGTGCCCAAACCCCTTTTGGGAAGGATATTGCTGCCAGTTACTGATGCGGCTGGAGATGGTTTCTGTGTGGGGCTGTCCCCTCCTTTCGGCTGCTTACCCCCCTCCTGCCCTTGCCTGTCCCCTCTCCAGGGGGCTTAAGTCAGACCTCCAGAAAACCTGGGAGGTCATATGGAAAACACACAGCAGCCGACCACAAATGTCAGCAGGGCTGAGGCTCAGGGCAGCTCAGCACCCTGCCTGCCGCGTCATGTCTCCCCGGCTTCCAGCAGCATTTCCAGCCTCCGTGTCACCGTGATATTCGCAGCGTGCTGAGTCAAGCAGCCGGGGCAGGTGGCAGGTGGGCTGGGATGTAGGCAAGCTTTCCATTTTGTGTGTTGCACGCAAGCGGACGCTTACTTCACCCTGAAGCAATGACTGCAGGCAGGGGCTCCCGGGGCCAAGCTGGGACACAGGCTCGACCCCTCTCCCAAAGCCCCCAGGGTAGTGCCTGTTGCGGTGCTGCCCTGGGGCAGGAGTTTTAAGCAAGTATTGCTTTAAAATGTCCTTGTCTGGTCGAGAAAACACAGCCAGGCAATAAAGAGACATCGTCAGTGTGATTCAGGGTGTCTCCAAGGTCCTGTTGGACATACCTTGCCAGGCGCAGAAGTAGGGTTCATGCAGCCCAGCCGCACGCTCCAGAGTTATCCCCGTTGCATGGTTGCACATCAGCTCACACCACCGGCACTCAGCATCACCACAGTTTGGTTCATCGAATCACCGATAACCCTTTCTTTGCCAAAAGGGTTGTCAAGCATTGGAACAGGCTGCCCGGGGAAGTGGTTGAGTCACCATCCCTGGAGGTATTGAAAAGACGTGTAGATGTGGCGCTTAGGGACATGGTTTAGTGGTGGACTTGGTAGTGTTAGGTTAACAGTTGGACTTGATGATCTTAAGGGTCTTTTCCAACCATGATTCTCTGATCAGTCGGGGTGAGCAACGGGTTCACCCACCACCAGGTCGCCCGGCATCGGCTCACAGAGCAGCACAGTGGGTGCCTAGACCTGCAACCTGCCTGCTGGGATCAGGAGCTGCCGGATGCGGGCAGGACTCGTGGATGCAAACACCCAGCACCAACGGCCTCTTTGAGGTGTTATTTTGGGGCTGTGATGGGATAATTCTCCTCCAAGCTTTCAGGGGGAGAGAAATAGAGAAACCGATACAGACATGCCCCGATTTTGCCCAGTGCCTCACCAGGAGCTGAGCCAGGGAGCTCAGTGCCAGCTCCGTGTCCCCTCCAGCCCGGGGACAGAACTGCAGGGGGAAAACCATTGTGGAGTGGCATCACCCACTGCCCTCAGCTGAAGCGGTCCCCGCAGCACTATCCGTGGGGCCATCGCACATCGCAGCCACAGCACGAGGTGGGCAGCGCCCTCCAAATTGGTAGCTGCACCTGGGGCCGGGCGGGACAGGACATGAYGGGCCGGCAGAAGCACTCACACACCTTGGCACTGCATCAGTCACCTCCCGCGTCTCCAGCACCCAGAACCAATGCCAAACCCAAACATTGCTCTGCCTTCGGTGGTGGTTTTTTTTTTCCAATCCTGCCTTACCTCTGGGGCTGCCAGCAGGAGCTTACCTAGGATGGGCAGGCAGAGAGCCCGCTGGGACTGAGCCCGTGCCAGCCCCACTGTCCTCAGCCTGCCGGGGGTCACCTCTACCAAGGGTTGGGGACAGCAGCTGGGGATGCCAATAAGGCTCTGTCACCACCTGCCCTGCCTGGTCCCACTCTGGGGCAGGGAAAGGCTGCAAACAGCAGCCTGGGTTTTCCCATCTGCATTAAAAGCCAGGTGCTCAGAAAGCCCAAAAATGTTGCAAGCCAGCTTTGCTATTTTATTCAGGACATTTACACACCAGGGTTGCACCCAGGGGATGCAGCCACACACTTGACTGCTTTTGTCATCGAGCTGTGGCAACCCTTGGGCCAGCAAGCAGGGAGCCAGGAGGGTCTGCAAGAGAAGGGGGAGGAAACAGCTCAGCCCCGGGCTCCATCAGCACCGAGGGCAAATTTCTTTATCATTCAGTATCAGCAGGGAGCTCAGGTGTTTGTTCTTCACTGCACAGGGGCAAACACCACTACCCAGAGCCCCACTTTGCTCATCTCCATGCCTGCAGTCCCAGGCAGCACGCACTATCCCAGTTCGCCCAGTAACCACTGGTCCCCAGGAAGGTGTCTAGCCCTGATGTAAACACTTCAAGGCACTGAAACCCCTGCCACGGTGCACCACGCCCTTGGCCTGTTACACCCCAAGCACACGCTTCTGGTCTTGACTTTCAGCATCCCCTTGGGTCCCCTTACCTGCATCAAGGACTAAGGCCACCTTAGGTGTCCTCAAGGCCATTACTCCTCTCCAGCCTCCAGTCCCTCCTGCAGGATCAGCACTGGGGGCTGGTGTCTCCACTTCCCCTCCCAGCTCCTCCCTAATTTTCTCACACCCCTCCTTTCCTTGCCTTAAATGCTTTCCCTTGTACCCTCACCTGCCTCCTTTCCCTCCTCTCCCCATTCCCTCCTATCTGCACCCTCCAACCTCCTCCTTACCTCATGCAGAGTCCCTGCAGGACACTGCCGTGCTCCACCCCACCACAGCCAGAGCAGCCAACAGCTTGTTTGGCTGAAAGCATCACAGAAGATAGGGACCAGCATGATGTCCTGCAGCCAGACCCGTCCCAGGGGTGCGGGTGCTCACAAGCCACGTGAGGGACAAACAGGGGATCAGGCCCAGCTGGCACAGGTTCATGAAAGGCAGGTCCTGCTTGACCAACCTGATCTCCTTCTATGACCAGGTGACCCGCCTAGTGGATGAGGGAAAGGCTGTGGATGTGGTCTACCTGGACTTCAGTAAAGCCTTCGACACTGTCTCCCACAGCATTCTCCTAGAGAAGCTGGCGGCTCATGGCCTAGACAGGTGTACTCTGCGCTGGGTAAAAATCTGGCTGGACTGCCAGGCCCAGAGAGTTGTGGTGAATGGAGTGAAATCCAGTTGGCAGCCGGTCGAGCAGTGTCCCCCAGGGCTCAGTTTTGGGGCCGGTCTTGTTCAATATCTTTAGCAATGATCTGGACGAGGGGATTGAGTGCTCCCCCAGTAAGTTTGCAGATGACACCAAGTTGGGCGGGAGTGTTGATCTGCTCGAGGGTAGGAAGGCTCTGCAGAGGGACCTGGACAGGCTGGATCGATGGGCTGAGGCCAACTGCATGAGGTTCAACAAGGCCAAGTTCCGGGTCCTGCACTTCGGCCACAACAACCCATGCAACGCTACAGGCTGGGGGAAGAGTGGCTGGAAAGCTGCCTGGCGGAAAAGGACCTGGGGGTGCTGGTTGACAGCCGGCTGAACATGAGCCGGCAGTGTGCCCAGGTGGCCAAGAAGGCCAACGGCATCCTGGCCTGTATCAAGAATAGTGCAGCCAGCAGGAGTAGGGAGGTGATTGTCCCCCTGTACTTTGCACTGGTGAGGCCGCACCTCGAATACTGTGTTCAGTTTTGGGCCCCTCACTACAAGAAGGACATTGAGGTGCTGGAGCGTGTCCAGAGGAGGGCAACGAAGCTGGTGAAGGGTCTGGAGAACAAGTCTTACGAGGAGCGGCTGAGGGAACTGGGACTGTTTAGTCTGGAGAAGAGGAGGCTGAGGGGAGACCTTATCGCGCTCTACAACTACCTAAAAGGAGGTTGCAGCGAGGTGGGGGTCGGTCTCTTCTSCCAAGCAACTAGCGATAGGACGAGAGGAAATGGCCTCAAGTTGCGCCAGGGGAGGTTTAGATTGGACATTAGGAARAATTTCTTTACTGAAAGAGTGGTTAAACATTGGAACAGGCTGCCCAGGGAAGTGGTGGAGTCACCATCCCTGGARGTATTTAAAAGACGTGTAGATGAGGCACTTAGGGACATGGTTTAGCGGGCATGGTGGTGTTGGGTTGACGGTTGGACTCGATGATCTTAGAGGTCTTTTCCAACCTTAATGATTCTATGATTCTATGAGGTCCCCAAGCCGGCRTGGTGGTGGCTGGCACCGCAAGGGCTGCCTGTACCCTGCCATGTCTGAGGGGTTTGCRGAGGGCTGTCCCTTCCCAGGATGCTCTGAAGCAAATGGGATCTGCTCCCTTAATGGGGCAGCACGTCCCAGACCCACCCCATGTCCCTCCCTATCCCAGGCACCTTTGTTTGGGATCCTCCCTGCTGTGCCCCCCTCCCTGGAGAGTTTGCTGGATTGGAGGGGCTATGAGAGGGGTTGGAGCATCCYCAAATCCCAGTGACTCCCTCCAGGCCCCAGTAAACTGGGAAGACAAACCAGTTAGGGGTTGTCCAACCGTGGCCCAGCTGCACCCTTCCCTGCAGCCACCAGGGAGCATCATGGGGACGTTTAATCAGGCTGTCCTCACCCTGGGTCCATCTGAAATCCTCCAGATACTGTGCCAGGCTTTGGGAAGAYGCTTTATGCCTGGTGTCCCCACAGCCAGATTTGACCCAGACCTGCTTTGGATGCACAGGCTTGACCTGCCGCAGGGTGCCTGCTGCTGTGGTCAGGGCACCTCCCTGCAGGGTGCTGCTCCCTGCCCTGCCCCATCTCTGCTGTCCCCATTCAGCACAGTGTGACAGCCCTGTGCCTTCCCTGGAGGAAGCATCACCCCAAAGCACCTCCAGGGCAGCTGGGTCAGGACAGGGGCTTCAGAGAGCAAATGGGTTTTGATCTGTTGACCCAATAACCTGCAAGGAAACAGCCGTGGAAGAGGACGCTCCATCCTCCCCCTCCTTGTCCATGTGCATGTCAACGCAGGAAGGACACTCCTGTATTTTTGCAGGGGAAGGCCACCACCTCCAGCCTGCCATGACCAACGGCCAGTGAGGGCCAGGGCTGAGGCTGGCGGTGGCTTGTGCCATGAGCGCATGTGATGGGCTTGTTCCCATCTCCTGGGGGTTAGGAGGTGGCAGAGATCCCAAGGGATCTGGGGACAAGGGGGAGAGATGAGGGGATCCCATGCCTCCCAAGTGCTGGCCCTTAGGAATGAGGAGGACTTCTCCGGCAAACAGTGAGACAGATGGAGGGACCATCCCCACCACCTGCTCCATGAGGGAGCCCACCCTTTCCGCAGGCTGGAAATGCCCTGGGATCCCACCGGGCAACAGTAGCCAGAGGCATCATTCCTGCCCGGCACCTGTAAAGCCCTCGAGGATCCCATGGGGTAGTAAAATGCTGCAGGAATGCGAAGCGACGTGCAGGGCTCTTGCCCAGCCCTGGGTGCCACTGAAGGTGAGAAGCTGATTTAATTTCACAACCTACAAAGCCCTTGGGGAGGTGGACACAGATGGGCCAGGCACCAGGGCTGGTTATTTTCTGTCCCTGGCAGTGTGAATTGCAAAGCAAGGTATCGGGGCTCTCCATGAGTTCACATCTTCCTGCAAGCCAGGCCACAACCCACATCCCACCCCACCACCTGGACGAGGAAAAACACCCCCAGTGGTCCCTTTTTTCTGCCGCTCATGACTGCGGTCACCTCTTCCTTGCGGGGTGCAGGAGAAGCTGATGTCCTTTTGCACCCCGGCACAGCAACCAGGAGGGACGGGGAGGGGGACAGAGGGAGCAGCCAGTGACCGGTTATCTGATCCCAGCAGCTCTGGTGTAAACTTAGCATGGCCTTTCGGAAAAAACTTGCTGTGGCAAAACACACAGTAAATCACTGTTCTGAATGCCAACAATATTTTGAGATTAGCAAATCCTACACAGCTCCTTGGGTTAAAGCTCGGTTTGGGGTCGTGGTTTGCAGCCCTGCCAGTGTAACTGGGAGGCTCTCACCACCCCGGTACCCCTCAGCCCCCGGGGATTGCACTGAGCTGCAAATGCTTCTTGTTCTATGGAGGACATGGGGTAAGCTCTGGGGTCAGCACTGGGCATGGGGCTGCAGGACCCCCACGCTCATGTGGGTGCCCACCCCATGCTGCCAAGGAGCAGGACCGACCCTCTGATTTCTCTGCCCTCCCCTTCCCAGCCTGCTCAGCCCAGCTTGGAAAATCCCCAATTTCCTCCTTTTTTTATCAAGTAACAAAACCAGCTCCCCCCCAGCTGCCCTGGCCCTCTCCAGCATTGTCCCGCACTCCCCAGGGCGAGCCACTGTGACCCCCAGCACGATCACCCCGGCCCCCGGTCCCCAGTGTCCCCAGCACCCTCGGCACTGGCAGGTCGCTGAACCACAATGCTTCGGGGTGGGGATGCCCAAGACTTTGCAAAAGCCACCCAGGAGGTTGGACCCCGGTGCCATCACCTGCCTCCAGACATGCCACGAGTTTTCCAGGCTCAGCTGAGGGCTAGTTCTGCACCAGGGTCCTGCCTGTGGGACAAAGAAGAGGGAGAAGCCCTTTGAATTGTGCAGAAAAAGGGGCAGCARATACCTGGGAGCCAAAACCAGGTGCATCCAGATGGAAAATCAGCCATAGGCTTTGCAGGTGATTAACCCCTGAAACACAATCCCAAGGCCAAAGTGGCCCAGAGCTGGCATTTTAACCCAGGACGAGTCACTGGCTCAGTATGGGAGGGACAGGGGAAAATCCTGTGCTACGCCTGAGGCTGGGCTCTGTGGCTCGACCCTTTCCATCTATGGATGCCCGCTTGCAAACAGCGATGCCAGCCCAGCCGAGAGCCTGTAAACTGAGACGTCTTTGCATCTCCTGACCATTAAACGGCCTCAGAAAGGAGCAGTTTCCCTGCACCATATTCGCAAGGGGGCTGCAGCCCAGCACCAGTCCTCCCTGCCCACCCAGGGCTGCCCAGGGCTGAACACCACCTCCAAGAAATCCTAAAGGTGGATTGAAATGCTTGGGATTAAAACCATTAGGTGGAAGGAAAAGTGGCCAGATTAGCTTTGTTTTCTAACCCCTAGGAGTTTTGCAGCCCCCTCTGCAACCACCGTGCAAGAAATGGTCCCTAAAGCTTTTTTCATGCAAAAATGTGCAACCTTTGGGGTCTGTGACTTGGACTTGGGCTCTCTGCACCCCAGCAATTGGAGCAGGGGTGGCTTTGGGGGATAGGGAATGCACCTTGCTAAGAAGCCATGATTTTGGTGTCCCATGAGGGTTGGCATCTCTTCTCCTCACCCAGTCTGGGGTTGCTTTGCTCCTGGTGGTGGGCCGGAATGTCCCAGCTGCTCTCAGTCCCCCTGTCCCGGCAGGTCCCCCTGCACCCATAAGCATCAGGGGGAAGAGGGGCAGGCAAAGGATGTTACATGGCACCCCATTTTGGGAGCTGGGAGTGATCACCAAGCACCGAACAGGGCAGCAAGCGAATCATCAGTGGCAGGAATGGTGCAAACACAAGTGAGTTGAACCCGCACGTTCTCAGCCCAAGCGCAAACCTCTCAGAGCCAGATAACCAGAGTGAAAAGTCTCTCGGGAGGAATGTCCCCTCTCCCGCAAGGTYTCCCGGAGATGTTTCTTTGCTCTAATGCTGCCATCCAGTGGGAGAAACTCCCTGGCATGGGAAAGGCTGAAAATGAGGGCCTTGGGGTCCCCAGCCCCGGTGGGGGACACCCACCACCACCACCAGCCTTGGGCTGCCCTCGGGGACCTCCCTGCCAGGGATGCTGCAGGCAAACCCGCGCCTCCATCTCCAAGCCCCGACCCCAGCCTGGCTGCGATGGGCAAAATGAAAACCGCTCACACGCCGCACGCTCGAGCTGCTCCAGCACCCTAATGCCATCCCGAAAGGCAGCACCCAGCGAGGGGACGGGGAAAGGGTGAAGATGCACTAGGATGAGGTAAGGGGCAGCAAGCTGAGCCTTCCTCGAGAGGAGGAGGAGGCTGAGGAGCTGCGGTGCAAGCAGGGTGCCAGTGGCGAGGACACCCCGGTCCCAGTGCAATGCGGCCCCACGGGATGCTCACCACGGCATCCCCCGTCCGCAGGATATTTGCAGTCTGAACACACCACGCCTGCAGAAAGCCAAATTCCAGAGTGTGTTTCATCAGCACTGGGGCTGCAAGGAGGAAAAAAAAGCAAACACAAAACTCCCCGAGCTTGGTTCAGGAAAGCGAAACGACTTTGGCAGCGGCAACAGAGCGGCGCGACAGCAAGTGTTGCATCCGCGGTGGCCMGCAGCCTCGAGAATCCCTCAATGTGCCCGTTTGTTGTCCCAGTGGGTGGCTGGCTTCCCGCAGAAAGGAGCTTTCAGTAGGAATATTCAAAAGTTCAACCTCTTTCAGCAGTGCAAGGTTTGCTGGATTGTGCGACAGGCACAAAGGGACAGTGTTTCCTTGGGAGCGGGGAGGTTTTGTGGCTGGGAACACGGCTCTTTTCTTCCCTGCACAGAAGCCGTCTGAGCAGAGTCAAGGCATTATCGAGGCGGGATTGTAGTCAGAGACTTGCCTTAAAGGGAGAAAGCAGAAAAGATTCATGCATATGGGAAAAAAAATCAAAGAATTTGGGGATTTCTTTTGGCTGAAGGCAGCAGCTGTTTTCCCAATGTGGCTGCAGTTTCCAGGAAAGCAGGGATTTTCCTCCAAAATTGAGGGGGGAAACCCCTAATTTTTTATTTTCCCTTCGTGCCAAGAGGAAATTTCTCCTGGGAACAAGCCCTGTGCGCAAACAAACACACTGCCATCTCCTCTGGGAAGCACAAGTGCTCTTCCACCCACCAAGATCAGCCAGAAACCCTCCCCCGGACCAGCAATTCCCTGATAACCCCAATGAGGCAGCAGCATCCCAGCCGGGTCAGAGGCATGCGCCCCGTCGGGGATGTGTTTCGAAAGCATCTGCCACCTCTGCAAGCTGGCAAAGGCCAATTTCTCCCAGCTGCAAACCCACCCTCGAGCTCCAGCCCACGCTCGGGGAAGGGAAGGGGATGGGAGGTGTCACAAAATACGAAAGGAGGATATTTGGTGTAGGAAATCTGGTCTACATCTGCAAACAGCCACGCTCTGGCATTAGGGCTGAGAACTGTGCACAGCTCATCACACTTAAAGCCCTCATAACCCATAGCTGTGCCCAAAGCCCCTTCTGTGTGTTTAATTACTGCATAAGCACTGCCTAAAAACGGTAGAGGAAATATTAGGGGTGTGGACAGGCTAAGGGTGGGAAAAGGGGATTTTTTTAATTATATCACTGGTTTTAAAGAGATTTTCCTCCTTGGTGGGTCTGGAGCAGTAAAACCGCCCAGCAAAGCCGAGCAGTTCCACAGGCGTCCCGGCTGTGTGCCCGGGATGGGGCGGCCGCCGTATCGCAGTGCTAATGAACTGCTCTCCCTTCCTGTAACGAAGACGGATGGCAACCGGCCTTGAGCCCGAGAGTTGGCCGAGGTGCCTCTGAGTCACTCTGAGAGGGGGAATAAATCTCTGCCCGATGGAGAAACGCCAGCCCTAGGGAAAGCACAACGCGGCCGGCATTCCCAAGCGGAGCCAGGACAAGCTTGCAGCCGATGGCCATGGAAATGAAAGCATGGTGGCATTGTCAGGGTGGCTCGGCTGACTCCCCATGATGTTGCAGAGCGGCAGACCCCGAAACCTCCGTCCCCTGGAGGGGACAGTTCAGCATCACCCCCAGCCCCGCAGCGGCTGTGCTGGGCACCGTCCCTGGCACCAGCAGGCTCCAGAGGAGAAAAGGCCTTGGAGGAGGCAGGGAGGCCAGAGCAGGGCTCGGGCAGGGATGCTGAAGCTTTGGGGCAGGGCACTTTGTCCCCTGTGTGTAGGGCAAAGCCACCCCTTGTCCCCGGGGTCCCTGCCCCGTTTCCCACCCTACTGAGTGGGGGTGCTGGGCTGCCTCCATCCGCGGTGCGCCCAGCTCCCCCTCTGCCCAGGGGTGCCCCTATGCCCATCCCTCCCGGGCAGCTCCCCCCTGCCCGGGCTGTGCCCGGCTCCCCACCGGGATGCCCGGCCTCGTGCACCGAGATGCACCCCCCCTCAGCTCCCCCCGTGCCCGGTCCTCCCGGGACCCCCTTGTCCAGGTCCCTCCCGGGACCCCCATGCCTGGTGCTCCTGGCTCCCCTGTGCCCAGTGCTCCCGGTACCCCCATGCCCGATTCTCTCGGCTCCCCTATGCCTAGCTCCTCCTGGCATCCTCGTATCCCGGGGTGCTCCCGGCTCCCCCATTCCTGGTGTCCCCGGGACCGCCGTGCCCGRGTGCTCTCGGTGCCCGGTGCTCCCGGTGTCCCTGTGCCCGGCGCTCCCGGCTCTTCTGCAACCAGTTGCTCCCGGCTCCCCCCTTCCCGATGCTCCCGGGACCCCCATGCCCGGTTCTCCCGGCTCCCCGTGCCCGGCGCTCCCGGCCCCCCCGTGCCCAGGTGCCCCCGCTCCCGGGGCGGGCTCCCCGTGCCCCGGCCGGTGCCAGGTGCGGCCCGGCCCCCCCGCTCCTCCTCTCCTCTCCGCCCCGTCCCGTCCCTCCTCCCCCGGGAAAGCGAAAGCGCGGTGGGCGGAAGCCGAGCGCTCCCCGCCGGGCCGCGCCGCACCGGGGCCGCACCGGGGCCGCACCGGGACCGCACCGGGGCCGCGCCGGGGCCACCATGGCTTCCATCGGCAACTTCTTCCGACGGAGCCTGCGGCGCTCCGGCCGCAGAGGTGAGGGTCGGGAGGGGACGCCGGGGAGCACAGTCCCGCGCCGGGCTCCGGGAGGTGCCGGTGCCGGTGTCGGTGCCGTTATCGGTGTCGGTGCTGGGACCGGTGCCGGTGCCAGCCCCGGGGCCGCGGCTGCGGGAGCCGACGGCTGCCGGCGGAGCGGGGACTTTCCCGGGCAGCGCAGCGCGGCCACGCCGGGCGGCACCGCCGGTACGGGCACCGGCACCGGCACCGGCACCGGCACCGGCTCGGTCCCCTCCAGCCCTGCCCGTACGCCCTCACCCCGCGGAGCCCAGCTCGGGCCGCCTGCCCCCGGGGCTCACCCCATCTCCCGGGTCTTGCTCCATCCTCAGGGGCTGACCCCAGCCCCCGGTAGTGCACCCCATCTCCCAGGAGCACACCCCATCCCCTGGGGGTTCAGCCCATCCCAGGAGCTGCACCCCCTCCCCTGGGAGCCTACCCCCTCCCAAATGAGTCTACCCCATCCCCTGGGGGGGTTTCCAATCCCCTGGGGGTTTACCCCATCCCAGGGGCAGCCCCACAGGCTCCCTATTATCACATCCCCAAAAGCTTTCCCAGCCCTTTGCCCACCGAGCGCAGCGTCGCAGGGCACACTGGAGCGTGGCATCGCAGGCATCCGCGGGGGCACGGTGCCCCTGGGGCAGGTCAGTGTTGCAGAGCCTTTAGAGGACGGTGCAGAAATCAGTCCTTTGGGATTTGTGAGCTTTTCTGAGATACAGGAGGGATCGTCGGGGTTTCTGGCCAGCCATATCTCAAGCCACAGCAGAGCAGGTTGGGGCAACCTCTGGATTTGGGGGGCTCGCTCCAAGCCCCCCCCATGTCTGTTTTGTGCTGGCTGGCTCTTGCTCTGGGTGCGATATATGTTTTTCCGAGCTCAGCAGAAAAGGTTCGATATAGCAAAAGCCATTTCCTCTCTGCTGGGGCAGGTGGGCGGCTGCACGGCATGGGAAGCAGAGTCCCCCTGCTCCCCCGCAAACCGTCGTGCCAGGCCAGGAGATTTTGGCACACCGCAGCCCAGGAGTTTTCTAGGAGGAAAGAAACAGGTTGTGCCACATTGCAGCGTGAGTCTGAGCACAGCCCTCGGCTGATAAGAAAACCCTGCTCTGGTCGGGGAAGCTGGTTGTGCAGCAAAATGTCTTTTAATGCTGGCGGCCCCGGTGCCGTTTCCGCATGGGCCAGGCCGCACCGCGGCAGCCTTTGCCCTCACCGTGCCCGGCAGAGGGAGGGGTGAAAATCCACAGCACTGGCAGCCGCTTTCCATCCAGGAGCTGCGTGAGCCCCCGCAGCCGCCTGGCTCATTCCCCTCCTCRCAGGGGATGCTCCCGCTGCCTGGGGGGGCTGTGGGGTGGTCCCCAAGTCTTCCCCACTTGGGCTACGGGAGAGTCGTTGGCCAAAGCTCTTGTGACAGTGGCTTGTGTCCCCGGGGGACACGAGGGACTGCGAATCCTGCTGGTTTGTGGGAGTGCTGGGACCTCTGATGCCACATTAAACCCATTCAACACTGCACGACGGTGCATGGCCCTATACATCCCCGGAGCTCGTCTTCCAGCCCAGGGACGGAGTATTATGGTCCCGGAGGGATTTAGGCTCTGCCAGCGAGGGCTTTGCCACCAGACCTGGTGCAGGGGAGCGMTGCCGGGTGATGCCGCACTTTCGGCAGGGCTCGCTGCACCGGGTCGCGCTTTGGGCAGGGGCGTGGGTCCGTCTGCGAGAGGCAGACCTGCAGCCCGGCATGACCAGCCTCCCTGGAGCGGCGGGTTTTACTCAGCTGTTTGAAAATGCCATGGACATGATGTAAATCCAGCCCTTGCTTGAGAGCGCATCTTGTATTCTCTGAAATGCAGGATGGGACTGGATAGGCAGGATTTAACTGGGCTTTCACCTTACCCTGGCAATCTGCGATGGGAAAACAATCGATACCGGTGTCCAGCGAGGATTGGGGACACCAGCAGCTCTCCCCGCTGCACAGCCTGGTCCCCTGAGGTCCCCCCAGCAACAACCTCCTGCCCTGGCCCCATAGGTGAGATTGGACTGCTGAAGCCATTGCTGGAGCATCCCAAGGAGGAGCAGGAGAAGCAAAGCTCCTCTTGTCAACCTGGCCTGGGGCACCTTGCTGGGCTGTCACACTGAGGACAAACCAGAGGTGTCTGCAGCCAAGTCTCATCCTCAGGATGCTCCTGGACTTCCCCCTGCTGCGAAGGGACCTCTTCGGGATGWATTTCACCTTGCCAAGAGGAAGGGCTTTGCATGCGGAGGTGGAGCGGCCTCGGGGTGCACGCGGGGGCGGCTTCACACAWCTCCCCGCCCCGAGCTGGGAGAGGCGTTTCTGGTCTCTGGGAAGGGACATCTCATGATGGGACTGTCAGTGTCACCTCCTCGGATGAGCTTTCTGCTCCCATCAGCTCCTGATGACCGGAATGAAGGCTGGAAAGGTGTTTCCAGACTAAAGGAGGCGGCTACGGAGCCAGGGGTATACGCAGGGTGGGGTGTCCACCAGCACTGCTTTCGGAGGAGGATGTTTTGCACGAGGGAGAGGGATGATGAGAGCAGCCGGCTACGGCCATGCCTTGCCCTGCTGAGCTGCGGCACAACTGAAAGAGCCCAGGGCCAAACTCCAGGATGCGTGGAAAAATTTCATCCAGCCACGCATTTATTTTCCTGCCTGTTATTCCTGGGAGCAGCTCAAGCATTTCTGTTCTAGCTCCCCACCGTAATCAGAGCCAAGACCAAACCCAGGACAGTTTCAGTGCCAGGAACTGGGGATGTAGAGAGTCACAAGCGGCTGCTGGGAGAAGGAAGAGCTGTGGCATGGCCTGGCTGCAGCCTCCTGCCAGCATTTAACTCCTCTCCTTCCCAGCCCTCGGATCTCGCTGCCCCACCATGATCATCCCAGGGCCCTTGGAGATGTCGGCTTGGGCTCTTTTCACTCCTATTTCTAGTTTTTCAGGTTGTGACAGCTGACGCTCCCCAGCTGCCCTTCCCAACCGGCCGAACAAGAAATGGGATGTAATCTCAGGGAATTGCTTTGCTTTGGAAGCTGTGGTTTAGGGAAAACCCTCGAGTATCTCATTTGCAATCAGCAGTTCCCAGGACTGAGGACATCTGGCAGGGAGAGGTTGGGATTCAGCTTGCTGGAGCCTTTGGAGGTGCTCAGACAAGATCTGTGCTGTTTGTTTGCTGTTTTTTTCCCCTAAGGGAATAAAATTAACTGCTATAAAAGCATTCCCACACCTTCCCGCAGATGCTTTCTGCAGAGACCGTCTGCTCTGCGCCATCCCACGGGACGGCTTCGCTCTGGGCGTCCCTCTGCCCTCCCTGGGATGGGGCAAAGGAGGGCTGGGGGTGTCTGATGGCAATTTGATTTTCTCCAAAAGACCATAAAACCCACTTCTCTTTCCTTTCCATGTCCTGTGCCCACATGTCCCCAGCTGTTCACTATCGGGGACCAAAACACCCGGTGCACCAGGTCCTGGTTCCCTCAAGCCACTTTGGCCAGTTCATGTGTAGCTCTGCATCTCCTCTCCTGCCATCAGGACACCTCCTGGCCTTTCATTTCACTCTGCTCTGGTTTTTGGGTATTTTTTTTTTGGCTACAGAAGGAAAAGAGGAGGCCTCTGCTGCAGAAAACAACCCCTCGCGGGTGCCACAGGGGAAACCAGGAGAGCGGAGCTCCGTCCTCTATTCTGCTGGACAGTTTTTCTTTGAGTACCTGGTGGTGGTGTCGCTGAAGAAGATGTCAGATGGACGTTATGAACCCAAGATAACCTACCAGTTCCCAAAGGTATTTAGTCCCGTGTTTCCGGGAAGATGAGTTTTCCGAATTTAGAGGAAAAGGGGATGTTGCTCCTTCCCCATCACTAGAGCCAGGGGAGGAGAACAGAAAAATACCGCGTGCACTGGAGTCGCAGACCCAAACCCCAGGGCTTTGTCTGCTGGGGGTTGGGGTTGCTGGGACTGTCTGTCCCTCCCTGCGGTCTGAGCCCCGGGCCACAAACCCCAGGAGGAAAATCCCGGGGTGCTCCCTGGTCTCCTGTACCAAAAGGGGAGACCATGGCATCAAAATCACATCTTGGGGAGGTGGCACATGGGGAGAGCCCCTGTTTGCAGAGGGGCCCCTGGGTGCCTCCACTTTGCTCCACTATCAATGGGGTAAAAGAGTCAAAAATGGAATTTTTGGGAGATTCTTGTTCAGGGATGTGCAGGTACCCTCTGCCTCAGTCTGAGCCCGGGGTTGCTTTGGGACACTGCCCTTCCCATCCCATCCCATCCCACCCCATCCCATCCCACCCCATCCCCAGCTGAGCCCTGGGGCTATGGGCACCCTCCATCACCCTGACTCTTGGCATCGCTTCATTCCAGCGCGAGAACTTGCTGAAGGGCCAGAAGGAGGAGGAGGAACGTCTCTTGCAAGCCATCCCCCTCTTCTGCTTCCCCGATGGCAACAACTGGGCCCCCGTCACTGAGTTCACCAGGTACCTGCCCCGCTGCGGGGTCTTGGCCATGGTTTCCCACCCCGTGCTGTTGTACCCCTGAGGGCTGCGGGTGGAAGAGCCATCCCGTCCCCATGCGTTGTCTCTCCTTGCAGTGAAACCTTTTCTTTCGTCCTGACCAACGTGGATGGCAGCAGGAAGATCGGTTACTGCAGGCGGCTGCTGGTGAGCATCCCACCGCCCATACGCCCATCGCTGGGTTGGTGGTGGCCGTGCCACCCCACCCCCGTGGTGGGTCACGATCCTTTCTGCCATGCCCAAAGTGCAACTCTTGGGGACATGCCTTAGAAAGCCACTTGCCTTGACAAAGATGATGACAAGAGCAAGGGGGTGCCCAAAGGGATTTTTTTTTGAGCTTTCTTCTGCTGGGGCATCAGTTGGATGCTGGATGGAGGAAAGCAGTGTTTGCTGTAGCCCAGGCCTGGCCTGAAATGCAACCAGGAGATGCGACAGTTGGGAGGTGCCGTTCCCCATACCGGTGGTTGCTGCCTCCCCACCGATCTCCTGCAGCTTCCCTGGCTCCTTTCCCTTGGCCGCAGTGGTCAGGACGGCTGCAAATTGCACTCGGGATCAGGATGCACGTGTGCCCATCCAGGTGCCAAGGAGCCAGGTGCCCTCAGCCTCATCCCCAAAAATGACTTCTGAGCAGTGGCTGCCTTTCTCAGCTCATGGATTTGGCCAGCTTGGGGGCTGCAAGGCGCGATGGAGGACTTCCTTGGCTGCTGATTTATGTGCAGCCTGCTTAAATGGGGACATAAAGCCACGGGGCCATACGCCACAGCTCGGTGACTTGCTGGATCCCATCACCCTTTCATTCCCTGGCGAACCTGCCCACTTCTGCATCCAGGGCTGAGCTCTGGCTGTTTGGACTGGATGTCTGGAGGGCTGAAAGCGCAGAGAGCAAACGGACCCAGGATAATCTAGTTGGAAAGGGAAAAACAGCCTGGGCACTCATCCCATCCCTGTTTCAGTAGGAGGCAGGATTAGCCCCGAGGATGGTGGGGCAGGAGGTCTCAGAGGACACGTGTCTGGGGGCGAGGAGAGTTTGGAAATATGCCGGAGGGCTTTGCACCAAAATGATTAACAGCTTTGGCATCTGAAGTGCCTTCTCCAGGTCCTGGGCACCCTCTGCTTTTACAGCATCAGCTGCGTCCTTGGCCTGAGCCCCAGCTCTGAAAATCCCCCAGTGGGTGATTGGGCATCTTGGGAGGATGAGCTGAGCCAGGGGGGATCTCTGGGGAGAGCGGGGAGCTGGTGCAGTGGGGCTGGGAGATGCTCAAACCCTTTTCCCATCCCCTTCCAGCCATCTGGCCGTGGTGTCCGCCTCCCTGAGGTCTTCTGCATCATCAGCTGCCTGGGCTGCTTCGGGCTCTTCTCCAAGGTAGGGATGTGGTGGCTCTGTCTGGGATGGTGGYCCAGGCAGCTGTTCCGTTGCCTGCCGGGGTTTCACAGATCACTTTTTTCTCCCCCAGATCCTGGATGAGGTGGAGAAGAGGCGCCAGATCTCCATGGCGGTGATTTACCCCTTCATGCAGGGCCTTCGGGAATCGCCCTTCCCAGCTCCAGGGAAAACCGTCACCATCAAAAGCTTCATCCCTGAGTCAGGCACAGAGGTTGGTGGGGGTCTCAGGGGCTCAGTGGCACCTCCTGGACTGCTCTGACATGGGAAGCCCAGGCTATCTCTGGGAGCATCCTCCACACTTGCAGCACCCATGGGTGCTCGCTGGAGCAGTGGGTGGTGGGTTGGACTGCCAGGGGCCTCGTGCCCTGGGAATATGGGTGCCACCTCCCTCCTGGTCCAGGAGGAGAGCAGCAAGCAGTGAGGATGAGGATGAAGCTCATCCACAGGTGATGCTGCCCCATCTTTGCATCCTTGCAACGCAGCATCTTTGCAGCTCCATCAGCCTTGAGCTGGAGCTGCCAGCACAAAACCTCCCCGGACGCCATTTCTTAACACGTCGGTGCTTGCACAGCCTTTACGTCAGAGTGGTGCATCACGCCAGGGGCCGTGGAGCGGGGCTGGCTGCACCCCGCTCGTGAGCTGGCATTCGCACCTCTGGGTGCAGCATGCGGGGCTGTTGGGGTGCGCAGTGGTGCTGGGGCCATTGTGGGGTGTCACAGGCTGCAGCTTCCCCTCCACACCGCGGTGCTCAGCTCTCAGCCTCGACACCCGCCCTAGTTTAGCATCACAAGCAGGCAGCCGGCATGGCACAGCCGTGCGGCAAGCCTAGCCCTTACCTGTGGAAAGGAGATCTGATACAGGCACGGTGCCCACGGGCCTCACCTCGCCCACGCACGGCCCAGGCTCGCACAGGCAGAACCTTTTCTTTTGCTTTTTCTTTCTCTTACGGTAAAACTGGGGTGGAAAAAGGGGGAGGATCTGCCTTGGCACCAGGCAAAATAACCTCAGTGCTGAGCATCCCAAGGATGCGTCCTGCCTGCCAGGGTGTGTCTGAGAGCAAGATCCCTCCTCTCTAGTGTAATTTAGTAGCTGGCTATCAAATTGCAAGAGATTTCTTCATCCAGGAAGGCTTGTGCAAGGGCTTTGCAGGTTGCTCAATGCTCTGGCTACGGGCCAGGCTGCAGGGAGCGCGGCTGGGGGTGACGGGAGGGAGGATTTGCGATGAGGATGTTCTTCGAAAGAGCTGCGCTTTGGGGCTCTGGGCAGCGGCTGGAGCAAGTCAAAGAGATCAGTGAGAAAACAGGGAAAGGGGTGAAAAATAAATCCTTGGTACTGCATGAGCTGGGGATCATGCAGGATTTGTGCTGGAAAGGGGCTGCAGAGCCCAGCCAAGCCCTATGCTGCTGGCTGGGAAGATGCTGTTTTGCTGGAAAGGCGGCTTGGCACATGGAGGAAAGAGATTTCCCCCCACCACCACCCCCGTAAAGCTGGGGAGAGGGGCCAGGACTGTGTCATGAGCTGCACAGTCCCGTTAACCCTTCAGCAGTCGCTGTCTCGGGGCTGCCTGCAGCAGGGCAGAGGTATTGACCAGGTTTGGGAGACTCTTGTCCAGGGCAAAGCCAGCAGAATAGACAGACCACCTGCAAATATCCATTAGATAATTCACTTTTGGGCCATCCTAGCTAGGATGAGGCGAGCTGGCCCTCCCAGAGAGTCTTTTGAGGAAGTTTTTGTGGTTTTTATAGTAAAAGTCATGCCCTCATCCCTCCTCCCTTTCCTAGAAGCTGCTGCTCACAGACGAGCTGTCAGACACTGAGGTGGGAGCACATCCCTGCCCGTCTCCTACCAGGGACTTGTGGGCACTGCAGAAAAGAGGCATTTTGGTTAAAAATCCAGTGCCCCAATAAATAAACCCCACAGCACACATCGCCGTTGGCTTCTCCTGCATCCTCAGCACTGCACAGCCCAAATCTCCAGGCAGGACAAGATGAGGTTTGTCCTTTGCAGAGGGACATGATGCAGATGCTGCAAACTCTGAGTCATTAATTGCTCCCAAATCACCTTGTCAGGGGGCCAGGGCAGTGCAGGGGGAGCGCTGCACCTCCTAAGCCAGGGTTTGGTGGCTCTCTCTTGGCAGCTCATCGAGCTCACGCGGCCCGTGGACGCCCACCTAGAGCACGTGGAGTTTCAGGCTCTGCTCCAGCGGCTCAGCCCCCACCTCATCCTGCACATCTTTGCCTCCGCCGTGTTGGAGCGACGGCTCATTTTCCTGGCGGAGGAGCTGAGGTGAGTCCTGATCTGTTTATTTAAAAATAAAACAAAACAAAACAAAACAAAACAAAAACCAAAAAACCCCTTGAGGGAGCGCAGGACGCAGCTGAGCTCGGGGCGGGATGTTCCCTCCGAGCAGTGAAATCCTCTTTCCTCATGCAATGCCACCACGATGGCTCCTTGTCCCGCAGCGTCCTGTCGCAGTGCATCCACGCGGTGGCTGCTCTCCTCTACCCCTTCACCTGGGCTCACACCTACATCCCCGTGGTCCCCGAGTGCCTGCTCGACACCGTCTGCTGCCCCACGCCCTTCATGGTCGGCATCCAGATGCGGCACCTGGAGCGGGTCCTGGACCAGCCGATGGAGGAGGTATTTCATCCGGGCGGGGGAAAGCATCTGGATGGAGCCATTGCTTAGTCCGTGACCCTGAGTTAGGGTTAGCTCCGGGGCTGAAGGCTCTGGTTGTGCCCTTTTCCCATCCAGGGAGGCTGGAGACTGGGGCTTCTTGCCTGTCCCCTGTTGGCACCTGGGGCATCACCTCCACATCCCCCTGGGTGCTGCCGGCCACCCCAGGACCCACAGCCCTGACCCTGGGGGCGCAGGGAGCTGCTGTCAGCCAGGCTGGCTGTTGGCATCATCCCAACCTTGCAGAAGCAGAGAAAGGCTGYGTGGGGACAAGCCACCGAGCCTGGAGCAAACACGGTCCCTGGGGGGATGCCCTGGTCCCCCTGCCAGGTCCCTCCAGTACAGAGGGACCGATCCTTCTCCCACCGCCCTCACAGGCTGCGGACACAGAGGTCTGATCATAAAACGGGTGGGAGGAAGCCTGGCTGCCTTGGTAGGGCTAAACCTGGTTGCTCTCTGCTCTCTTTCAGGCTCTGATAGTTGACCTCTGCGAAGGGAAGATCCTTCGGGCGGTAGGTGCCCCCGTGCAGGGCGTGGGAGCGGGCTCACCTGGCCTGGGTAGCCCTGGGAAGGGCCCCTTTCCACCCTTGGTCCCAGCTACCTGGCAGCTTTCCCATTTTGGGGGCAGAGACATCTCGGTGTCGCCCATGCAGGGATAATGTCCCATGAAGGGATGTCTCCATCTGCTGCATCTCTCTTGTCGTGAGCCGGAGCAGCAGGGTCCGTGTGTTGGGCATCCCACTCCCAGCATCACTGCAGCACCATGCAATGATAATTAATTAATGAGCTCTCCAGAAAGCCCCACTGATGGGCTGCACTAACCACTGCCCGCGGCCATCTGAGCTGGGTTCCCACTGGCCCCATTGCCTTCCAGGTCGGCGATGAGGAGGAGATCTTGCCCATCAAGCTGCAGAATGAGATGCTGACRTCTCTGAACAGGCACAACAACAACAACAACGTACACAGTAAGGGCATCTCTTTATATACAGTAAAACAGATGCAAGCTGCCTTCCGCAGATGGCCAGAGTCCTCAGTGAAGTGGTTTTCCTAAAGAGATCTGGCCTGGGATGTTTCTGCCCCAATTTGCAATAAAATGCAGCCACGGGAGAGAAATCCCTTGGCCTTTCCCCTGTCCTGCGAAACATGAGAGCAGGAACAATTAATTCTGCTGAAAAAAATCAGGTTTTGCCAATATTTGGCCCGCAAAGATGCTGCCACCCTGGAAAGCAAACACAGCCAGTGCTCCCTCAGCAAAATTAGTCTGATCTTGGTTTACTGGCAGAGGGAGGTTTTAAGCAAGTAATTTCTCAGGATGCAAACAGAGACTGCAAACCGGCCAGGTTAAAATAGGTCCGTCCTTTCTATGTTCAGAGGTCCCATCCCCACCTCTTGTGCTCTGTGTCCTCTTCCAGCATCCGAGCAGGTGAATGCGCTCGTCTCCGAAGCCTTCGTGCAGTTCTTCGTCCGAATGGTTGGCCACTACGCTTCGCACATCAAGTGGAGTAAAAACGGCTCGGGCACCTTCCAGGAGCGAGTCTTCTGCAAAGCCATCGCCTCCAAGACCAACCGCAAGTTTGTGAAGAAGTTTGTGAAGACGAACATGTTTTCCCTATTTATTGAGGAAGCGGAAAAGAGCAGGATCCCACAGGAAGGTAAACAGCCCCGTTTCTCCTTCCCTCTCCGGTCGGGTGAGCTCTGCAAAGTCCTGGGCTATTTGGTTAAGCGAAAGAGATGCCCTGTGCCCAGAGAGGGATGCAGCTCGAGGCTGAGGATGCTCAGGGCAGCGAGTAGCACCCATTTGCTCTCAACAGCTGCATTTCTCTGTCCCTGTCAAGCAATCAAAAAAAATCCCTGGGCTCATTTTAGATCTTGTCGCTTGACTGGGGATGGGGCAGGCTTACTGGGAGCTCAGTGTTTAGGCAAACATGCCAGTAGCAGCGCAAATGTTTGGCTTGGAGGCAGCCAGCAGCTGGGAGCTGGCTCCTGGCTGTGCTGCCTGCAAGCCCTGACTCATCTCTGCCACCGGCTCTAGCGCGGACCCACGGCAGCTGGGTTGGTCCTTTCCCCTTCCAGGGGATTTACAGAGCACTGGGCAGAGCTGAGCCTCCTCCCAGCTYGGGACGAGGACAAACAGGAGCGACGGAGGTTGAGGAAGCCACCCAAAACATCTCCAGTAGCCAGAGACATCCTGGCCCGGGACTTGCCACTCCCGAGGTCTTGCTGCACTCAGAGGGAGTGCAAGAGGGTGCAGTCGTTGCACTCTATCTGTGTCAGAGCAAAGCAAACATCCCTTGGACAGCACCACGTGGCAGCGAGCGGCAGATGGTGCCCGTGGTGGGTCCCTCTCCAGCCCATCTGCAGCCTGCCCGGGGGACTCGGGGCCGGGCACTACCTCGGTTGCTGCTTTCTCTGCCCTTTTAGGTCAGACTTTATAGGGCAGACATGGACCTGCGTCTGCCTGGGGTTGGGAGAGAGGGATGGCACAATCCCAGCTTTCTCGTTATATTCCCAGTCTACATCACCTTTTTGGCTATTCGCATTCCCAGGGTCTGCCTCTTTCTCTCTCCCTTGCTGTTTGGAGAGGAAACACAAAAACTGAACAGGAGTGAATGTGTGGGTTAAAAACTTACGCTAACCCAGCATAATAAAGCCCATTTTGGGTAGGTGAGAGGGATGGGTGGAATTGCAACAACCCCAATTTCACCTGGGTCCTCACCTGGGTGCAGCTGCCCATAACCCAGCACGGTTTGGCTCCCGGGGTGCATACGCACTCCCCAGGACTCGGGCTGTGCAGCCCTGTATCCTCCCCAGCCCAAACGCTTGCATTTCACTAACGACCTTTTCTCATCCACAGCATATTTCCAGCAGAAAATAACAGAGTACCACGAACAGAAGAAGCACCGAAGGGACTCCTGAAGTCCAGCCTGGGAACACAGGAGCAGGGCTGGGACCGAGCAGGTCCCCACCAGCAGCACCACGCTGCACAGACTCGACGCGTGCCCCGTCCAAGGGCAGAGCACGCTGGACTCTGCTGGATCTGTCTGCCGGTTCCTACCCATCTGTGACTCATGAGATGCGTGGGCAGCACCGAACACCAGTTTCTACCCTTTCTTTTTTCCTCAGGGCATCATTGCACTGGAAAACTCTTTTGCACAGAGCTAGCAAGCTGACGGTGATTTCTTTTCTGACCTTGCTAGCAACAGGGACAAACTGCGACTCACAGTGCCCGGCCCTGCACAGAGTCTTTGGCCCCATCAGGACCTCACGCAGCGAGGGAGGGAAGTCAGGGAGCTGGCTGCAGGACAACAAAGCTTGCAGAGTAATTGTTAGAGAAAAAAAACAAAAAAAGGATGAGTAGGAAATAGTGTTATTTCTAATTAAAACAAACCTAGGTTTTGCAAATAAGTAACATCCTATTGAATAAGTTTCCGAGGTTTCTATTATTAACAACTGTTTCACTTTATTTTCTATCAAGATATGCTCATTGTTAAATACCGGCAGAACAGTTGCGGTGGATTGTAGCGGTTTCCTCTATAGCGGCTGTCTGCTGCGTTGGTACCACTTAGAGCCCAGTTTAGCTCTTTAAAGAAACAAAAATACTCTTTTCCAACAGGTTATTTATTTGTGCTGTAAGCAAACTGTGAAGGCCACAGGGCTGTGTTTTGTAGTAGAGGGAAATGGCCGATCGACAGCTTTGGGTAGGGAGGAAGTATTTGTTAAATCCAGTAGTAAAACATGTCGACATCCTCCTTGTTTCTGGTTTCGATGCCAGCTTCTTTTAAAACCTTGCAGTTCATTGAAGCACTGTCTCTGAAATGTGATGCCTGCAGTAGATTTAAAGCTAAATTATGGTTCTCCCCCTTTCCTAATGCACTCATCCAGGGAATAAATATTGCAGCAGGGAAAGCTGGTGCTGGCTGCAGATCTGCCTGGTTCCTTCCCAGACAAACCAGGGCCAGATACTTCTCCCAGCAAGGGCTGGGGTCGAAGGCAGAGCTTCATCTTCCTCTCTGGGACGTTATAGCCAAGCTGCTATGTCACTCGGTACCCACTAGACACGTGCGCACACGCAGATCTTATTAAAAATATAGTTTAATACAGCTTTTGCAGTGGTATTGCATGCCAGGGTGAGAGATTCTACATAAACACTAAAAAATAAGCAGGCTGACTGCCAGCCAGCTTTCACTTTCAGAGCTGTTGAACATCTAACAAAAATGAGACAGAGGTAAAGGGCATTTATTTGAGAAGGAACTATTTGTGCAGTCATGCACAGATGTAAGTGACAGAAACAAAGCTGGACAGAGGGTACAAACTGAACGGCAAAGAAACTCAAGCCCCGCTGATAGAAAATTGTTGATTTTTGTTCAGCCCCCATGTGCGTTTGGAGAGGGAAACAAGAATTATTTGTTAGAAAAAAAGGGGATTTTTGGCACTGTGGGTATCTTCTCTGGCTCCGCAAGTTCCCCCTCATGGGTAGAGAGAGTGTTACAGGTTTAACTACAGGAAATTAAAGGTTAGTGGTCTTTTTCTGTGGTTTTGTCATTCAAAAAAGTTCACCTGTCAGCAGAAAATTTTGTGCGTGGAAAATCAAGGGTACCTATCAAGAATTGCCCCTTTTGAAAAGAGCCCTTGCCTCCCCCTTCTCGTGCTTGTTCATTACCATTTTGAGAAGATGCCGACCTTTTTGCTCGTGAAGCGTAACACCGTCTCATTGAGAAAAATGGGAAGTGGTCCTTGCTTTGGCAGTAGCTCGTTAGAAAAGAAGAATTAGAAATCACATAAGGGACTGGATTGTGTGGTTGCTTAATTCCTGCCAGAGACAAATGTAATAGAAAGTTATTCCTTAGCTGCTGAAAACAGATACACAAAACCTGATCCTTATCCTAATCCTGATCCTAATTTTAAAAAAAAAAGTTGTTCAAATGTAGCCAGTGCTACAGATGTCAGCAAGGATTAACTACAGCGAGTTAGAAGGGTTGGTGCTACCTTGCGTGACTGCCGATCAAAGAAGAGGTTGAAATACCATGTTAAGTTACTTAAAGTACTTTTCCTTTTAGTATTGTTATGGAAAAAGGGGCCTAGATCCATTGCCAGTGACCAGCCCAGAAAAGCATCCTYTGGGAAGCACATCAGCTCTTAGCTCAGCTTCTCAGTTGGCTACAGGAAGACAAAAGGAACAGGAACAGAGTACCAGGAGCAACCAGGCACTTTTCTGGCACGAACTTCTCTCCCCACCATCCAGCAGCAGCTTCAGAGCTACTGGTGGTGGCTGAAGACACCGGAAGGAAAGAAAACAAGCCCAGGGGCATAATCTACCCCAGGACCCCCAAATCTCCCCCCACACTCCTCACATCTTTTCCCTTTCAGTATGCTGTTACTCTTCCCGACAGCTCTGTCCTTGTTTCCTAAGCCTGTGTGACTGATGTCGTTCCTGATCAGCAGGTTTTAAGGGTTTCTTGAGTTGGGTTGGCCTGAACATTGAAAAGCAGCTTGATATTATCATGCTTGCTTACTCACCTGACTGGTGYAGTCTGGTAAGAGCTTTAATGCCCTCCCTTTAATGCCCAGAGGGTGGACAGGCTGCATATTGCAAGAAGTGTGCGCATCCCTATGATCAATCAAGATCGGTGAAGAAAGAAGACACCCTGCTGAAAGGGCAGATGCTGAATAAAATACCCTCTTTATTTCTTTGAACTCAGCCTGCCTCTCTTAAAGCACCTGCTTGTAGGTGGGGGCACTGTGTTTGCTACTAGGGACACTTGGGTAAACTCAGCTGCTGTTTGCTAGGAGCACCGACACATCCAGCTGGGCTCAGGTCACGTTGCAGCGTATCAGCAAAACTTGCAGCATATTTTTAAATCCTTCTTCCTGCTCAAGATTTGTCTAACACTTGATCTAAGACTGCAACAGTAAATAAAACAGTGCCAAGAAATGTTTCCCTGAACTGGAAAGTGCTCATTTATTCCGCTAAATTGTTAACATAGTTCCCAGCATAGTATTAGCCAACTCGCACTCGTACAAGCAACTCCCAGGCATGGTTTGGGAGTCAGCTCAGGAATCGCTCCTGATTTGTGGTTCAATTCCTGCTATGCAGCTGCCCTGCTTGGAAGATAAGTTTCATGTTATGGCATGTGTCACCCTCTGCCAGCTGGCCTCAGTGACAGCAAACAGTCCTGGGCATATTTAACCTACCACAGTCAACGCAGTCATTATTGCAAAGTGCTTTCAGATTGCTCCAGAACAATACTAGACACAGCTCCTACCTCAGATCACTTCCCACCTGGCTATAACCTCTGAAAATTGCTGCAGTCTTCACGTCCTGCTTTCTGGAAATGATTAAACTTCTCTGCAACTCCATTCCAAACTCAAAGATGGGGCATAGCAGCACTGGATGTACCTGGTGCATGCAGGGTAGGAGGGAAAGGAGAGAAAAATACAAGCGTGAAACAAAACTGACACTCAGATGAAACAGAAACAGGCCCTGAGGTATCTTGACCTGTCTCTTTCTTGTGTTAAACTCCTTGCCAAAGCAAGGGAACTCCTTTACCAGTTCTTAGAAGAGGAGGCAACACTCCAACACCAAGGGGAAATTTTCAGCTTGCCTCTACAGTTTTAGGGGAAAACTTGCTTAACAGAGAACACGTTGTATTTGTTTTGAAGGGAGTATACTCAGACACAGGTGTTCCAGGAAGCTCAACAGGCTGCTGTTGCAAAAGCTCTTCCTTCTAAGTGTGTTCTGAACGTAACAGAAAGTGAAAAAGCATGTCACAAGATCAGGCTGAGCCCACAAAAATTCTGTTTCCCGTCTCAACTCCTTGAGCAGCCTCAGCTCTACAAGCATATCTAAGATAACCTATGATCACAAACAAGACAGTACTGTAACGTACGAGTGCCAGGGGTAAAGTTCATTTATTCCATTATTTATTACAGGCATCTATACAATCCCTATATCCACAGCAACACTTTATATGGCTTGGATTACCAGCAATAACTATTCCTTGATAACACTGAAACTTTATCAGGATAGAAATGGGAATTTTTTCCTGGCTGGCTGAACACAGAGGGCATTCCAACGTCCAGGTAGCAAAAAGCTCAGGAAAAGGTGCCCTATGGCATTTCCTGAACAGGCTTTAGCTTAGACATGTTTTGTAAATGAAAGTTTGGTCCTAGACAACCCTTTAAAGACTTCAGTTCTTCACCAGCCTCAAGTATCAGTGACAAATTATTTGGAGCAGCTTAAATCTTAAAAGCCTGGAGACTGAGAGCATGATTCTCTTTGTTTGCATCTCTAGAAAACCACTCACACTCCAGGGAGGGACTTTCCAAGCGACTGAGTTTTGCACCCACTTCATGCTGATGAAAAGAAACACACGGTTTGTGAAAGGGGGGACAGGACCTCAGCACCTTAAAATGCTTCCAGTCTTTTGCCTTGCAGACTTTGTCTTGCTCACCACTTGAAGGGCAGCAGCAGAGGCTGGACTATCTAGATCAAACCTTCACCCAGCTGAATACAGTTAAAACTAAATAAACTAGTTATGTAAATTCCAGTTATATCTAAAATTGTGATACTGTAGAGACAGCTGCCACCTTACACACTGGAGATGCTCCCACTACCAAGGCACTTGAACCGTAACGTTTCCAGGACACTTAAAAGAGCTGTGCCCCAGGTATGTGGTCAGGATGTGGGAACCAAACTCTCTGTCAGGCTTCAGCCTGGCAGGGACCCTTCGGGAACCCCCAATACAAACCCAGAGGGCCAGGTCCCCCAAAGAGCCCTCCACTGCGCTTGCCCTAAAAGAGCTGCTCACAAGCATGCAAATGCCTGGAAGTTCAAGGGCAAAGTGGGGAAGCCTACATAAATTTCTCCTCGTCCTGAAAACGAGTCCTTTCCCCAGTGCCCCAATGCCGAGGCATGACCTCCAACTCCCTTGTTGGAATGGTATCGCCCCGCAGGAAGGAATCAAAACTCTTCCAACCAGAGAAGACACAAGACAGAGCACGTCCACGCGCTAAATGCTTGGCTGAAGTCAGCACCTCAGTTCCACTTCCTGCAACATCTCAAACAGGGGCCAGCCCCAGTTCTTTCCTCGCAGAGCCAAACACTTCAACAATTAAACTAGAGCCATGCTCCTCCGGTGTTCTCTCTCTAGCCCAAGCAGTCCTGTGTCTCTGCCAGGACACAACTTAGGAAGACTGACCTCTCTGTCCATGATAGCCTGACACTGGGTACTGTCCCAGGGAGGTGGAAGATGGGGTTTAAAAGCTCTCCAGTCGCTGAAGGAACTGAGTTTTCTCTCCACTTCCTGAGCACGTTTTTCTAATCGCTAGGGTATCACAGGAAATACATGTCACCACTTCCTGGGGCCAAGTGGGGTTTTGATTTATTGTTGTTGGGGGTTTTTTGGGGTTTTTTTTTGGTTTTTTTGTTTTTTTTAAAGTGAGCTGTGCTTAACTCCTTCAAAGAAGAGACACATGCAGTTGTCTTCAGGTACTGCTGTGGCTCTGGGTTCCCAGTAGACAGAGGCATTTTCTTACTATCTTGAGCGAGATGCTTCATGGTCAGAGGGCTAGGTCTTCCACCACCAGGTTCCTCGCATTCCCCACCAACTGTCTTCCAAGCAGCTCCCTGATAGCCATGGCAGATCCTGCGCTGGAGACACTCCCTTTGCTCTGTACAGCAAGCCTAGGCACTTTGTTCAGGGTCTGAAGTTCACCTCAGTGCCAGGGCCTGTGGCACACATTGCAGCACTTCACTACTGTGCTATTAAACCCTCCATTAAATCTAACTTGCCTCCCTGATGCAGTTCACCACATTTAAAATGGTATTAAAACAACACCACCACCACCACCAGACACCACACCCCAAGCTTACTGCACTATGTAGCAGAGAAAGCTCTTGGAGATCCCGGAATGACAACACTATACACATAAAAGCATTAGAAAACTGCTTTCTAAATAGACCTATGAAGTAGAATCCTGGCTGCTAAGTAGGACAGAGCAACACACACATCTGAAGACAACTGTTGCTCTCAGAATTCTTATTTATTAAGAGCAGAAAGGAAATTTTGCTTAAGTTTATACATAAAAAAGTAAACAGTAAAATTTTTTTTTTATAGTCTTTCCACTGAAGAAAATTGAGAAATAAGTTGTCTTTTTAGATAATGTTTATTTAAAAAAATAAAATTAATTGACAAAGATACCACACTATTTTGCATGCCGGTCATTCCTTCCGCTTGCAGAACCCTGTTCAACGCATTATTCTTTAGCAAGAAACCGCTTTATCAGCAATGCATAAGCAGAAGAACCACATCAGTCTGGACTCAAACCTTGACAGCTGCTTCAGCTACACAAGCTAGTGCGATATCTCTGTTTTTACCAGCTCAGGTCTTTAGTAAATAAATTTCAAGTGGACACTAAACAAGTATTTCACTAAGAGATGATGAAATATTAAAATTAAAAGCAAGTCGTATTGCAGCTGTAATTATACTACATTAGAAACTTCAGTTGTTGGGGATCCATTCACCATATATAGATTATTTTGTAATCAAGGTAATTACAAAGACAGAGCATTACTCCCTGCATGCTTTCCCGAGCTTTGAACCAACAGAGTTGACTACATGTAGAGTTGACTAGGGTGTACTTGGAATTCACTCTCTCAGGCAGGAGACTAGTTAAGGAGTGTTACTGATAACAAAGAATAAAAGTTATACAACATTGATTATTATAAATTACTTTGTTCTTATCTTGCTTTTTGCCTTAGTCTCCTACATATCTTCACATCCGTCCATGTAGAAAACCAACTCTTTCTTATTTCTCCTTATGGTGACTCCCCATTTACTAATGGTGATTAGAATGCATGGAGGACGACTTGATTCGGAATACATGGATGTGCAGATGGGCAGCAATCTGATTGCACACACTGACACAGTATCGAAGCAAATCAAAGAGAGAAAATATCTGCCAAGGGAAAAACATTACACATATTTAGATCTATGTTTTCATAGAGTATAACACAAGAGTATAACACCACCCACATACTTCAGAATAAAAGCACTGGCGTCTTCTTTTCACAAACGAGATCTCCAACTCTGTAGGAATAATAGCTCAGTGAAGAAAGTTTCTAGGCATGCTGGGCTTTCTTCCAGCTTTGTAAGAATACAGACTCTTAATTCTAGAGTCAGAGAGGGGAAAACAGTTATAGCAGCTATACAGATACTGTGAAATGCCCCATTAACTCTGAATGGTGATAACCATRCATAAAATATGAATTTTATTGAAAGGTTAACACCGTGCTTTGGTAGATAACACTTGAGTGCTTGATAAGCACATATGAGTTTAACTTAAGTTAACCCATCCTAATGGGTGCTCCTAGTAATGACAGACGTACATGCTTTCAAGAGCTTAAGGCACAGCCATACTATACTTGCACTGCACATAATATATTCCCTTGCTAATAAGACATCAACGCAAATCTTCAAAATATTCTATTCTAAGCTTTGAATATTTGCTACATTGCTGTAAAACTGTTTAAACTATGCACCAAGCAAACCATGTTTACCTTTACTGAGCTCTATTTAAAATCCGCTCAGTAAAGTAGGTTCCCAGTCCCATCACCCTCTACGTGAGTCAGCTAGGCTCAACCAACGCAAACAATATTTGTGAAAGAGCACGCAAATGCTTGCAATAATTACCAACAAGCAAAGTGAGCCCATACTTACCAGGGCAATCCAGAGTACAATATATTCATCAATAAAGCTGTTAAAATACTGGTCCAGAAACAATAGTGCTGGACCTATGAATGCTGTGTCGTGCAGGTGCATTTCACTTTTGGTCATGTGTGCAACCTACATTAAAAAAAAAAAAAAAAGGAAGTTTAAGAAATAAACATATGCCAGCCAAGGTAGTGTGATTTCAGAATACACAAAGCCACAAAAGTTACAGTTCAAGCGACATTACTGTAAGATATATCGAGTACTTAAGTAGCAGCAGCAGCAGCAATACTGTTTTAACCATGAAAGTCTACAGCTATTATGAGATGCAAGGTTTGCAGAGAAGAATCTTTTATTAGAACAAAGAATGTAGCTACAGGAAAAAACCTAATACATTTTCCAGCCCTCAAACTTTTCCTCCTGCCAGAAACAAAACAGTAAAATGGAAGTAGACTGGTAAATTTTAAGGTTTAGTTGAGCCTGGAAACCAAAATTCACAGCTGCCAGATCTTCAAAAATCAGAGACACTTGCTGTTCCTCTCACTCCACCTATTTGTTCCCACAATAAGGTGGGTAAGGATCGCTACCTCTCTCTGGTTACAGTTCGATGATCATGTCTTTTCATGCCCAAGTGTGACCTTCCCACCCTCCCCCACATGCACAGAGGCTGTCCTACACCACATCCTCACTTTACCAGCACAGCTGTTCATGTGACTGTGTAGTAAACTGGTCTTGGTAAGAAATAAACTTTTCTTCCATTGCGAGTTATGTCCAACACTGATCCAGTTCACGTGGCAATGCAACATATGCCCACAGAACTGAGGTGGTGCGGGGCAGCAGTTGTTTAATCCCTCATTCACTCTCTATTCAACAGGGGCTCCTCTCCTGATAGCATTGCCATCTGTTCCCTGGTACAGACCTGTTAATAATTTTAACCACTGTTTCTCTCCAATTGTTTCAGTTAAACCCTGAGCAACTGTTCCAAACCTCAGCAGCTCTGTCACCTTCTCTCCTTCTCCCAAACTTTCCTCCCTTTGGCACCTGCATCTGAGGGGGGCTTCAGCCACCTCTGTTCCTGCCCAGCTCATCACCCATGTGCACAAGTACACTGCAAAAATGTGGATGAACAGCTGGGAAAGAGGGAGAAACAGAACTCTGGCAATTCTAAGCTGTACTGGCACTGACTGTGTAACCATGGCATTAGCTTGAGGTTTAGCACTCCCCTTTCAAACAGAAGAAAGTCTCCGCTGCACCTCCAAGCTTCTGAAAATAAGTAAAGTATGAGTATCACTTCAGTACACAAACAGATGCAAGTTAGTCAACGGAATAACCAGAGAACTTTAAAATCTACAAAAAGTTTTACTGCAGTAACAAGGAACTCGAAGGTGCTGGCGCACTTACCACTAGTTTATTTGTTATCTTAGCAGACACAAAACCAAAAGTAAGTATATATAAGCAGGGATGCCTTTCAAAGAGCTGCACAGCAGATTTCTTGTAGATCATTGCAGCTAATGCAATCACTGACCCAATATGAAGAAAAGGTGAAAGGACGCTCGTTCCCTACAGTGAGATTAAAGTTAAAAGCGTTAGGTTAACAAAATGTGCATGTTGCAAAGAAACCTCAATAAGCCAAACACTCACGTGGTATGCAATGGGTGGTTTCTAACTAAAATCACATTAAAAGCATGTCTTTCTGAACACTGGTACTAACAGGAACAAAGTGTGGTGAAACTTGAGTGAGCATCAGCTGAGAATCTGGTTGAATCTTTCTCGTGCTGGGAGAGAAAATAAGGTTTTAGGCAGCAAGAAGTGCACAGTTCTGACACTTGTCACGTAGGCAGTGGCTGACGCTGTTAGCAAGTGACAGGAGACGATACTTCCATCGCTTTTTCTGCGCCAGCTAGAAAGCAACTAAAACAGCCTTCTAGGTAGCAACTAATTATTAGGTTGGTATAGAATTGCTTGTCGGAAAACTCCTGGGGCTCCAGAATCAATCGTCATCTTCACTGAAACAGAAGGTACTTGTGCAGATACCTCCACCTGTACTATTTCACTGGTAATAAGAACAATACAGATCTTTTAGAAGGATCAAAACCATAACCAATCTTCTTGACAAACTTCCTTCTGAATGGATTTTTGCATTGGACTTTTCTATGAACTCTTTGGGGGGGGGGGTGTGTGTATTTGTATAACCTGCTTTATAGGATCAATTCAAAAGCAAATATCAAAGTACCATGAGCGCTTTTAATCACTCAAATTTTAAAAAACTCTTGACTCCTAAAGCTACTATTCTTACACAGACAATATTAACTTGTTTTTCCCAAGCCAGTAAGGAACGGAAAGGAAAATATTTCACACGTAGGAGGTATTATCTTAAATAAAAACTAAAGGCATGGCTGAAAAGCCACAGAGTGCTGAAGGGTAACTAGCAGAGAAAAGTACGTACTGCTATAGTGGATCCATTTTTGCCAACTCCACCTGTGAAGATCACACCAAAGTAGTTTGTACAGGAGAATATGGTTCCTGCGACAGTACAGAGAGCTGGGAATATTTTCACCTGAATATTCAGTATTGGAATCTTAATGGAAGAGAAACAAGAAGTTAAGATATGCACAAGCAAACTAAAATTGGGCTTAATACTTCTGGTGCACTCAAACACTCCACTTTCCAACACCACGTTTGCTTTTCTTTCTCTGCTATACAGAGATTTAATTTTCTACAAGGCACAGAGAAATATGTATTTTTCCAATAATCCTTCCATCAAGCTTCCCATAAAGCCGGACTTATCTTCAGTTACCTGAAAAGAGCCATCAAAAGCAGAAAAGTGGACAGAAACCAAGAACTTGCTAGCCAAATCACCCAGCTATCACATGGAAGAGAAATGCATCAGTCATCTTTTCTGAAGCTAGTTGTAAAACTCACAGCTACAGCCTAAGATCAAACTGGACAAAGCAAGAGCCATTGGAGATGATTAAACAAAGCCCCTTAAGAAACTGGATACTACCTTATGGGAAAGACAAGGGAAGCAAACAGAGATCAGACAAGTCATCTCAGAGTCAGTGAGCCTAGGAGAGCAAGCGATGAGGTTGCTAAAGAAGTGAAAAATGAGCACAGGCAGCTTTGAAAGAAAGGCAGTAGTTTTCTTCATTTTTTTTTAACAGTAGTGTTTCAAGCAGAACAGGAGAAACTGGAAGGGAAAAAAGAGTTCAAAATAAACCACAGCAAATATGTTGTGGAAGCAAGTGTTTAGAGAGAACTACCCAAAGCTTCCCAACTTTATCTATACAACTACAAAAAAATCTTCACGGGCTCTTAATTCAGGAACTGCAGTCACAGCACTCAACTGCATAAACACACTTGRCTCCCCAACAGCAAGGAGTCCAACTACATACAGAAGCCCAAATGAGGTCAAGTTGTTTCTGTTTTTCTTCAATTACACTCTCAGTGAAGCTTTCAGCAGGTAAAGATCGTTAGTTTTCTATTGCATCCAATAACTTAATCTCTCGATCTTTTCAGGGCACGATTAAGAGGCAGAGCCAGCTTTAACTCTTCATGCCTTGTTCTCAGGCAGCCTACAGATAAGCACCCAGACCACCTCTCCAAATCACTGTCCTGCAGGCTTCTGGCTGGCTGGCATAGTTTCATGACACTCGAACGTGTTTCTCCCTTGCTCAGGCTGCACTGTTAAGTCAAAAAACATTTTCTGAAAGACAGTAAAGAAAGAATATTGACAAGTAAACAAAACATTGCCACAGACTGGAGTGTTAACTGTAATCATTCATTAATGTTACGAGGCACAGGACTTCTGAAGGTCTCTCCTCAGTCTTATAAAGGAAGGTACCTGTGCTGCCCTCTGCTTCAGTAAGAATACTTTGGTATTTAAAGAATGGGGTGAATTTGCTCTTCTACAGGAAGAAGAAATCAATGGCAAGCTTCATACAGGAGTCAAAAGAGGGGAGGAGGGGGGGCAGTTTGCTGGGAAAAAACACCCCATGAACTCCAAACTACTACCAACACATCTAAGAAGGATGCTCAGGAAAGGCGGAAGAATGAGACCACACTGTTATAACATCCAGTTTGGCTAGTTATGCTTTATTAACAGTCTCCTTTTTGCTTCCACCAATAGCTGCATCAGTGATAGGTATGAGACTGCACTTATCTGGCAGAAATAATTAATGGGAAACAAAGCTACGTACAGAAATTTGGCAGAGGAAAGTCAAAGAAGAGGTATAAAAAGGCAGCGCCTGCTAAATTGCTTTGCATACAAAATGGAAGCAGCAAGGCCAGAAGTTGGAAGCAGCAAAAGCAAGCAAATAGCACAGAGGGNAAAAAAAAAAAAAAAAAAAAAAAGTAGTATCTGAGTCAAGGGAGAGAGGGAGTTGTACTCAGAAATCTTCCTACAAAATGGCATTGCAGCCCCTGACTTTTTAAATAAGAGGATACTCCAAGGCAAGCCACAAGACTTCCTTGTCTGGTGTTCCATGTATCACTACAGTCCATGCAATTATTCTGACCTTGCTGTTAATTGCATGGGTTTCACCAGAAGTCACATGCATGCAGAACTTCACAAGACTATATCAATAATGCAGAGAAGTATCGCAAGCCAAATCTTTTGCAGGTAAATTATGTAATCAGCTTCAAAGGGTTTAACAGAGAACAAGAGAAAGGCTGCACTGCACAGAAAGCTTCTGAATACAGATACAGCCTGGTAAAGGGAGCATTCCAAATTTTGTCTAGGAAAAACACATGCACATGCATGTTAATAAAAACAAGTGGCAGCAGGCAAAGAAAGGATTAACGAGTGCTTGCCAGAGCCTGGATCCAAGAGCAAGTCCAGAATCATTTGCCAGAAAATTAATGTCAGGCCTCCAGACTAGATGCCATCAGAGTTTTGTGCAGCATGAATTGGGATTTTAAAAAAATAGTAATAGTTAGGAAACAGTCAGGAAGAGAGCACAGATAAGGGCTCAGGGAAGCAGCAGGGAAGAGTGTGTAAGAGACTACGCATCCATAAGTGGACACAGAGGCACCCCCTCCAGAAACTTCTTGGCTAGCTCCTAGTCACGAATACCACAACCAGCTGGGCCACTCATAGTATTCTGGGAGTCCTTCTCACAAGGCTGGATCCCACCTGTAGTTTAGAGCTGTTATGTACGCTTCAGTCACATCTGCAAGAGGAATAACAACTCAGAGCGGGCCAAAACCAAGCTTGCCTTATATTCATGAAGTGTTTATGCTTTTAAAGATTACATTGTGGAATAAACTCAAGCAATTGCAGCACTTTTCTCACTTCAAACAGGAAAAAACCTCTATATAATCAATACATCAAACAATTTGCACCTAAGCTTGCTCACTTTACTCACATTTTCCAAATGAGGATCTCAGCTGCAGTTGTACTCACCATCCACCCGAAATTACCGAGCTCCAGGAGCCTTGCAGAACAGCATTTTAACATACTTTAAAGAGAATCTACGCTGACAGAAAGAAGGAAGCCAGTACAGGTACACACCGTTTCACGGAAAAAAAGAAMGCTAATGAAAGCAACAATTGACAAAATACACAATTCTGCATTTAGCCTATTCAGATTGTTTCGCTTTTCGCATGTTAGCATAAGAAAGTGGAATGTTTGAGTATACAACCACATTTTATTCCATTATTTCCCCCTCCCAGATAGAAACAAACCAAAAATACCAAACCACCAGTTTTGCTGTCACATAAAATATTAAAGGATTGGGGAGGGGGGTGGGGTAAGGAGGGCTTGTGTGATGTATTTTGCTCTGCAAGTAGTAAATAACATTTATTTCTAACTAAACACAAAATCTCACAAGTTGAATGAAAAAGGAAAATTCCTAGTTGTCATGGGAAACCTGATCAAGTTTGTTCTCTGGAGAAATGCCTCCATTAATCCAATACCAGACTTCAAAAGAGTTTTCATCTTTTGGGAGCTGACTTAGCCAAGTGCTGCTGCAACCCAGAACTTCTAATACATTTCAAGATTTTGCTGAACAGGGTTATTTAATAGGTTATTTAAAAAGGTTATTTAAGTTATTAAATAACACTAGAGAACAATTTCTAAGCTCACATAAACATCACCTTGCACTGAATTGTGCCAGAGGTTGCTATGGCAGCATTTCCCCSCCCCTTTTTTAAAAAGGGAAAAAGGAAACTGAGAACTTGAATTGGGAAATCCCTATTTGTAATGCAGAATAATAGCTGCATGGGGATATTGGCCACACTAATCTCTGGAAAAGTTTGGCACCAATAAGCTGACTTGTAGCCTCATTTTTTTTAGAATTAGTTCTATCCACACTCATTCTCTTTAGATGGTATTTGCAGTTTACATAATTAATTGGGGAGGTGGGGGAATGGGTTTTTTAAGCCTGAAAGCACATGTAGCAAAACTGGGGTAGCCAAGGTTAGCTCCTTTTTCTAGATATTCTCTACAATGTTAGAGGGTTCATTTCTCTAGTTATATGAAGCAGATTAGAAATTCATCACTTTGGGGTGACACATTTCAGTAATTTTTGACCATCTCTTGGTTTTATTGCAAATCAAGATTTCTTTATCCACCTTCAGAATTGCATTTATCAAGTACACAAACAAGATCAATACTCGGGAAGAAAAACCTTCCAGGAAATCAATGCTTTAGATGTTACTTCCAGAAATTTGTTATATTTATGTATGCACACGTATGCTTTTCTTTGGGCAATGCTATTTCGACAGCCCAACGTGGCTTCAGTATCACAAACATAAAGTCAACCACAGCCCATGAACTGCCAGCTGACATGGCCTGGCAAGGCTATATAACATATGCAGGATCTATATGCAGCCAGCCCATGATAGTCAGCTTGCTTAATTTAGGACACTCACTGCTAAAAAAAAAAAAAA
>JAYKAV010002564.1:149170-209023 GCA_035582835.1 Phoebastria nigripes | reverse complement strand
CAGCTGAACAACCTCTTCCCTCAACTTATGCAGACACTGCTAAAAAAAAAAAAAACAACCAAAACAAAAAAAACCACAAAACCACAACAACAAAAAAAAAGAAAAAACAAAACAAAAACACATGACAACTCTTATCTGTATGGGGGAAAAAAATTGTCAGCCACATTCAGGCCAAATTATCTACTGATGGTTACCAACTGCTCTCCAAAAGTTTCCCCCATATCCTCAATCCAATTCAGTACTCCTCCGTGGCTGATCTAACTTGTTGCATGGAATTCATTCAAGTTTTGGCCAGCTCTCTCAAAGGAAGCTGGACTTCACTGAAGGTACATTTAAGTTTGTGCAACATTTGATAACTTTCTACCTGCAAACACAAGATACAAAATAATAGCTTGTTTTAATAACTGGTAAAACCAGAATGCACAGTTATTGCCATGTGACCTATACTCAAGAATATATATTTTCATTTATGAGGAAAAGCGAGACCTTCCCCTCACAAATTAAACTGTGCTACTATTTGCAGGTAGTTCTTCTGGGTGTCTACTAGATTATTAAAAAGGATAAAATAAGAAGATGCACAAAATTACCAGAGATTGCCAAAAAGGTGGTCCTCCAATCACTGCCAGTAAATGCATGATTATTATGAAGATTTGCACTTCAGTCACATCAATTCTGATTAGGTACAAAAAGCCAAAAAAAAAAAAGGCAAAATCATTCAAAGCAATTTTGAGTCAGTTATTTGCAAGCTCAGCAGCTCTCCTCTATCATGCACAGTATAAAAACTCCAAAATACTGAGGAAAACAAGAGAGGCAAAATTTATAAATAATTCAGAAAGCAAAAATATATTTTAGTTTTATTGTTAAAATTAAGAGCCATGCTGTGCTATACTTTTTGTTTTATTTCACAGTGCAATAAAAATCCATTTTGTCAAAAGGAACAGTTGGAACTCTTCTTTTAACTGACCACTGCCAGTTGCAGAAATAAATATTCAGTTTTAACCTTGCCCACCAAAAAAAAAAAAAGAATTTATTTCAGATGATAAAATTCAGGAAAGATCTTTTTAATCCCTATTATATTCTCCACCCTACTTTTTAATATGAATATTCTCTCGGAATGGCATCAAACTTTAAAAAGAAACATGAATCCCTGAGGAGTTTATGCAAATGTAAACGGTACAGTCAGCTGCATTGCTAAAGACTACACAACTCAGTCTCTAGCATGCAGCACGAAGAGAAACCGCTTCTGGTTCTAGCATAGCTACTATGTTTTGTAGAAGGGCAAGAAGGAAAGGCTTATAGAAAAAACTGAATTTAAGACTTTGTTTTAAAGAGCTAGCTCCAAGACTTTTGCATGCAAGAGGGAAAAACAAGGCCATACAAATCAATTCCAGAAACAGAAGTAAAGAAGAAATACAAGTGAAATATAAAGAAGATGTACTTCCTGGTGTATAATATGAAGCTGTATAATACTGTCTCATACTGGAATACTGTATCAAAAATAATCCTTCGAGACAGTTTGAAATATTTATGGCATATTCCTTATCTCTAATAATACAGTTCTACCTAAAAGACTCAAAAATCACTTTGTGCAAATACATGCTTCGCTGTTACAAAAATACTGTTGATATTATCAACTGCATAGGCATCAGGGAATAATGGTTCAGGGGGTTTTTTGCCTGTGTGCCTTAAATGAGCTACAAGACCATATAATTAAGTTCAGTATCAGATCAGCATGCCACCAAGTTTTCTCTACAGCCTTTGTTCCAGTTTTGGAGTGGATCCTCTCATTTGAGCATCTCCAGTCTGGCCAAAATATAATTTTGTTTCAGCAGCAGATCAATATGCACAAGGAATAATTATGAGGCTGCATCTAATTCTTATGTAAAACATTCCCCATAGTATAAGAAAGCAGAAGGGCAACAGTACATGGTATTCAGTGCAATCTCTTATCTTACTATGGATTCTCTAAATGCTGGCTGCTGCTTTCAGCAGGCTGTAAAAACACTGCATCCATCTCCCACTGTGCAACTTCACCTTTCCCTCGGCCAAGAGACTTTCTGAACAACTCCCTAAGAGCAGGACATGCCCCTATGGAACCAACAGCAGAATCAGCACGCAGCGGCACTGTCGACAGCCAGCAAACCGAATATGAGGCACCCAACCCCTGACTGTCACAAACTACCACTGCTCCCTCCCAAAGTCATAAAGTAAATAAGCAGTGAAGCAGCAGAGGGGAGCATAAAGGATAAAGAAGATGGGAGAGCTGCAATACCCATGAACCAGCTAGTCTCTTAGCACATAATTGGAAAGTTTAGCCAAAGCTGCTGGAGAAAAGATAGAGAAGATTCCAATAAAAAGACAGTTTCCTTTAGATGTCTTTGCTTTGTAAATTTTCTTTCTACTACACAAAGCATGGAGATATGAGATACACAGGAAATAACCTCAGGGGTCCTCCTATATTCTCATTTGTTCAATAACAATCCTGTAAGGCAATCAGAACTGGCTTGGGGAAAAAATTAATTTCCACAAAGAAGAAAGAATGTTCTAAAAATCTRTATTTTCAGTCCTCATACAAACAAATTAATCCATTGAGCTACCTCGTAAGAAAAAGTAAAAGTGCTCAGCCATGCAAGAAAAGAGATACACAAAACATCTGATTAAATGCAAATTGCTTCCTCCTAGCTTTTGGAATCAGCATGGAAATGTGTTTTCAGTGCATCCAACTGAGGAAGGGCTGAAGCAGCTCCGTGAACCCGCACAGGTTAAACAGGAATGCGTTTTAGCCTATTTCACTACTTCTGTCAATGACCTAAAAGAATATAAAGCAACTGAGAAAGCTTACAGAAACAGTGACTAATAACTAATGTAGGTAACTCAAGTTTATAGCTTTCCTTGGACAGTAAAACAGATTTCTTTTGGCAGCAGTAATCTTAATGCAAAATAAAGTAAGGTCATATACTTTAAAAAAAAATTCAGATCATAAAAGGCAAACTCTTACACAAAACTGGGAGCCCAACCAAATCTATGGAAGCAGCACCTGGATTCAGGTTAGGGAGACAGCACTATCTTCTTTACACAGCCATGGTACAACCTTTGCTCCATTGCCTGTAGTTCTGCCCTCCGCAACTCAAATAAAAATGGCATCAGGCAGCTGGAAAGGGTTCAGCAATGAACTGCAAGTATATTTGGTTAAAAACTCCTCCCTGACTTATTATAAGACTCTCCTATTGCAGAACAAATATAAGTCTTAACTTCAATTCTACATAAAGAGAAGATTTTTAACACTAAAGGGCTCCTTAAGACAGAAGACAAAGACATAAGACCAACTGAGGAGAAACTAAACACCTAAACTATCACCTAAAGTAAAGCCTAAGTTCTTAATACCAAGGATGAAAAAGGACTGGGAACATCTTACCTACAGGGAATTCTCTTGTCACCTATACTCATTAAAATCACTGTTGGATGACTTTTTAAGAGACATGCTCCATAACTGTAGAGTACATGCCTGATGCTGGAATTATCCAGCAATTTTTTTTTTTTTTTTTTTTTTTTCAGAATGTCAAATGGCCACTACTTAGAAATCTAAGAATACAAGAATCCAGACAGGCAGCTCCTTGAAGCTAGTCCACAAAAAGGAACAACATTTGGAAACAGAAGCTGGGTGAAAGGGAAATGAGACAACGCTGTTCCTCTATATTCATTTAACTTGAATTTAAAATGACTGTGCAACTACAGCATAAACCGGACTAAATCCATGCTGCTGCTAAAAGGAGCAGTCATCCTGGCTTCTCTAAAGACCAACCACTTTCTCCCCCAAAAACCAACTGCTCAGTCCCACTTTCTCCATTGTGCCAGCTCAAGTCTCATGCCATCAACTGGATCAGGAAATGGGCTTAGCTAAAATGACCTAAACAAAAAAGGAGAAGAAAGGTTCCTGTCCCAATTTCTAGCATATAAGCTTTCCTCATCCATTTTGTGTGGCCTCATGAATGATGCAAGCACAAAGGAGAGGGCAGTGGAAGGTCTGCACTGCCTCTTTTGGCAGCTGAACAAAACTGCTGAGTCAAAGTGACRGTGCAGCTACAGACTTAGGTGACAATGGAGTCAGAGGAGGAATAAATGGGAACGAGTTAAGGCTTCCAAATGCAACACAAGTGGACTGCTACCAGCGTTCATAGAAGTCCTAAACAGCCCTTAAAATGTAACACAGTAAAAAAAGTGAAAGAATGCAATTAGAAAACAAAGCAACAATGGTTTTGTCAAGAAAGATACTGAGCAGAGGTAATGCATGGCACTACCTGGAAAATGTTAACACGTCAGGCAATCTAGAGGACATTCATTCCTACACTTTAATGATTAACTTGTATTTATGAATTCCTTCAAGATAAAATGTGCTAGTAATAAAGAGATCCATAAATTGCCTCAGTCACCATATCGTTTTTAAACTCTGGTAGAACTGGGAAGGTACCTAATAAAATGACAAGACAAGAGCAGGGCTGCATGGAAAGCTGCTTGCTCAGTTTGGATGTAGACCAACTAAAGCCTTTCTGTACTACCCACGCTGGCCTTTTGAGGAAAAATATATATAGCTTGCTTTAGTGGCTAGGGAAATTATTTGCAAAGCAGGGTGATAACATTCCTGCTTAAACATTACATAAATAGTACTTTTTTTTTTTTCCCACACAAAGTTCCACTGCACATTGGAGTGCCTCTTCCTATGATAAGGACTGTAGAAAACGCAAACTGGAGTAGTGGATCATTTATCGACTAATAGTAGAAAAGTATTCTTAGCTTCAATGCAAAGAGGTAGGTACCATGAGGAAAAAAACCCACAGCACTGGGAAATCAAAAGTGGGGAAGGGCCTTTGGTGCTGCAGACCCCCCCATTTAATTATTGCACACAACCAGTAGCCTGGTACCATAAGCGGACCTATAGGAAAGCAAAAACATTTCAAAGCAAGAAGGGAATCAGCCAGTTCAAAGTCTGATTCTATTTTCTCCTTGTGTTTGTATTTATTTACTCATTTAAATGCTACAGTGGACATCCTAAGAAAAAACAAATGGAAAGAGCTAGCAGCATGAATTCTGCAGCTCAAGGGGGTTTCTTAAAGCCTCTTAACTGGGATATTTTCAGCAATCACTTGAGCCACACTTCCCCTAACCTGACAGTTTTTTTGCCTGATGTTTCCTGACAAATCGAGTCATGTCAGCATTGCCCAAACAGTTTATGTTGCTAGGATGATGCAGAGACATAGTGCACAATATGTGGCAGATCCCTAATACCTATGAAATGAAGAAAATGAAACAAACCGTTTCCGCCAAGACATGCCCACACTACAATAGATGGACATAAAGTTATTGTAACAGTTCCTCAACAGACAAAGCAGTCTAGTTCCAAAGATCACGTCTTCAAATAAACCAGGGACTTTGTCATCTTCTAGAAAATAAACAGAAGACCCTGAATTGAGTTTTTAAGATCACCAGGAACATCCAGGCAAAGAACCAAGGAACAAAGATCAGACACTGAGACAAAGCAACAAAGAACCTAGACTCAATAGTTTAACAAACTAAAAGTGCCTAGACAGAACATCTAACTGCAAGGCTGGGAAAAACATTGAAAACAACCCTGAAAAATACTGAATCTGCAGCAAACTAATGTTAGGAAAGAATAACAAACAGCAACTCTGCAGAACTGAAGACAGCAAGCAGGGACTAGGTCAAACAATGTCAACACTGCACCAGCTACCTTTGTGAACTAAAGATTGTAAACAAGAATATCTAAGTGTTTTAATTCAGATAAAGTTAGGGAAGCATAAGAGTTGTGAGGTTTTTAAATGCACATTTCATCCCTCGCTCCCTGTCTGCCTAAATTCAGAAGACAGCAGAACGCCTACAGAGCTTCAAAAGGCATTCTCCCGTTCTTGCAGTGAGACTGCAATGGATTTTACTGCACACACTGCAACACGTTTTACTCTATTAATCTTTCCTTCCTTGTCATGCCAAACTTCCATACAGGTTACTTGCTAGTTTTCAAACTTGTGTTTTCTGACATAATAGAAGATTATCAGGAACAGTATTATTTTAACATTTTATTTCCTATAAAAGTATTTTCCAGATTCATTCATCTTAAACACCTTCATTTGCAATTCCTCTACATGTAATATACATTGTGCTAAACTGTATTAAAACTGCCCACTTCTGGTCTATGGAAAACACCAAAATGTGAGGTGTTTACAAGCAAAAGTCACATTCCACCAGTACAAGTACTGAAGGGTGACATTGCAGAGCTGCAGGACTAGGGCTGACGCTCTTTAGAATTCTGCATATTTACACTTTTTAACTTGATTCCCAAAAATCTTTGTTTTCCATTGTTTAAAGCCTTCATGTTCTTTTAAATCATTTCTCCATAGGCTAAAGGCATAAGCAAAATTCATTTAAGTTTTAAGAAATTTTTTCCCCTCCTTGATGAATAAAAAAAACCTTACTACCCAGCACATGTAAGCACAAGGTTTATCTGTGTTGCAAGAATTGCAATCCGCTTACTTCATATTTTGCCAGATCATAGCCCTGTCTTGGAAATACTACATATTATTATACTTTCTTATTACAAATGTTTGTCACATGAAACAGCTATCAGGTGAAAAAGAATAGCATGAATACGTATTTCCTGTACCTTAACCATCTCAGAGATGGTGCAACACTAAAATAAAAATCTGTACCACCTGACCTCAAACTGTGCAAAATAAGCGTGATGCTTTGCGTGTTCTGTGTAAGTGACTTAGAAGCAGCAGCAGCATCTTTACTTATTAGTTAAGACTAAAAATAAAGATGCTAGAAGACATCTGAAACTACATATGCAAGAATTTAAGAAGATAATTAAGTCTATTCTGTAATTCAGTATGCCTGAAAACTGGTTAAAATCAGCATGCATGAGCTTGTCACAAGCAAACACTCAGCATTCTGTTACGGGAGCAAAAGTGACAAGACGCTCTGCCTGGCTCACCCACTACACACACCAGTCCTGCCAACCACTGCATTTATTTGTAAAACAAATTTCTTCTTGAACAGCAAAGGCATCCTTTCCAAGGGTGGAGACCATAGGTGCGGTCTACAGACTGACCTCTCCATCAGCTCCAGGTCACCTGTGCAGAGAATCAGAACTCCTCCCTCTCTCCTCCATTAGCTGGCAATTTGTCCTCATCCATTTTAAACAATTCACTTTCATTACAGAATTTGAGTTGCTTCCTCTCACATACCTATCATACCAATGGGTGACTTCGGAAGTCTCTGAATGTTTTGGTACTAAGGGATTTTCCCCTCCACCCCCCCAAGTGACTTCTCGGGCAGAGGCATAATGCCGTTATCACAACAGGCTAAAATCTTGATTAAGCTCTTCCTTCCTTCAAATTATTGCTTGCTACATTACCATTTCCTGACACTAAGTATTTCCAGCCTTTCACAGACCATCAACAAAGTATTTAAAAATTATGTCATCTGACTATCTTCAGAGCACGCCTAAGGGGCACTTGGTTTAAATTGTCAGATGCAGCCAGTGGATGTGACATACACCATGATTTACTAGATTGCTGATACTGTTGGATCTAAAGTAGAGCTGGTAATTAAGGACTCTTTCTAATAGCCTCATGAAAGCAGAGATTGTGCTGAACCATTACATGAGAAAAACAAGAGAACAGCATAATTTGCATCAATGCAAGTTTAACAAAGGTCATGTAAACAACAACAAAAAAATCTCAGTTTTATTTAAAATCTGATGCAGTTCTAAGGCAGCTATCAAAAAGCTATTCTTATATCCTCAAATATTTCAAGGGAAACTCCTGGCTAATAATCCAGGAACTATGAGAAATTTCAAGGAACCCAACTTACTCACTTTTAATAATACCATTTTATTTGGGGGGGGAACCCACCTATATATACACACTGTATTAAAAAAAAAAATGAAATAAGGAAGAGAAAGTCCTTTCTAAAGAGTAGTAAACCAGAGTGGAGAAGGATATATTTCGCACAGACAGGAAAAGCATTTGAAAATAAAGACAACCAGGAAATGAAGTTACTTAACGATGAAGCTACAAGCACAGTGAAGCGACTAGACTACACGGATGAAGTGGCATAGTTCAAAACAGGCATTTTTAACTAGTAACTGGTGAGTTTTTAYGCTATTGCACAGCGTACAGTTCCCTGAACTAGCCAAGCAATTCTTTTTTCTGGTGGAAAGGTATTTAAACAGCAACAACAAAAAAAATTCTACAACTTTAAAAAGCAGTTCCAACAAAATTACTCTACACCCACACTTACAGAGCTGCTTCCACAACCCTGGTTATCTTTTAGGTGAAGCCAGAACTGTGACAAAATAAAAAGAAATGTTTAAAGCAAAACTCTTCTGTTTAACGGGCAGGTTTTTGCTTTGTTTTCAAGTAAAACATGATGCTTTCAAAAATATTGAAATTCCAGTTAGATTTGAACTTCCAGTTAGACTGAAAAATTGAATTTCCAGTTAGATTGGATTTTTACTGCTCATTCATACTTTGCAAACATTTTTTCTCCGCGTATTAAAGCACTTGTGAAATACCCTTAGAAAGATGCTTTTCATATACCAGTTACTCTGTGCATGACAAAGGTGCTGTCTCTGCTTAGTCCATGCCATTGCTTGCCAGGTAGCATTAATGTTCGCTTTACCGTATAGTTCCAGAACCAGGGCCCCAGGGTTCCTGTGAGAAGCTGGATTGCTATTGTACAGAGCATAGACTCCGTAACATCAAATCTATGTGTGAGGGAAAGAAACATTTCAAAACATTTTCCTGAACACTTCAGTTAAGTGGAACCATTAAAACGGATCTTCAGTCACGGCGTAAAGAACAAAATCCAGACAACTACTGTGTAGCACTGAGATAATTTAAAGGGTAGGTCAGAGGAAGGGAATTATTGACCCCCAAAAATGAGAGAATTCATGAGTTAAAAAAATATTATAACACTTTTTTTTTTTTAAAAACACACGTTCAAAACTCCATTCAGAGCTTCTACAATTTACAGTACCACTCCAACACGTGGGCAAACACAATCATCAGTGTGTGCATGAGGAAACAAAATTAAATTCCTTGCCCCAAGTCACAGCAAATAAAATTCATGATCAAACACAATCCAGTACCTCTCACCTCCCTACCCCATGCTCGTATCTCCAAATGACACTGAACATATGAATTCTTCATCTAAAGATGCTACTGCGTATTTTTGTAGGGCAGAAGCGCAGACTGCATCTTCAGTTTGCCACCTCTAAGGGGAAACAAGGAGTTACACCTCCCTGCTCATGCAACTCCTTGGCTTTTTAGCAAATAAAGCTAAAAGAAGTCAAGTGAGCTCTGGACCCCTATTCAGTGGCAACCAAACTCTATTCTGTATACATTCATTTTTCACCCCTGACAGAAAGGGATGAAAAAATAAGCTGTAGCCAACACAGCCACAGCTACCTTATGGTACAATACAGATTTATAGCACTTTATAACTGAAATATTTTAAGATGTGATCAAATTAAATCAAACCATCTAGTTAAAAAAAAAAAAATTCAGCAATAACAGATTCAGCCATAACAGAGAACCTGTTTATTGCAGTGCTTATCAAAGCATGCCTGGAACAGAAGCATGCAGACTGCCATCGAGTAACATGCCAATTGATTAAAAAGGTACATCAGAGAAACAAAGTTTGTCGTGATCACACTGACAGAGCTTAAGAAGTGCGGTACGATACGCAGTCCCATGCCTGGTGAGAGGGTACGCTGAATTTCAGTCTGATAAGCATTTTCAGTTTAATTATCACAGTACCTAATACAGTATATAGTTAGAAAAGGTAACATTTGATATTTTAGGGAATACAGGAAGAGAAAGTCACATATACAAACAACACAGCTTTGGTACTTTTGGACAGCTGCAGTTTCTTTTCCTTTTTTTCCTATGTTATTCTAAGTGATATTTGTAATTCAGACACGGATTCATTTTTTAAACATTGTCTGGGAAAGCTTAAGAGGGGGCCATCGACCTCGGCATGTGCTTAACTCTACTTAGATGTCAGCAGTGACAAGTCTTATTTTGCATGTTGTCTGCTCTGCTGGGTTCCCTTGTCAAGCTGGTGAGAGTCTTGAGCCAATTAACACACAATTGGTTAGTCATGCATCCCGAATATACTCTTGTCAGTGCTAATTTATTGAGCATATTCCATGTGCAATTCTTAAAAGGTCCTGATTAAACAAGCCATTAGACTTTACAAGGGCCACCACTGAATCAAGTTTCAGAGTTTAGAGACAGCTGCAGTCAATTCTTTCCTTGTCCAGAATGGTGAACTGAAAGGATTTAATTCGAAGTTGAGAGATTTCCTGAGAAAGTAAACAACAGGAAACAGATACTTACACTGGAGATTGCTCTGAAATCAAGTCAATTACTACCAATTCAGCTGATCTAATATGGCTTCTTTTTAATATCGTGTGACACTAAGGGGGGGCATTTATGTACCATCCTCCTCCTCCTCTCCAACACACAGAATTCCTTGCAACAGTCCCATGTAGCAAAACACAGCAGACAAGAAAAACACTCTTGCCTCATCAGAAAACAGACATTATGAGGCTGGGAAACTGAAGGGGATGTGTCTACTATTTAATACTCGGCGCAGCAGCACTCTGGTCTGAGAAATGATGATTCTTCCATCTGTCTTACCCGTATCTACCAAGCGTGCAAGTGGGATTACTCAGGCTGGGCAATGAACTACAAATCTGAGCATGAGACAAAGGATTGTTTTCTTAAGGGAACCACTGCAGCAAGAAAAGAATGTTCATCATCACAACACGAGAGAAAAAAGGCTACAAGTCACATGCTAGAAGTCCAAATGCTTAGTTTTAAAGGTTGTTACAGAGTTTAATCTTAACTCATTCCAACCCAGCATTTTGCTTGGACGTTATGAAATACAAATAGCATGAATAAAGCAAACCGTACAGAAGAAAAAAAAAGTGTAAGCAAATTAAAACTATTCCCAGCTACAGGAAATTCATCTCGAGGTAAAAAATAATATTAAAAATGAGCCGTAAGCTTTTCTCTTTTCTTTGTTGTAATACGCTTCAGATGATATGTAAATTTTTCCTTTTGCTGCTCATTAACATAGATTAAAAGTTGCACAGGTCAGATAACGAGGTGAAGTATGTGGCTATTATGTTGAAGCTCACTATTTCACAGAGTAGTAAGAACATCTTTCAATGATAAAGGCAGAAAAATCAGCAGCAGCGTCTCTGCACATGACTGCTTGGTTCCTGGTTTAAAACACTGTTAAGGGACTTGTGAGAGGGAAAAGAAGAGGAGGAGGATCGTGATGCAGAAAACCCCCCTCATCATTTACATCAGCCCTCAGCAATTTCAGCTGTATGTATTAATGCTGTAGCAAGGCACTTACACATATTTGTATGACACACACCAAGCACTAGAGAAATGCTGACAGGTGGCAATGAGTGACTGAAGTACGCAGAAGGCGGCAGGTTGCAAGCAGCAAACTTAACACCTACCACAACAATACTTCAACATATACTTCTTGCAAGTGTAGAGAAACTAATTCCCCCCTGACATCAAGAGAGACTCTACTGAGCTTCAAACTTTCGTCTGCAAATAACCAAGGTGTTAAAGTTCTTCAAGAAGTGTTGGAAAAACTCATAAGATGGAAAGTTTTAAGCCCTGTAATCATGGAGATTACTGCCTTATCTCCTACCATAATCCCAAGATCCTGAAGCTGTTCCCAAAAGCAAGAACTCAACATGCTAAACTGTGACTTGGAAGGCTTCCATCTCTGTATTTTGATATTTGGTGTGAATTGTCTATGCAAGGCAACACACTAACTCCTTTTCTGCTGACTACTAAAGAGGAAGGCTTCATTTTAGCTGCTTTCTGAAATACCGCCTCATTTACTAATCTGTCCTTTATACCTCAGTGGTAGTACTGGCAAGAAGGCTCAGAAGGTTAACCAAATTAACCTTCTTCCCTTCCTAAACCAACCCATTATGAAGTGGGCTCTTGCTTATGTACAACTGCTACAGCGTCACTGAACAAGAATGTTCCCCCAAATTCTCCAGCATTCCTCGATAATGGCTGTTTTGTTAGACAGCCTGAATGCTTTTGAATAATAGTCCCTAGAGAAAGCAAACAGTGAAGTAACATTTTTAACTTTTCGGTTATACAAAAGCTGGTAAGAACTGATCCTTCCTCTCAGTGTTTACTGATATGCCTTTATGAAGCATCCTTAGAAACTAATTTCAATCTCATTGCGTGTATATATATTTACACATATATATATACAAACACACACTCCCCCTTATAGTTTCTACTATCACCAACTTTCCATAGTTCAATTAAGAAAGGTTGGGATAAACCAGATAATGCAGTAACTCATAGGAGAAATGCTGGAGACCGTGGTGCAGCAACACCCTCATGTCCCTGGGTGGACCTTTGATGAGTGCCCACCGGGTTTTTAAAATATGACTTAGCACTTCCCCCCAGTCTGGCATGGCCAAGCATACAAGGTCTTTACCTGTGCAGTGCTGTGTCTCATGTCTCTTGAGACAACACTCAAGTTGCAATACAGAGCCCAGCTCAGATCTGACAGAGACTAATAGCCCTAGCTTCACTTCTAACTATCCTGGATTTGAGACAGCTCCTGCAGAGTCACACTGTCTGCACACTGACCTTGTAGGGTTACATACAGCACTGAACCTGCATAAACACAAACATCTCCTAATATACTTCTTGAAGCCAGAACAGTGAGCAGGTGCAGTATTGAATCCAAGTGGAGTTAAGTTTGGATCTGGAAGAACCAGAGCTAGTAATCACAACCGGGCTCCAGCTAATGGCAAGCAAATGCCTTTCAGGGTTTGTGCACCATATTCCCGAATTATTCCAGTTTCTGCACCGTGTTCCTAAAGTACCAGATCTGCTTCCACATGGACATGTGGAAGTCCATTGGGGCTTGCCAGTTTGATTTTTGTGATGTGCGGAAGAAAATGCACTTTTTCCAAACCAGAGATGCCCCAGTTATGGCACAGCTGTACCCACACGAGACAGCCTGAAACAAAGCTCATTCTGTATTGCAGCACAGCAAGTCCACAATCCAGATAAACCTGTTACTGTGCTGAAAAACAGAACAGGAGAACAAAGTATTTGGACTGCTTTAATATTGAATGTTTCCCTGCAATTCAGAATCACCTTTCTGTTTCTTCAAATGCGCAGTATATTCCTGCTCTTTCACGAGCCCGTTCCCAGGTTGGGTGTGTGTTCTTAAACAAAACTTCTGCATACGACTCTATCCATGCTGTTCCCTGCTGCCTTTGCACTGTTGATGTTAACTTATAGCAACTTTTACTGTAGCCAACCCAACCTGCTTTGAGACACTTCCTGCTTCCTCACAGGGAATCTTTAAGCAATACTGACCTCTAGCTATTTTTTTGAGCTATTTAACCAACTCAAGTTGCTTTTTGAAAAGTCTGCGTCAGCTGCCAAGGTCTAATAAAATTATATGATCATTTAAAGATGGAGACAGATCACAGGACCTTACCGTCTCAACTGATTATTCTACAGTCCTGGAGTAGTGCAGGGCAGCTCCCCACAGCTGTCAGTGGGAAGAAAAAGAACCAGCACAGTTGATGTATTCAGTAATTGGGCACAATTAAACTAATAGTTTTCCTACTCCACCTGCAATACTCCATACAAATTTAGCAGAAACGATCCCATTTCCTCCTCCCTCAGGGTGAACACTCCTGCTCTGCAGATAGAGTCTGACACAAAGTGCACTCTGCAGAGCTTCAGTGAATTGTCAAGGCTGGTACAGTGACAGCATATACGAATCAGACATTCTGTTCCGCAAGCAGACACTTAATTTGACAGACTAATTTATCTTATTTTTTTCTGAAGACAATGGACTTTTTCAGCAAAGTTGATTATACATTTAACTGTTCAAATTTGAGCTGTGTGGAAGGAGTGAAGTATTAGTCTCGCCCTTTAGCGGTCTGCTGCTCTTCTCTGAGCCATTTCCAATTTGCTTATTGAGTTGATCTCAGTAATGAAATATAATTTCTTGTACATAATCTCATCACAGAAATACAATAAGCGATAGCCAACTGTGTGCTCTTTCCTGCTGCTTTGGAATGGAAGGCAAGTTAGAAATGCTGTCACTTTTCCTAAAACATAACTACTTTTCACAGCCCCCTCAGTGTATTTTTGACATACAGTTACTATGTAGGATACACAGACAGGAAAAAGCTACTGTGCACTAAGACCTTTTCGGCTCCTTTCAACAGCTGTCTCCGATTCCACTTATTCAGGAGTAAGAATACCTAAGCCTGTGTGCTCCTGTGAATCTGAAAGGGTAGATAAAATATAGAATTTTTTTCAGTTCTGTGATTAGCGAAATGAAAGCTTCAGAAAAAACTAATAGCAAGCAGTGAGAATCAATTAACTAGATAAATATTCTCAGACTTTTTGCCATAGAAATGAACGTCAGCTTATGGCAGTCTATTAACCTTATGACACGGGGCAAATGAAGAAACAAATGTGTTTACTATACAGTGCTGTCCGTTATCTAAAATAATGATACACACACATTTGTGTGCTTATTGCCTTCTCTAAATTAGCTACATATTGATGGATCATCAAATTCTCATAATGCAAGGCCACGCAGAACAATAGTATCTGCCACAAAATATAAAGACTCCTCTCAAAAGCAAAAAGCGAAAGTGAATACTAGGAGTAATGTACACATTTGTCTGGAGCACAAAAACAAAATTGGGTGGTTTTGACACTTGCATCTGTAAAGTCAAGCACATGCCAAGGTTGGGGCTTTTTGTGTTCTTTGATCAGTAACAGGAAAACTTTAATTATCAGGGCCCTGTAAAGTTCAAAAGGGAGCTAAAAGCATTCAGTATTGAGACCTTCAGTACAGCACGGAAGTTAAAAGCCTAAAACAGTACAAAATTTGAGCCAGTTGTCTTACTTGAAAGATTTAAGTATCAGAGAATTGACTGAAACTATTCTATCTGCTTTGGTGTAGTCAGGATTTGAATAAGGGTCTAGATTTTCTTTTTTCCTTCCTCCAATAGACATTGAAAACTGCTCCAACATCTTATATTTTTGAGCGGAAACACAGAAGTTTCTCAAGAGAATCTGCATTTGTGTTCTGCCAATAAGAGCTGTTGTAGACAAGAGGTCCATAATTGTACTGTTTTAGCAGCATCTGGGTATCCATAGATCAATAACAATAGACTGTAAATAAACAGTGCATGTTGTAGCATTGTTTCAAAATCCCATACAAACTAAGGGCAAATTTCAGAGGCTTCCAGGTGCAAAATCATTCTGCAGTGTATTTACTTGAAATATATTTGTTAGATCTATGAATGCAAACATAGAATAAATGTACATTTCCACATTAAGGCTAGCGAATACCACAGCTCATGAGTCCTTGTGTTCTGTTTCCCCAACTACCCTCACCCACCAGTAAACAGGACTTTAGCTGTTGACTTTCTTGGCATTGCAATTTTGGTCCCATTATTGACAGAACCACGGTCTACACTAAGAGGGATTCAGAACTTTAAATTGTAGGCATAGTGTCAATGAATATATTTTAAGAGTTATGCTTAATAGTAAAGGTTAACATCATCACAAGTCAAGCATGATCAAGACATAGGTAGTTAACTGAATACTAAAGCCAGACTGCCACCATCTGACAAGAGCATTCCATTCTTGGGGATGAAACACCAGGTACTTTCCCATATTTATTTAGGTTTAAATCACATCAGAAGCTCATAATTAACTAATATGACAAAAGGATATTTTACCACTCCTAAAACAAGCCAATTAACATTCAGTATTAATTGTGGATCCAATAGGTAATAGCTGCCACAAGCTCTAAGTGTGTATATATGAATATAAACAATTTACTACTGCTCTAAGTACCTGAACTACAATCACATAAAGTGCAACTAGACAGGAAAGCAGCCTAACTTTCAGTTTTATTTTCAGCCAAGGTACTTACATGCCAAAGCGCAACGTTCCAGAGACGTACGTCTGCCAATGCGCGCAGTAAAACATGAATGTTCCAGCAAAACAACAAAAGAACATCCAGTCAGGGTTCGTTCCCAGCTGCACAGCAATACAAGTTCCCAAAACCACAAAGACTGCAGAAGAAAATCAGTCACATAGTAAAAAGATAAAGTGTGTATGCGTGTAAAGATCCTTACCAGAAACAAGTCTAACAAAAGGACCCAGAGAAGGAGAGACAGTGTGAAGGTATCCTGATGTGCTTTATTTCACAGACATAAGAGATTAACGCTTCAATTTCAGAAAAAAAAAGTACAGACTGTAAAATGTATATTTAAATTYGTATCAGTTATTAGAAGTCCTCAATATTGAGGGTTTCTTAGTCTCCTACATTTTTATTGAACTTGGTGGGATTAGACACAAAGGAACTTGAGTGATTTATGCAATTGCAGCCTGCAGCCAGAGTTTTGGGGTTTTCTCATGTATCCAAGATCTGCTGGACATATTTTTTGCCCCATTTTCTGAATTTTTATTACGCCATTAAGAAAATCCAAGGTCTGTCATTCAAGATTCATGCTTCCCCCCACCGCCTTTTAAATACACGACTTTGATAAAGTATTCATAAAAATTTAAAGCATAAGAGCTTTAGAATTTAAGAAACCAAAAGCATCTGATTGTTCTTTTGCAATGGGGTTAAACTCCAGGCTGGCTCAGTGAACTCTACCTACTTAGAAAGGAACTGATCTTGCTGATTCTAATCTTAAACTCAGACTTCTACCGTCCCATTGTTTAGGCTTCATACCTGTCTTGCAATCGCTTTATATAGATTCGATCTAAAATAATATAGAAGAGCATTTTGACAACTTCTTACAGAAATTTTTTTAGAACCAAGACTCTGATAAAGCATACACAGAAGACTGCTGGCTCAGATTGAATTAGTCACAGGCTTAATTTTTTCAGTGTAATATAAGAGAAGACATTCAGTTGATCAAGAGTACTGTCTATGGAAAGAAGGTTGACTGAAAAGCTATACATTCAGCAATATCAGTTGTCTTCTTCAGTAAAGAAGCATTTTTCTGTATTCCAGATTTGATCCCTGAAATAGAGTCATTTAATCCCCATACTTCAATTAAAAATGACAATACCTGTGGAAAGTGAATCACAGCCATGATCAAAAAGTTCTCCTAATGGAGTGCTGCTATTTGTCCTTCTTGCTTGTTTTCCATCTATAGCATCCAGAGACTGGTAGATGAAAAGGCCACATGCACAAGCAATGTATGCCCAGGGAGGTGCCTAAGAAAGAAAGTCAATGAGAGTTAAAGATTTTTTCAAACAAAAAAAAAAAAAAAAAAAAAAAAAAAAAGCCTGAAGTTGAACTGTCTAACACTCTCACTCATACAGTAGTTTTCCATTTGCACACACTTCCTCATCGCATTCATGGACCTTTCAGTAGCTGGTCCTTGCAGGGACAGGCAGAGGGGGTTATCACATGTGAAATGTAAATAAAACAGCAACAAGAATTACTAGCTTAGATTAATAGGTATAGCACATTTTCTAAAGCAGCAAGCTGCACTGTACATCTGAAAAAATTATAGTACTACATCTGCGCATTGGTGTGCAATTAAGCTCTTGTCTTGCTTCTCTTTCCTGTAGGGGTATGTGTAAGTTGTCCGAGTGATTTAGAAACTGGAAAACTTTCTTAGCCCCCAAAATGTGCAGCTGTGTCACAAACACCAAGCTCATCTTCACAAGACCTCAGTGAGGTGTCACGTACTAAAACACTGCCAAGTACAGGGTATTACCAGGCTGCAGTGCCATTTGAGAACTATGTCACTGCAAAGGGCTCAAACTTTTAGAGTTCAAGTTTAGCTATTACATTTTCTGAGATCTGTAGAGCTTCAGTGCTCTGCAGTACAGCACCTCCTCCACCAATTGTTTTTTCTATTACTAGGTAACAGCAGCTTTGCCCAATCTATGTTAATAACCCTTAACATTCATATCCTGTATAGCAATTTATTTCTACAGAAATAAATACAAGTGATACCAAATTCCTGCTAGACCAAAGACTACAATTCAAGCTTTTTTCAGTATTTGAAGCATAAACCATTATTACCACAAAAGCCAGAGGGTTGCCATTAGTCTGTCTCAGTTTACACATCTATAAAACAGGTATTATTGGATATTTTGCAATCTTCACATTTGACACACTGTATAAAAGTGAGCATTTATGAGCATCTCTATTTAACAGACGATGCCAATAAAGTCCAAATACAGCTAAGTAGCTTAATCAAGCTGACTTGCCTCTCATAAAGCCCTGGAGTCCAGCTTCTTTTGGTCTACCCGACCATGACTCATTTGTAGCACGTCAACTTAAATATATTCTTTCTACAGCTTGCATTGCTCCTGCTACTGCATTTTACTAAAACAGTTCATTCTGCCTCAAAAGCTGGCACCATGCTCTGCTTTTAGCAATGTATCTATATAAACCATCACAAGAAGAGAGGTAAGGGGGAAACGTGTCACCCAAAAGCAGAGGATCACGTTTAGACAAGGTTGTGATGCTACAGAATTCCATCCCATGATGATATTTCTATTTCTTATGGATAGATTTTATACACAAGGTTTAAGTTATCTTTCAGTATCATGAGATTTTTCCTCTATAAACTTAAAACAAACAAACAAACAAAAAAAACCCAAAACAAACAAACAAAAAAACCACCACACAACACACCACACCACAGACTGCTGGCTCCTCTTCTTTCTTAAACACTACTTTCATTACCAGTGTAGGTGTTTCCACTTAGATATTATTTGTATCTGTGTAAGATTTCACAGCTCCCTCTCTTATCCAAATCTTTTTTTTTTTTAAAAAAAACAAACAAACAAAAAACAAACACCACACAGAAATTCAGGTATGTCCTGGTTTCGGCTGGGATAGAGTTAATTTTCTTCCTAGTGCTGTGTTTTGGAGGTACCATTCCCCAACTAAGCAGACAGTAGAACTATTCGTATCTCATTTTCGTTTGGCTGCCATTGAAGCTGTAAGCGATAGCTACATCCCCTTGGCTACACCTTTCATCAACAGGAAGAGACAAGTTGCTTTTGAAAAAAGCGGAACCAAGACTGAGCTACAAGAGACAATTTACATCTGAAAGCAGTAGCGCTTTTGGGGAGGAGGGGGAAAAAAAAAAAAAATCTGTTTCTGGAATTTCAAAGCCCCGTTTTCTTCCCCAGACAGCTACTTGACACTTAAAAATCACAAGCTTACAGTTCCACCACCGAGATGGCATCCTCCTTGTCGTGCCAGCACACGGGGCTGCAGTGCCATATGGCAAATCAGATCAGGCTGAAAGCTACCTYAGCAGAAAGTTATTTTTCAGCTAAAGCAAGAAGACAATCTCATTCACTTAGCACAAAGTAACTCTCAAACTGTTAAACATGAAACAGTGTTTTAATACAGCAGACTACAGCTAACACTATGACTTTCTGACACTGAGTGTGGATTATACTTCAGTTTACCAACCAAAATACTACTGTTCTCTAAATTTTAAATTATGCTCTGGTTCAGTGGCCTATACTAGCCGCTAAGTTCCTGAAATACAGACAGGTTGAAGTCTCTCTATCAAACTGGATTTCAGAGTCTCAGCCCCCATGTAGTACTGCTATGGGAGTAAGAGGCAAGTTAAAACCAAGTCATACAACAACGCCATAGTCTGGAAAAGGAAGGAGCTCTAAGTATTCACTGCTCAGACTTCATATTCACTTTTTATCTTACACCTGCCAAATTCCACAAGTAATTGTGAAACTATCTATTTCAACAGATCTCTCAAAGAGGCAAACATCCCTTTACTACGTCATATGTGGAACAGGGATGCACAGTGTTGGATGTGCGAACCTACATGGGTTTTTTAGAGTCTGGATGGAAACAAACTGATGCCGCTTGACTACAAAGCATTCTCCCAACCTCTGATGGGAGACTCGGTTATGAAGGAGTTCAGATATTTTAAAAGCTAGAACTCGTGAGACATTCTCCAGCTATTTGATATGTAATACATTTTCTGCACCAAATTATTCCCTTTTTTAGTGCTTATAGATAAGAGCAGCTTTTAAGATTCAACATTCAAGTGACAAAACTTTTCCAGTGCACAAAAATGAAAGTCTTCAAGTGCCTTACGAGGTAACTCTAGTGAGAGAGGAAAGTCTTTGAAACTAGTAACTTGAAATGCCTTGTAAAGACTTTTGTACCCCTGAAACCAGGAATTGCAGGAAGTTAAGACAGTTCTCCTGAGGACAGGTCAGGAGCTTTTAGTGCTTTCAGAACAAAGAATAAAACTACTGACTTTTATCCAGCCTCTCCCAGCACGGACTTCTTGGGCAGCATGCTGCTTAAGAAGACAACTTTGTGTTCCCACAGCTCATCACACACTGTACCTAAGGTCCTGATCTGAGCTGCCTGGTAACATGAACTGCCAGGGCCCACGCAGAATGAAGAAAGGCCTTTCTTTATTTTAGTAAGCTGGGTTTAGTCACACCAGCTGGCCTTGATCTCCTAAGCTGCACCACTTTGGAGCTCAGTCCCTTGTCTGAGCTCAAGTTCCTCGCTGTGTTGCAACTCTAGCTGGGCTCGCAGGCAGACTCAGCTCGCTGCCAATCAAGTCACCTTGCACTTCTTGTTGTGTGGTAACTCTAGATCAGAAAGCTGAAGGTGACTAACCCGGTCACAAGCAGAGAAAGAAAACAGGTAAAAATTCCACATACCATGCAAGATAGCTGCACATGCACTCAAGCCTTGTGGGGCTGCAGCTTTCCTGCAGCAGGCCCTTCACAGCTGCTACCAGAACAGCTATTTTGGTTCTAGACCCCATTTCATACGGTGCACATTGGCCAGAGGAACCGCTGTTTCACTCAGCGAGCAACATGCTAACCCCAGAATCCATATGTGCTCTTTTTGCATGCAAGCACTCACATAGAGGCAGAAACATTTATAGAGATTAGCTTAAATGTATGAGAACTGCAGGCTGGTCAATGAGAAACAGTTCTCCACAAAGACAAGAACGCACCAGAGAACAGTGCCAGCTGCTACTAGATGACAGTAACTACAAACAAAGATTGCCAGAGGTCCACAACTTACCTGTTCTGTAGCTGTTGGGCAGTAATATACTAATAGTAAAGTTGTAAATATATTTATTAACAGTCCAACGATGGTGATCAGATTCGGGGCAATCCAGGCCGGAACTCTTCCAACTAACCATTCCCAGTAACCTTGCATTAGGGGTTCAAGCAGGGATCGTCCGGCACTCTGATATTTGTGTTCTTCTAACCGTTTCAGCTGGTGCTTTGACAAGGGAGGTGTAGGCAACTGAACTAGTTTGCTTAACACGCATCCAGCAGCGGGACCATGACCGCAGCCCGCGGGGGATTCCAGGTGCGACTCCCCACATCGCCTCTTTATGTTTCGATGCCCACTCATGGATTGGGCAGCCTCAGAATTTTTATTTGGCAGGTAGCAGCTGTTACGGAGAATCATAAGATCCTGCAACATAAAGGGTTGAGACATACTGAAGGTGAAGAGCACAAATAAGATTTTAAGATATCAAAAGTTTCTAGGTGCTGCTCTAAGGAGCATTTCATTTGCCATAAGCAAACCAAGAAGATTTTATAAGAGTTCTCTCCTCTTAGAAAAGAAAGTTATTTGGAGAATTGGTGAGGGAAAGACAGGACACAAGTGTTCTCAACGCAGTTATAACATGGTAAGTTGCACTTGTTTACTTTCCTTGCTGCTTACTGAAGCAAATATCCTGCAGCCACCCGCCTAAATTTCAGCAGCAGCAGAAACTTACACCACACCACGGACTTATGTTACAGACTAAGGCACAGTCAGTCCCCTCGCACCTCTCTCATAGGGGAGCTAGCTGTACACAACAGACGTACACCACTTTAGCTTATCAATTGATGGCACTAAAGATTTCTCTCTGTTTGTAGCGTTTTTAGTTTAACTGGTTTGCCTCTTTGGTGAAGCTGAACAACCACCTAAAGGCATTTTTTTCAGATCACTGTTCCTTATTTCAGTTTTCTGTGGCTTTTTTCTTCTCCAAATTTAACCCAGTTCAGGTGAAAGCTCATTGTCTATTCAACTTTTAAGATATGCAAGAAACATGCAGGAGCTAGAGAGCTTTAGCTGGTCAAAGACAACCTACAGACACCAGCATGAGGCAGCTGTGAAAAGAAAACACAGGGTCAGGAACAGCACTTCCAGTGCAAACAAGGACCCTCGCAATGTTCCATCTCCCTTGAAGGCAGGTGACCAGAAACACATAACTCTCCACATGAACTAGAGGAAAACCAGTAGAGAAAGGAGACTAAAAGGAAAAGTTTGCTACTTATGTACAAGAGCCAACCAGAAGAAGGAGGAGAAAAAAAAAAAAAACAAACTAGTTGTGAGGTCTAGCAGAATGAAGCTAGAGAGGGGATGATGACAGTTATCTCTAAAGCCATCAGCAAGGCACATACCAGGTAGGGAAAATAAGCTATGTAAATCAAAGGTCAGTACCGGCCTAAGAACAAGTGCTCTCATTTCCACTCTCCACAGCTTAATTAAGGCAATTTCCAACAGTGAAAAGCCAGCCTCAGAAAGCCCTGTCACTGGGAGGAGAGAAGAAAGCAAGCAAACGGGGCCTTGCTAATGCAGGAACTTGATAAGTTTGGGAGCAAGCAGACTTGCACCCATTCACTTATCAGCAAATCAGACTTAGTCACCTAGGAGGTCCCTGTGGGTGTTGTCCTGGATGACCAGAAAAATTAGTTCAAATGCAAAAAACTAGATGCTTTTCTCTCTTCCTGAAGGGTTGCTCCCCCGAGGAGAGAAAACAACCAAAGACCTCCCCGTCCTCCAAAACAAACAACCCCACACTGCCCGGCTTCCACAGGACTTTCACCCGGGCCTGGCTGCTCGCCGGCAAACACCCAGGGGAGGGGAGGGAGGACAAGGGCACCTCTCGGCCCAACCAACCGCTTCGCCCCCAGCCCGAAGGAGGCAGCCCCCGGGCCGGCCAGGACCCACCCGCACCCAGGCCGGGCGGGGGTGCCCCAGCCCCCGGCCCGGCCCAGCCCGCAGCACAGGCCCAGGCCCGACCCCAAGGACCTCCACCCTCACGGCGCCCCTCTCCCTCAGGGACTCCGTCCCACGCGGGGGGAGCGCGCAGAACTGGGAGGGAGGACGGACCCCATCCCCTCACCTCCCGTCCGCCCACCACCGAGGAGAACCCGGCATTTACCTCAGTCTCCCCGCACCGGGCGACGCTTTTACGCCCCTTTTGCGACGGCCGGAAAGGAGGTGGGCGGCGGCGGCGGCGGCGCGCGCCGGGGGCGGGGCGGGGCGGGGCGGGGCGGGGCGAGGCTGCCGCGGGGACGGCGCGGGAGCGGCTGAGGTAAATTGGGGGGGGACTCACCGCGCACGGCCTCCCCTCCCCCCCCCCCGGGTCCCGCCCCTCCCGTGGCCTCCCCGGTTCTCTCCTCAGCGACCCTCCCGCCCCCCTTCGCCTCCCCGTCACCCCCCCAGCGACCCTCCGGTGTCCCGTGGACTCCTCGGTGTCATCCCCGGCCTCCTCCTTCCTCACCCCCTGTCAGCCCTGACCGCCCTCGCCGCTGCTCCCCTGCCGCGCCCAACGACCCGCCGGCCGCCCTGGGAGCTCCCAGCCCCCCTAGAGACCCCCAGTTACCTCAGGTGTCGCCCCTTCCTCCCCTAACACATCCCCCGCCACCCCGGTCACCCCCCCTCGCCCCCCCGTCAGCCCTAGTGACCCCCCATCACTCTCCCTGCTGCTCCAGTGACCCCCGACCACCATCCCCCCTGGACCCCCATTGCTCCCAGTGACCCCCTGCCCCAGAGACCCCATCGAGCCCCTCAGGCTTCTCACGTCCCTGCGCCCCGGCCCCTTCCCCCCAGGGCTCCCCATTTTCCCCCCCTCCATCTCCCCTTCCTTCCTGCCCAGCTGCTCTCCTAAACCTTCCTCCATCCTGGTCCCTTTTCCCTCTCTCTGACCACCCTGAGCTGTTCCAGTCCCTCTCCGTGACCTTGCGGTAACTTCAATTCCCCAGCTGTAATGTGGGAAACTGTGTCCCATGCTCTGCTTCAAGTACTCACAAGCTCACAAGCTGCTTTTCTCTGCTTAGACAGGTTGGACTGACAGGTAGCGTGCATTCATCCTGGACACCGAGCTCCTCAGTCAGTTGTAGCGACAGGCTGGTATCGTGGTATGCCACGTTTCTAAAACAGGCATTGGTACATCCTTATGTCATGGTATCTTGTGCCTGGCTCTGTTTGGTTTGGTGCTGTGCCATTCTGCTGCTTCCCCAGCTGGGTAACGGGCTTAGCGAGGGCATAAAGACCCTTGCCTCAACTCTCTGGAAGCTGACCCCCATATCCAAAAGATTTAATAGCAACTTTTTTGGTGTCTGTACTGAGAAAACACTCAAAATGAGTCCTCTGCCACTGCCCTGCAGTGGGAACAACAAAGGTGACACATTTCCTACTTTCTTACTTCCAGTCCTTTGAGGATTGGCAACCTTTAACCGTTGTTATCAGTTTGACCCTGACAATAAGTTGCGCAAATGAACGTGTTCAATCCCTTTCTGACTCATCCCCATCCAACCTTCATGTTTACTTAGGAATGCACATGCAAATTGCTTTGTCTTTCTTCCTTCAACACAGTGTCTGTTGGAGTATTTTGCTGGAGAGAAGAAGGAGTATCCCTTCGTACGGCTTTATCTCTGCCTGTCTTGCTGAGAGAGCAGGGAAGAGGCAGGTTGACAATCAGGGTATCAGCATTAATTTAGAAATTTCCCTTTTCCACACGTACTTTGGACCATCTTTTCAGCATTATCATTCTAGATAACGTTAACTTTCTGCCGTTAATGGTCTTGGCCACTTTTCATTTTCATTTGTGGTTTCTATTCTGCATGCTCAAGCATGTGCAGAATGCTGCTGCACGCTTCCTGCATTTAAGCAAAAACCTCAGAGATGGTTAAAATCTCCTTTGCCTTTGAAACACTTCCTTGACTTGCTCTTGATGATGATTTGATAATGTCTATCACAGGAAAGATCTGTGATACTCAATCTGGGGCTTAAAAACCCCCTTAGGACACAAAAGTGCCTACAGATCAGGGTAAATGTTTAAGAAAATCATAGTTATGTTGAAAAGAGAGGCTAGCCATTGCCATTATATAATCCGTTGGCAAAGGACCTTGTGAAAAAACAAGGAGGTTGAGTGTGTTTTCTTTCTCGCTGTTGAAAACAATAGGACAGGATGAGGTGTTAATAATAATTTATTTCGGGACCTTCCAGCTGGCAAATTGTGAGGCAATTCCATCCTGCCTCCCAGTGATTTGAGATGCCTCATTATGCGCCTGTGCTTGCCCAGACGCTCCACGTTCAGTTGGCAGTGTGTGTCTGCAGCAGTGCAAAGTTTGGATGGCCTTGAATAGACGGTGCCATAAATGTACACAGCGCTTGGCACGAACAAAGCCTGTGTTTGGTATATGCAGCCTGCCCACATAGTAGCGTGAAAAAAGACTTGATTTCAGTAAAAAAATTAAACAGGAAGGAGGATGAAGGGAGATGATAAGAATTATGAGAAGATCTTGAGAGAGCTAAGAAAGAGAATTTAGTGGGGAAAAAATTTACAAAACGGTTTTAAGCGTAAGGAAAGTTTGTCAGGGGTTTATGTCTGTGAAAGTAAGAGGACCAGAGCTGCAGTTTTCTGACAGAGCCCAAACTAGCTCTAATCCCTGTGCCGTTGGGATGTACCAGCCTGCAGCTATATTCACAGTAAGAGGCTGTGCCTCACCAGAGCTCTCAGGTTGCAACTGAAGCTACCACACTGCTCTTTATGCCTGACCACATGAAAACAACCATAATTTGTGTCCAAGCCTTAGCTTTGGGCTAAGTGACAACATAGGTTGCAGAGATGCCCAGCCTTGACTGATTGAGGGCTTCTCTGCAGCAGGGCTTGCTCTGGAGCAGACATTGCTGATGAGCTGCCTGCGTGGACACATTTATTATGTAATAAGAGCAATATCCAGGGGGGAAATTTGGAATAGCTGTTCTGCTTTACTAACTTCACCTTAGTCCGGGTAAATTAATCTGCATACGCATGCAAATACTCCCAACAGGTGGAGAATCTGTGTTGTCTGTGAGCCTTACCCCCACGTAGCTTCAGTCCCACTGCGCCCACATGGCAGCGGTACCCCAAAGCTGCGTCTGACCGGTGCCCAAACGTTGCAGACATCTCTGCAAGCTTATGAATATCGCCAGGATACGCTATACGAATAGCTAACAGGAACACAGCACAGTATCTCCTCTCTGACGACTTCTCCAGTGTGTGAAAATGGCAGCTGCTCATGCGAAGAGAAGACAGAAGTTGTGGGATGTCTGATTAAATTCAGGTTGCTTCAGCACCTATCCTGCCACATATTTAGCGCAGCACCAGCATCACATTGGGATGCCCATCAGCAATGAAACGGGTAGACTCTATGTTCTGTCCTCTTCCTTATGTGAAAGCAGTGATCGTAGGCACTGTTTTTAATTGCATTAAAACAGCTGCATTCATTTTTTTTCTTGAAAGCCTCTCACTTCAAGTTAAATGTTTGTGTAGACAAGTCCTATAAACACCTGTTTTTCTGCATTTCTACCATCCCACCATACACAAGCTTCACTCCTTAAACCACTTGGAACATAGGAAAAACATATAGTGTCAGGCCAACAGTCCATCTAATCCAATGTCCAGTCAGCAGCAATGACTAATAGAAGATGCTAAGAAGGAGAATAAATAATATAGAGTAAGAGGTATAGAAGTACCTCACATCTTGATCATTTTCCTTTGTATCTCAAAAATTTAGAAAAAAAATGAAGCGAATGTGGAACTTCACCAGAAAGATGACTTTGGATTCCCCTTGAGGTGACATTTCTTTTGATGCCCTTCTTCTCAGGTATGTGGCATATTGTTTTGTTTGTTTGTTTTCAGGCAAAAATCTGTTAGCTCAGAAGTAAAGCTAAGGCACTATTAACATTTAAATGCTAAAGGAAAAGTAAAATCTAAGCATCAGACTGACTGCTTGAAGTTTTGAATTACATGCCCAGGCATGTAACATCTATAACAGAGAATGCCATGCAAAATACACATTTCTTTTTCAAATTCCCAATTTACTCATACAAGAGATGGGATTGTGAAGTTATATTCATTACTATTTTTACTGCATTACAGTCTTAAAATGAAAGTCAACATTAGAGGGTAAATGTTATACTTAGCTTAAAAATGAAAGCTTAAGGGTAAGAAAGCAAGCAACTTTAATTCTATCACTCTATTCTTATCCACTACTTCTCCTGTTAGACACCTTCATCTGCTACCTCACATCTTCCTTACAAGCAGCTGAACCTTTAATTTTACGAGTATGTAATTGTACATTCTTTTCAAGGGTTATCAGTTAGAGTTSACTTTTGTTACCTCCCAGGAGAATGCCAGAGCTCATTTGTTCTTGTCTGAACCTCTAATATTCTAGGCTTAAAAGCAGCACGAACACAAGTCAACAGTTTCTGGTAAAGGAGCAATTCTCATGCATTGTTATGCATCATGTGATGAATCTATCACCCTGGCTTTCCGCAACCTCTCCTAGACATCCGTGCTGGCAAAGGTCAGCAGTGCTGAGGTCTCCTAAGTGAGATGCAAAGGAGTTGATCAGCTCTGATCTGCTGCAGGATTCACCCACTTTTGTTTCAACTTCTTTTTTCCTCCCATGAGACTTTCTAGACTTGGTGCTTCCTATCTTTCTTCCTTTTCTCTTTCTCCTTTCTTTCAGTCTCTCACACTCTAGGCAATGCCTGCCTCCTAAAACCTCTCAGTGCTGCACTCCTTCCTATTTTGTCTCAACATTATTTTGCTTTTCGCACATACTGTTTGATCTTTGCCTGGATGCCCTTGGATCTGTACTCTTTATTATTTGCTCTTCACCTTTGTCCTTGTTTCATATTCCATTTACAGTCTACAGTTTCAACTATGCTTAAACACATTCTGTACTCTTCTCACCAGTGTAGACGTAAGAGAATGCCATCAGTAAAATGGCATAAAACACCGGGACAAGTATAGCCTAGAGAAGAGAAGGCTCAGGTGGGATCTTATCAATGTGGGAGGCTCAGGTGGGATCTCATCTCCCTACCTGAAGGGAGGGTGCAAAGAGCACAGAGCCAGGCTCTTTTCAGTGGTGCCCAGTGGCAGGACCAGAGGCAGTGGGCACACACTGAAACACAGGAGGCTCTGTCTGAACATAAGAAAGCTCTTTTTCACTGTGAGGTTGCCCAGAGAGGTTGTAGTATCTCCATCCTTGGGAGATACTCAGAAGCCATCCTGCACAACGGGCTGTGGGTGGCTTTGTGTGAGCAGGGGGTTGGACAAGATGACCTCCGGAGGTCCCTTCCCCCCTCAGCCATTCTGGGATTCTGAAATCAGCTCTGCTTAACTTTGTATTTGAGGCCGATAGAAAATTACTTCCCTCTAGCAGCAAGAGTAGAGAGGAGTCACATTTCTTACTGCGTGAGCTCACCAGGGTGACACAGCTGCACATTATTGCTCTTAGAAAGCTGGAGGTAGAGACACAGATTTGCTGTCAGGCTGAGACTTATGGAACTGGATAGCATGAGTACAGAGTTAGCCATTTCACTCCACTGTAAATGGACCTTTTACTCCCACCTGTAAAAACATGGTAGCTAGTATACTGCCACCAGGAAAAAGTAGCCCTTGAGTTTGAAGGTTGTGGCTGGTAACGCTCAGCTCTTGCTCATAGATACCTGTGAGCTTATTTAAGTGATGCTTGCAACAGATGTTGGGTCACACGGCATGGCAGGTAGTAAATGAGTGCAGATATTAAAGTAATTTTAGGTCATTTTCTCCACGTCTGCCCAGTTGATTGTTAATGGAAGTTAGAGGCTCCACAACAGCCACTATCAGTTAAACTGTCACTACTGGGACACGTTCTCTGTCAGCCTCACTAATTCTAACATGGTGTTATGACACAAGGGTAAGAAGAAAATAGAGTCAGTTATTCACAGTGACCCATCTGACCTTATTCTGGCAGCAACAAATGCTGAAACATGTAGTAAAGTGACACTACTGGTTTCTTTTCTCATGATCTTCTAAGAATTTCAGAATTAACATTTCCAGATGTTATTTCTGCTTATTTATGATTGCTTCTGTGACGTGAAGTCAAATGTTTGCTTTGGATTTGCAGGACAGGACTGAGAGCAATATCAAATTGCTGTACTTGAAGCAGCTTGCCTCAAGAAAAGCAAAACCTTTGAGAAATCTTACTAAACCTTTGTATTTGATTCCTCACAGTGTTCAGAGTTAGAAGTCAGCGCTGAAATGTGGTGGTTTCAGCAAGGCCTCTCTTTCTTGCCTGTGGCTTTGGTTGTTTGGTCAGCTGCATCTTTTGTGTTTTCATACATTACTGCAATCGTCCTACACCACGTCGACCCTTTGGTGCCCTACATCAGGTCAGTAATGTTCATACAACGGCCCTGTTCACTGTAGCATTGAATTGGCCTCTCACTCCTGTGAATTTTTCCCCGACCCCAAACTTTAAACAGCAGTTCTTACCCAACAGCTCCAGTTCTAAAGTTACTAGCTGTTTATAGTTATTTGTGTGTAACTCTATCTAAAGCTGTCTATTTTGGGGCAAAATTCTAACCTTTAAGCTGTGGCTCTGTGAACGTATCCTTAAACTGATGATGAACAAGAAAGCTGGGGATGCACCTCCAACCCTCTGTTCAGAGTAAAGCGTCTTGCTGTCACCAGGTTTGGTTGCACTAGTAAATCCATACTATAATCTATATTCCCAGCTGCATTGCACCAAGGCTGTACATATGACCTTAGTTTTGATCTTTCAGTTTTCCAGGTTCTTCATTTTTCCAGTTTTAATACTCTTTATTCACCTTTTATGGACTCAAGATCAATATAAAAGGAATAGTTATACCAAGTATATTCATTCCTTGTTCTAAGGATAGCATGTCTTTACCATGCTTATTTCTACAGCTCTAAAACTTGCACAGTATAGTTTGAGTAATGAAACATTCAGTAAAAAAATATCCGGAAGGGTTTTTTTACAAATCTGTTTCTTATGGTTTCTTTGTAGACTGAAATAAGTACAGTTGTGTTGCAAGTATTTTTAGTATAGATAGATACGTATCACTTCATTTATCTCTTCCAGTGATACAGGGACAATACCACCTGAAAGATGCTTATTTGGGATCATGTTAAATATTTCGGCTTTCTTGGGTGAGTATAGAAAGCTGTCCTTGGCGAACTGCAGGCAGTTCTGGAATGCACACAGTTTTAAACAATTTAATTTCCTTATTCAGATCAGTAGACAGCCCATCATTCTCAGTCAAAAACTAAATTCTAAGCAATCAATCTTAATTCTCTTAAGCAATTCAGAGGAAAGTGTATGTCAGGGATGTTATCCATAAAGCCAGCATGACAGCTGCAGATTCCAGAAGGCCAAAAATGTGTTTAAAAAAAACCCAACAGACTAGTAAAAGAACTAGAAATACAAATTCAAGGCAGTCACCTTACTTGTACTGCAATTATGGAGAGGGGGAAAAACAACCTAGTATGTCTTCCAAATGAAAGAGATCAGAAAAATCTAGTAAGTTTACTTGTTTACCAGTATATTATTTCAGTTTTGGCTTCCAGATTGTCCGCTTTCCTGTTTCACTGTACCATAAGACAGTTTTTGTATTTTAAATAGTTCCCTCTGTCACTCAGCATCTTCCCAGTTAAAAAAAAGACAGTCTACTCGTCAGCTGAAAATCTTACTGCATTTGGGTTCTTCGTTAACAGGTATGGCTACCATGTATGTCCGTTATAAACAAGTTTATGCTTTGAATCCAGAAAAATCCAAGATCATCAAGCTTAATAAGTTTGGCCTTACACTAGGATTGATGAGCTGTTTTGGACTTTGCATTATTGCAAATTTCCAGGTTTGTGCTTTGCTTGCAATGTTCTGAAGCTGTCTAGAGTTGTGTGTGTGTTTGTTTACTGAGATATCTGATAAAAATGGGGATTTTACTGAAAACAAAACTTTTTGGGGCAAACCTGTTTTTTGTCAAATTCCCTACAGAAAACTGTTAAAAATTTTAAGGTTTGGTTCGTAATTTCTTACTTATTTCTTATTTGCTTTATCCACTGGGACTTGTGAGCAGCCATTCATGAAATTTCAAAACATTAAAAATCCCACAAGTTTTGCAGAAAGCAAACTCATCTTGGATCTCCTTATAGCAGATTTGAAAGCCCTAGCTCCAGATTAAAAGACCACAACCATACTGTATTTTGACTCAGGAGAATCAGGTATCAAAGAGTCAAAAACTGTTACAGCTAGAAGTAAAGCCAGCAAAAACACCCAACCCCACAAGAAGTCCAGCTCTGAAAAATCCGCCCTCTTAGGTATATTTTCCTTCAAACCTGCGCAATTCTGGAAAATACTGCAATGTTAACCAGCTTTTGAATTTCTCCATCCCAGTGTCTCTATTTTTTTTCCTCCCCAATACTTCCCCCCCCCTCCAAAAAAAAAAAAAATCTGATATTCTCACATATCACACCATCAGCAGGGCCGCATTCTACATCGTTGGCTGTTACATGCGAGACAGTTGTACAATTGCCAGCCTCATCATATTACCTGCTGGATTTTTCAGGGGTCTGTAGTGGTGCCTTTAGCCACTAGAGGCGGCAGTGTCACCCTGGTCTCCTGCTGGATTAGGGCCAGGGAAAAGCAAAGAGGAAGAGCTCCTGGACAGCTCCACCTTTTTCCTCTTCTCTTTTTCCCCTAGCACAGCTCTCCAAGTGCTTCAGCAGCCCCTGTCTTAGAAACCTCAGCACACTCATTTTGGGGTTGGCTTTTTTTTTTTTTTTGGAGACCTCAATCTATTTACTTTTTTCCAGAGCCCTAGCTATACCCAGAGGTCACAGCCTCCCCTACCACACCCACCAAGCAAAAGCCTCCAGGCTGTGTTCAACTCCATGATTTCCCTCCACCACTGGCCAGGAGAGAGTATGTGTACTTTCTGTAGATTTCAAGATAATCAAAATATAGAAGGTGCATGTTAATTTGTTAACTAGTTTGTGTAACATTTAATCTTGAGCAAGACAAAAATTGGAAGTGGTGTACCTGCGTATCCAAGTGATGCTGAGGACTGGTTGAGGGCTGCCCCAGAGGCAAAAGGAGCTAAAGCCCCCTGGAATCTGCTAGTTACTGAAGACAACTGAAGTGTGAAAATACACAAAGATGAACAAAGAGGATATGGGAACAACCATCACGCAGAGAGCTCCAGACGGCTCTCACTGCTGGGAGTCAAAGCAATAGCACAGGGCTCATCCTCATGGGAGATTTAATTCATGCTGTTCAGCCAGTACTATTGCTTTATTCTAGCTGTGGCTATTGATTTCCTCTCATATAGGGCAAAGATTTATCTCTGATGACACCTCATCACTGAACAGCACATGATTTTGGAGCACACGCCTTTGCAACTTGGTTATTCACTATTTAAATATAAATTCCCACCTCTGTTATACTGTGGATGCAGTACTTCAAATTCATTTGTGCACATAAGGTGCACATGGAGGTTGTGAGGAAAGGGTGACTCCAATTCCTGATCTTAATAGTTACTCAGTAAAATACGCAGACAGTCTCATGCTTTAGGGCATAAAAGATCACCTGCAYGATTGGCGTGCAGAGAGGCTGCCAGGCCTTGCATTGCACAATTGGCAAGATAACACTTTTTAGAGTCTGTCTTTGGGTACTGTGCTTAGCCAGGGATGAGAGGAAAGGACTGAACACAACGTGATTTTTCAGGGCATAAATTTTAAGTTGGGTTGTTTTTCTTGGAGTAACTTCTAGTTTTTATGATTTTTTACTATTTGACAGTTGATTCTCCTATAGTGTTTTTTAAGTTAAGAATTATTACTACTTGATTCAACCTTGTTCCCTCGGAGTATTCAAAGAGACTAGTTTGACAAACAAGGCTTATTCAAACTAGAGTAATTCAGAGAAGCACTAAACCTCATTATTTTTAATCCCATTTTGGGTACTAGAACTGTGTCGTGTTTATCCTGTATTGCATTATCTTTCATAGATGTACAGATTCCTGGGATAGAAGTGCTCAGTAGATAACCTGTCATCACTCATTACCTGCCCAACTGCAGGGATTCCTTCATCCAGTTTCTGTATTACTGTCCATTATGGCTAATGAGGACAGCTCTTATAAATTCCTGTAGTTAAGATATAGGTGTGACTTGTAACTTAGCCACAAGAACTTAACAAAAGCAGCAGTACAGAGGGCTGGCAGGTGCTGGCTTCCAGCTAACTCTGTATGGGGTTTCCAAGAAAAATTTCCTAAGTACTAGCATGTTCCAGAACTGCTTAGCTTGGGATGTGAGAAGGTAATTGAGTGGGTGGAGTGCCAAAGGTTTACAGAAGAAAATTGTTCTCAGAGTTTAAAATGAAACCAGGTTCTGTACAAGCAGTGCTTTCTTTCCCTAGAAATGTATTCTGTACTACATACATGTGGTTGGAGCCTGCCTGACATTCGGAGTAGGGGCCATTTATATGCTGGTTCAGACCGTCCTATCCTACCTGATGCAGCCAGAAGTTCACAGCAAAGACATCTTTTGGATCCGTCTGACCACGTTACTCTGGTGTTGTTCAAGCATCGTGAGCAGTATCCTTTTGCTGTGCAGTGTCACCGTAAAACAGAGCRGCCTTCACAAATGACAGTATTTGCATCTACAGTAATTTAACCTACCAATGTGAAAGGCTGTGCCACAGAAGGCCTGTCATCTTCACACGTACAGCTTGTATTGTGCTATCTGTTCATATTCTGTACTGCAAGCTGGGAACTTTAGGAAAAARGGAACCATCAGGTTAAGCCCACAAGTGGGTCACTGGATAATAAAAAAAGGTAAGAGAGATGGTTACCACCCTTTCTCCTGTCCTTTCCTTCAGCACACCAGAGACTGAAAATGGCAAAATAAGAGTTTATCACAAAGAGGTCTGACTGTAGATTATGAAAGATGGGGAGAAAGGGAAGCGTACTGAAGAGATGGGTGGTTTTAATGGGGGAAAAAAGCCAGGTAAGAAATAGAAGTGTCTGTTCCCTGGTGACAGGAATGCTGCAGCAAGTTTTATAGTTGGATACAACTAAAAGAGAAGTACAGAATGTAGCATAAGAGAAAATACTACTGACCTAACCATGTGCAGCAATGCTGCGCTGTGCCAGCTGGCTCCCAGAGCAGGTTTAAAGTGCTGGCATTTGTCAGAGGGACAATTCTGAAGCATATTGCCAAGGTTGAGTCAGAGGAGACATTTGACTTCTGATCTCCTCCCCTGCCCATCCTACAGTTCAAAAGACAAGACATTTCTGACTGGCATTCCCTACAACCTTCCTTCAGCTCTGGAATCCATCATCTCCCTTAACTTTGAATTCTGAGTGCTGGAAGCAGCTGTGGCTTTTACAGAAGTACGGGCAAACCCATCCAGAAAGAGAGGCCTTTTTCCTGTCCAGAGTCATTTAACAATCAGAAAACTGAACCACAGCAGTTCCTCTGCTCACCCCAATGGACCTAAACATTGTATTTTGAGAATTATGACTCAGTTTTGTGTCAAACCAGGACTACAACACTAAAGCTTTCGAATTTACATTCCARAGACATGAGTGCAAAAATCATAGCTTAAATGCTGTCCCTTCTGCAGCTGAATCAAGGCCACCGATTTATTCCCCACCAATTCCACTTATTTCCAGGCTGAGCGCCAAAACCAACACTAAACCATACGCCCCATTTCCCAGTGACGGAGCGTCTCACTGAGCTCCCATTCCTGCTACTGCAAGATTATCTAATCTGTACTAGTCAGACAAGAAGCGATAGTCAGGGCACAGGCTGGTTATCTATAAAGACGCGAGAAGGACCCTTACCTGCCGAGGAGGCTTGACACAGAGCAAGGAAGTCATCTGTGAGACTTAGAGAATTGCAGTCCCTAGCAGAAATTTTTGGTGCTAGCAAAGAACAAGATTTTCAGCTTTCAACAGTTAGGAGCCAAATACAATTGGGGAAGACTAAAATGGAACAAAATGAACTGCTGCAAGTTAAGAGCCTTTTACAGTTACCAAAAACACCACAAGCTCAAAATCTGTAGAGGTTTTTAAACCAGCGTGGTCTAACCAAAATTAGAGGGAAGTAAAGACAGTTGTGGAAATAATGATTTATACATACATATGTATGGAAGGGGAAGAAAAGGGAAATTGTCAGAGTATTTTCTAAATTAACAGTTCATAATGCAATAAGGGAAAGATGGTAACAGGCAGAAGTCCATGGCCATTGGTGAAATGGTTGTAACTGGTACTGGAGGACAGAAAGAAACCTAAAAATGCTCCTGATCCTCTGCTGGAGTGAAACAGCAGAATTGCCAACACAGAAAGAGCAAAGCAGTTAATTACCCGCTCTGTAATGAGGGGAGGATGGGAGCCAGTTATTTTTGTATCACGACGATTAAATTCTTTCCATTGCAGTAGTAACTCAGGCAGGTAACTAACAGCTACTAAAACTGTAAATTTTAATTAGCAGAGAATTGGGTATCTTGCATTCAGATCAGTAACCAGAGCTCCCTGGACCGCTCACATCAATTTTTTAATAAGCTTTGGAAGTCTGGGTTTTCAAAGACATGTTTGTGCCAGTAAATTCAGCCTAGTTCACCACCAAAATTAATCTTTCACATCAGGAGGCTCTTGATGTTTAATCTCATTAATGACTGAAGAAGTTAATATCTTAATCCTATGAAAATCAGATCTTCTATAACTTAATGCTCCACACTTCATTTATAAAGGCAGTAGCACTGTCAGATGTTGAAAAAGTGACATCTCAATCACTCTAGAAATAACCCAGGTCTCTGATCAAATGAGGAATCATTGTCACGTGGGGTTTTTCCTTGGCTGCTGTACCAAAGCAGTTATAAAACCTTGAGTGAACTGAGAGGGAACCAGGAAAGCTAATAATCCTCTCTGTTGCAAATGATACAGTATTCCAACCTGCAACCCACATATCAAGAATTGAAGGTGGTTGAGAAGTTGAAAAGCAATCAGAGAAAGAGGTCCAGACACTGTTAGCCTGGAAAATACTACTAAAAAAAACCACCTCAAAATGCTAAGTAAGTATTCACATTTGATCATAGTTTAAGTGCTTTCATAAGGATGCTATGTTTGATCAAGGAGGTGTAACAAGATTCAGCATACAGAGATAATTGATTTAGGTTAGAATTAACCTTTTCATGTGACAGTAACTAGTCAGTTGGAACAACCTACAAGTTGAAGGGAATGATGTGAAGCAGTCTGCATCACCATTACTGTTCATTATGCTGAGGAGACCTTGTGGAAAACACGCAGAGATCTCCTTACAGCCTCAGCTTGACACAATCCAGAGCTGAGTCTGAAATTTCCAAGTTGCTCATTCTTTGTCTTGAGTCTTCCTTAACATATTTCTTTACAGTGTTTGTTTCCTCAGTTGTCTTATACAGTGGCCTGTATGGAACAAACCTAGTGCAGAAGTTGCACTGGGACCCACAGGAAAAAGTAAGTGATTGAGCAGAGAATATAAACAGAGAACAAAAAACAGCTACGTTATTTGCAGTGACAAATGCATCTGGGCACTTACTGCAGTTGCGTACACATACTTGGGACGGGAGAGCACAAGTGAGCTTTTCCAGTTGAGCCAGTACGCAGCTACTTGCTGAAGTACTGCTCTGAGCAAAACAGTTGCAGCTTCAAGCGTTCATTTTAAATTAATCTCACTCACGGGCAGTAATTGAACTGCCTCAACGAGATGTCAAACTACCAGCCTGTCTGGTCTGTGCTGGTCAGTGATTCCCAGTCGCTGTTACACAATAACTGTAAATAATGAGTCTCACGTGCCAACTGGTTGCGGCAAAGCAGAGTTCCCGACTGCTGCTAGGTGGGTGTCTGGTGGAGTCAGGAGGAGAAAAAGGCCAAAGGATACAAGTGACAGAGCTGCCACTGAAGTGATAAGTGCTGGGGACTGAGGGATCCCAAGTGGGACATAGAAAGGGCAGGTAGGCCTTAACAGCTCTGCCTGTCTCCCTGGCCCTCCTCATCCTCTCCAGGCACTGCTGGAGGTAGTATTATGCAGGCTGGTTTTGAGGGCTGTTCCCACCCCTCCCTTTATTTAAAGCATAAGGAGAAATCTCTTCTCTCAGAAGTCTGCTTACATCCAAGGGAGGGCCTTGAATCTTACTTTTGTAAAGAGGTTTTGCTGCTAGTCATGCCAAGCTCTTGACTGAGCCTTCAGGTTTTGCGAGTGGATATTAAATTCCCAGTGGGGGTCATCCCAGTTGTGTGGAGCAGATGTTTTCCTGGTCATTCTCACTTTCCTGTTGAGTTYAGCACTTCATTCTTGGAGACTCCGGATAGGCTAAGAAATTTTGCTCTCCAAAGGGAATAGTTGTGGATGCGGGATGTCGTATGTGCAAGCCATCTTTGTGCTATTGCAGGTTCAAGAGGAGTTTTTCCACACTGATTGTTTTTTTTCCCCCTCTCCCTCACTATGACACAGGGCTACACAGCTCACATCATCAGTACCGTCTCAGAGTGGTCGTTAGCATTCTCCTTCCTCAGCTTTTTCCTCACCTATATCCGTGATTTTCAGGTAAAATGAACATTAAGTGCTCTGCTTCTCCAAGCTCTAAATAGCCTGACATGATGCAAGATGGGCTGCCTTATGTTATCAGTCATCAGGGCTGGAAGACCTGTAGCATGAACAGCATTAAGCAGTCCTCTCTTCCTCAGGAGGACCCACCCCTACTGTGTTAACACACAGACTCCAGCGTCAGACTAGCTTTAACCAGCTTCACTTGCCAGATCCGACGCAGTCACGGGGGAGGTTTGCTTTAGGATTGCAAGGCAAATGATGGAGTCAGTCCAGGAGAACAGCTTGGGAGTCAGGCTTATAGTTCTGGAGCGGATCTGCATTTTGGTGTTTCATCTGACTGCTGAAATTGCCTACGCTGAGACAGCGACAAGCCTTCTAACTTGAATTTTCTTTCCTTTTTCCTATATAGAAAATTACCCTGCGCGCAGTTGTCAGCTTGCACGGACAAACCCTTTATAACACACCACAGAGCTTTGTGACTGATGAGGAGAGACTGCTGATAGCGGGGAGCATCTAATGAAGGTGAAGAGAACATGTTCTCGGCATAACTCAGGAATTTAATAGCAATAATGGTTGATATTTCTAAGCATTTATTTTATATAAAAAAAAAATTTATGAAGTGATTGTATTGTACTTGACTTAAAGGGCTCTGCTATTAACCCACACAGCAATGCAAATGTTATCAGTATTGTAAACAAGCCTGTAACATTTCTACACATGCCAATGTCATGAAAGAATTAAATGAAGGTTATTAAAGCGTTGTATCTCCTCATCATTTCCACCACACCCAATTTGACCTCCCTCAGCCCCTTGCCCTGCTCTCCCCAGTGTTCCTCAAGCCAAGTCCGTTTGGATGCACAGAGCCCCCAGCCTCGAGCCGGGCTCCAGCCTCATCCTCGTTGGGGCAGCTGGGGCTGACCCATGACCTGCAAACTGCGGTCCTTTGGAAGGACTCCAGAGCCCCCTCATCCTTTGAGTGACCCATAAGGAAAGTCCTCTTCACACCACAACTTCCTCCAGAGGACAGGAGACAGCCAATAGCTTGACCAGCTCCCCTCCTGCTGGAAGGGCAGCCGTGCATTTGTAGAGGAGTCAACACGCAGCAGCAGCAGGAACAGCGGCCTGCACAGGCTGCTCCGAGGTCAAACCACTCTGCTCTAAAATTCCATCCTTCCTTCCCTCCCTCCCTCTTCCTGGCAGTTGTTTGAGCTGATGGACAGGTTCATCCAAGAGTCCACATGCAGCATCCCTATTGCACAAGCCTAGGAAGAGTCCGACTACGCAGCCTGTGTCCTGCTCACTCAAGGGGGAAGCACTGACTCTCAAACAAGCACAGAGCAGAGCATGACGCATGTCCTTGTAGCCCTGATGTCCCTAGGGCTCCCCTGAGACAGTCTCCAACCTAAGAGCCAGCTGCTCATTCCTCTTGCTGCTTCCAAGAGCTGTCGCGTGGTGTCACGTGCCAGAGGGTTTATATGAGTGTTTTCATAGGGGCAACCTCCCACACATGGTAGTCATGTCCAGACCAAGCCAGAAGCCTTAAAAATACACATTTGCTCTAGTTCTACCAAAGTATAGCAAAGTAAAGGGATATTTGATTACACACAGGCCTACAGAATACATTATCAACAGCTGCCTTTGAGCCCTATTTAGCAGGAATAGCTCAGCTTCCTTCCTAAATTATTGCTCAAGTCCACAGCTACATCAGCTCTAGCATGTGTTTCCTCCCACACCAAAATAGCATATGCTGGCATCTTCCCTTCCCTGGAGGGGCAGGTAAAGGACCAGGAGCGGAATTTAAACTGGAAGCCTCCTGGAAATCACAGCAGCTGCCCTGGGCAACTTCTCTCCCAGATTAAAATAGGATGTCTCCATCACAGTTGTGCTTTATTTGCACTTGCARCCTGGTTCAGTCCAGAGTTCAGACAGTTCACGTGGTGAAAACAAGCTTTGGAGCCAAAAACCTGCCAAACTACTGAAGCCAGTGGAGTAAGAAGACAAGTAGATGCGATTAATGTGGAGTCACAGAGACCCCAAGGGCTCTACGGCTTGGGGAAGATTTCCCCAAGTATTACATTTTAGCTGCTGATAAATCCCTTGGGATCAGGGCCYCCCTGGAGAGTTGCACACTTGGCTACACGCTCTCTAACGAGGCAATACACAAACCCCAGTTTCTGGTTAACTGCTATAACCTAGAAAACATGATGTTTCAGCTAGCAGAAACCCTCTTTCTATCCCTCATTTAAGTCTCATTAGGCAAATGGCTGAACCAGGAGATTGTCATGACAGTGACGTACTGCCTTGGGTTTGCAGAGCCCTGATCCCTGCTGGGAAGGAGGGAGAGAGCCCTTTTCCTGGTACAAAAGGGGGAGAAACAAAAACCTCATTCATTCATTCATGCAGCTTCTCAGGAAGGCTCTAGCAGGACCCTGCCTGCTCACAGGGCTTTTCTCTCCTTCCCCTTGGTGCCTGGCATCACCTTCCCTTCGTCTCTCTCCCCCATGGATCACTATCAAGCACAGAGAGGTTGTTCCTGACAACAAGCATCAGACAGGCTGTTCCCCGGGAGCAATTCCTGCTCCAGAGAGCCCCAAGTTTCTCTGCAGTAGCAGCACTCCGATAAGCCAGCCAAGACAGACTGTGGGCAATCAGGAGTCTGAGCTCTGGGAAAAGTTTGAGTTCTACCTAAAACAGCACGTTCCTGAGCTTGCAGTTAAAAACCCACAGCCCCCCAAACCACCCCAAGGCTCCCCCACCCAGCCCAGCACCACTTGTGGGGTTTCTTGCTCATTTGCAGATCCACAGAAGTTCAACCTCAGAGCATCAAACTCTTCTCTGTTTAACAATCTCCCTAACACAAGGGAAACCTTCTTCCTCCTCTCTCACCCTTTACCAAAGGGACAGGGATGAGCAGCACCCAGAACAGCTCCGTAGTCCTGACTGACTGCTCCAGAGTTACATGACCCCACGGCATCACTGCCCCTTTCTCCCCCTCCCCTGCAGTCCCACCAACACAGAGGAGTGCTCCTGGGGGCTGGGCCAGGTCTCACCTTGCCTTCTAAAGGCTTTTGATGGCCAATTCCCCTGCAGGAAGTTGGGCACAGTCAGACTGTGCTGGCTGAGGAAAGGCTGAAGACTCAAGCAGTCAACCCAAGCATCTGCTTCCCTCACTGCTGCAAGACTTACAGGCCCCTGAGGGGATTAATATACCTTAATTGCCCTGACCAGCCTCACCTGGGACCTCCTCACACACTTTCTGCCCATGGCCCAGGAGCTCCATGTGAGCCCAGGCTCAAGCACCCAGAACTGGCCTGAGATATGTTGTGGGTAGACATGCCTTCAGTTCTGCCCCTGGCTTTATTTTGTGGACAGAACTCAGGCCTAGATTGTAGGTAACTTTCCTCCAACCTGATCTCCTCCATGGACCTTAAATGTGCAGTCCTGTCTCCACTCCCACCTCCTGCTGCTCCTAACTGAACATCTTGGACGGATCCAGAACCTCATTCATCATGTCACCTTGCCTGGGGCTGTCCATGGACCCCGTCATTACCACCCTGCTCTGTCTACCTGGCCCAGCTCCCTGGTTGTCGAGGGCACTGCCTGTGCCCAAGTGACCCCCCCAGCTCATTCTTCCTTCGGGAGTAGCCCCACTCCTGCTGCTCCCTAAGAAGTCCTATTGAGTTCATCAGCATTTCCTCGTTAAGGAGTGGCTGCATTCATACTTCCTGTCCTTGCCAGTTCCTGTGAACTTGTTCTTCCTCTACTCCTGGCTGACTGCAGTAAACTTACAGGCTTGGGCTAGAGAAACTGCCACCTAAATGACACCTGTGTCTTCTTGTGAGCCCATAACTGACAACAGGGCTGACTTTCTCACCTGCTTGGTGTGCAAGGTGGCTCTATAGCGTTACTCCTGAAATGAGCCCCACACCCTGCTGCAAGGACAGCAAGGACGGAGGCATGTGTCAGCAGCTGAACACTGGAGATGAAGTATGCCGAGATGTCACAGCCCTCTTGGGAAGACTGACAGGAATGCTAACATAAGACATCTATTAAAAATGGAGAAAAACCTGCTAAAACGGCAACATCCAGCAGCCACTCAAATTCTTGGTGAATCCTCATCCTACCACCTGGACAGCTCAGGTTTGTCAGATTGCGTTAAGCTTAAACACCACCTGTCAGGTGTGAGAGGTGGAGTACAAAAATAAGCATGTATTTCCACCTAAAGCCAAATGGGAGGCTGCCAGCTTAGGGAGGCAGTTTTGGTGAGAGAGAAGAATGTGCAAGAAAGATGTGGTAAAAATGCAAAGAAAAAAACCAACAGAGAACACGGCAAGGACTGAGCGTTATCTTCAGAGAAGCATGAGAAGATAGGGCAGGAGCTAGCTAGGAGCTTGTAGTGTTATGGAAGGAAACTCTTCCAGCTGACTCACCCTTTATGCATTGAAACAAGGTCTTCATGGTTTTATTCTTTTTATTATTATTATTATTTAAAGAAAAATTATTGGCAAGTGAGGCCATCATCAATTAAAAAAGAGAATTAAAAGGGTTAGCCCAAAGGGCAAAATCTATGCAAGTTGCTGGAGACTGTTTAGAGAGCAAATGCGTGCACCTAGCCCAAAAAGACTTGGAGAGGGAGGGGGACAGCCAGCATGGCTGAACTGGGTTAAGGCAGCCATTCGATGTAGGAAGAAAAGCCTTGGATAAATTGAACTTGCATCCAAACGAGCAGGTGACTTAAGGGACAACAAACGTGTTTTCAAACATCAGGAGGAAGTTGGCCATAAGTTTTTAAGATCAAGGTATAAAATGAGTTTTCAAAGAAAAGTCCATCAGAAAAAAATTAAGATATTGGTATCCATGACCACCACAGAAGAGCCCAGAAAGGTTCCCGTCATTTCATCACAGGGAACTGATGGATCTGTCTGAAACTGAGATGTGGGTAAGAAGTTTCAAAACAAACTGATGAACAGTAATGAGTTTATGAATGAACAGGTTTATACTCTCATGTTCAAACAAGAACCCTAAAGRAATAAAAGATGAAACAGCTGAAATCAGTTCTTATTGAGAACTGCTTCAGTACTGGAGGACAGGAGAGTGGCAAATACAACACCAACTTTTTGAAGTGTTCCCAGGGATGTCTATGGAGCCATAAGAGCAGCACTTTCTTGTCCACACCAATAAAATAGGTAGAAATTATAATAAAAATAGAATAATGGAATAGCAATGCTAGACTGTAGGAAAATGTTGTGACATTGCAGAACAATGTAGTAAATTTCAATGGTAGATCTTACTGCAGAAGGTGATTTTATTTTAAATTAAAACCCTCTCTCACGCTCATAACCACAGGCAGGTACCAAGGTAGGTGTCCACGTGGTCTGGCCAGTAGCTCGGTGCCAAGACACCTGTATCCAGGTGGCTTGTCCAGTGTTGCTTGCTGTGACATGGAGGGTGACACCAGCTTCCAAATCCTCCTCACATCTCCTGGRCGGTTCTGACTTTGGCAACTACCTATCTGCTTTGGAAGTACCTTTTCATACCCTTTAGGAGCTGACAGATTGATCTTTTGGTCTGTCCATCCTTCCCCACTTGTGTGAACCATCTGGATTTACTTACTACCCTTTTCCTTCTTGTCTGGGTGTCTTTTGACTCCTACCCTATCTTCCCACCATCATCTCTTAAAGGCCTGAGTTTCCATTTTAAGCTGTTGCCTTTTTTTAGACTTTTTTAGTCATTAGTTTCCTGAGCTGGAAGTCCTCAGTGGCTGCAAATAGATGTGCTGGGATCTCGATGACCTGCTAATCTCAGTGCCATCGACCCCTGCCATTCTCACAGCCCTCCTGCCGCTTGTTTCTTCTGCTGCTCCCATGGCTGTTCATTCTCTCTCCAGACTGGTCTTCTCTTTTCTATTACAATTCTCTACAACCGAAGAAAAGCCTCTGCAGGTTCAGTCAAGACCAGACCTGCCTCAAATCCAGTATCATTTACCAAAGGAATTGGTGTCCCTGTAAACAGGGATCTATGGTCAATCATCTACCTGGACTTCCTTCACCATAGTTTTACAGAAACCAGGCTGATGTGGCAAAAGCAGGACTGTCCTCAGCTGTATAAATAGCTGGTTTAAAGAGAAGAAAGGCTATTCAACAGTCGGTTTCTCAATGAAAGGAAGAAGTCCCAGATACTCCTGTTGGAGCTCGTACTCTTCAATATTCACAAATTATTCAGAAAAGCGGGTGAAGAGCAAGATGTCAAAGTTTGCCAGTGGCATAGCTCTCAAGAAAATTTAAAAATGCTTCAGAAGGTTCTCATAACACCAAATAACTGAGCAATAAAACAAATTATGAAATTCAGTGTAGATGAATGAAAACCCTTGTGTTTCCATACACAATAATGAGCTCTGAATGAGCTGTTATGTTCAAAGAGATCAGCAAATTCAGTAGATCAGTCCACAAAAATACCAGCTCAATAGTAAAGAGCCCTGGAATATAAGAAATTATCAGGGAATTATAGAGAGCAAAACAAAAACCATCAAAATGCCACCGTAACTCCATGATGCAATGACATTTTAATCAGTATAGTGGTTCTGGTCCATCCACCTGAAGAAGATCATGGTGGAACTGGAAAGCTATGGAGAAGGGCAAGAAAAATGGTTGGGATAGTTTCTGTTCAGAGGACGCCTACACAGAATTTCCGAGTCTAGGAAAAGAAAGACTGAAGAGCAAGATGAAAAAAGTCTACAAAATCATTTTTTGCGTGGACATGGTGACTTGAGGACTGGTTACACTGACCTCAAAAAGTTAACAGAAAAATATAACAGACAAAGAAAAAAAAACCCAAGGGATATTAAACATAAAGATACCATGTCTTCTTCAGAGCTATTGTAGCTGGAAAATGAAAAGTACCAGCGAAGTCTTGCGTATGATCACTATGTCTTTGTACTCTTTTCTAGGCATCCATTATCAGTCTCCATTCTGATTTCCTTCCCCACGTTGGTCTCTGCTGGAGACATGATGATGGGCTGGATGGATCTTCAGATTAATTCAGCACTGACTACTTCTGCTTTTATGTCTTGCTTTTGAAAGCAGTGCCATCTCCCTTCCAATTTGCCAGAAGCTCTCTTTGGACTGCACTGTAACTGCTCTACACCTCCCACATCCGCAAGAGGACAGGTAGGCTCTGCCAAATTCAGCCTCCCGCTGCTGACTGTGCCGTTGGAAATCAGTCACAATTTGTCCACTCAAATCACACAACCGTAGGAAATTCAGGGTCACTTCCACACTGTCCAAAACGGTTTGAAAGCTGAATCTGCACATCCCTGATGACAAGTATCTGCAGATTAACTCATTTTCTACTATTTCTGCACACCTCCACCCCCAGCAGCTGACTGCTGGCTTGCCAGGAAGAAACTGGACCTGATGGACTCCAGGGTGCCCAGTTTCCAGGTGGCATCTCAGGCTAAATGGCTGGGACAGACCTCTGTGAAGATTTGTGTCCTCATACAGAAATGCCAGTGCTGTGGTGGGTTGTCCTCTAGCTGAAAAGTAACACCTTTGCACATGGATAGTTCTGTCCAGATACTCCAAGTCACCAGGTTAGGTTGATGTTGGCAACTGGCCCAGTATTGTCTTTGCTTCCTAATCTGTTTTGTCCAGCACTCACTGCCACCTTTGCTCTTTGGACCCAGAAATTCCTAAAAGGTCTTCCACTGACTCTTCCTGAATATTTGCTTGAAAGTAGTAGTTTTAATTCATAGCCTAAATCCATGGTTTTCATATTGCTATATACTTAACACAGCAAGCATGGTGTGTAACTGCAATGCCTTCTGCCATCCAAGGCTGCACACGGGGGTGGCTGCCAGTAACTTTCACTCCTTGGGCCACAGCCGGCATTCCCAGGACTCTAGTTTTTCTGTCACAAAGAAATTCTTAACAGATCATAGGAGTTCAAGGATGAACAGTGCAGAAAAATAGAATCTGGTCTACAGATAATGTGTCTGGATGAGGAGCAGTTCCAACAACCTGCAAGGTCCTTGGCTGTTGGAAGTCCCTTTGCTCCTGCTGTTGGCACAACTTTCCTACATCAGCACACCAAGTGGCTTCTCTTAGCTCTCAGTGATCCTTTCAACTTTGCATTGATGTTGTTCCAAGAAAGACATCTCTTTCTCTTCCATAGATGGCTTGGCTTTGTCTTTCTGAATTGCACCTAGTGTTTTCCATTACTAGATCGCAAGGAAATAGCCCATTCACTTTTTTCCACCAAATCCTACCGGTCACGTTTCTTCAAAACCTTGCAGTGAGGATTCTTCTCTGAACTTTCAGTATCTTATCATTGTCTCTAGAGAAAACTCAGGCTAACGGACCACTGTGCTAGGGTAAAAGAGGTTCCGGAAGAAAGAAGGTGGTGTGTCGTAGAATGTCAAACCTGGAATCCTCCCAGCAAAAGGAGAGCATAAGTGAACTCGGCTTCATGAATTTCTTTGATCGTTGGAAAATAGAGGAATCATTTTTGTCAGAAGACAGTTAGGATAGGTGAGCGATGTCTGTTGGAAGAGTATCACAACAGGTGACTGCAGCACCAGATACAAGACACAAGGCTGCTTCTATCTCCTTTCTGATTGCCGTCCTGTCATACTGGGTCTGGCTGGGATGGAGCTAATTTTCTTCATAGCAGCTCATACAATGCTGTGTTTTGGATTTGTGAGGGACAGTGTTGATAACACACCAGTGTTTTGGCTATTGCTGAACAGTGCTTGCATAACATCAAGGCTTTCTCTTTTTCTCACTCTGCATCCCTCCCAGCAAGTAGGCTGGGGATGGACAAGAAGTTGGGAAGGGACATAGCCAGGACAGTTGCCCCAAAATGATCAAAGGGATATTCCATACCATATGATGTCATGCTCAGCAAATAAAAGCTTAATGAAAGGATGAGGATGCAGGGACATTTATGGTTACAGTATTTGTCTTCCCAAGTAAACATTAGGCACGCTGAGACCCAGGAAATGACTAAACATCTGCCTGTTGATGGGACACTAATTACATCCCTTATTTTGCTTTGCCTGCATGCAGCTTTTGCTTAACCTGTTAAACTGTCTTTATCTCAATTCATGAGTCTTGCCTGCCTTCTATTTTCTCCCCATTCCTGCAGGAGAGGGGAGCAAATGAGCAGCTGGGTAGGTGCTTGGCAGTTGGCTAGGATCAACGTGCAGGGAATATTCCCACTTTTCACACAAAACAATTGCCTCCTCACTACTGCTTATATTTGACAGGCAGGCTTGGCCAAACTTACGCTTCTTCCACACTTTCTGGAACATGCATAGATGAGACTGCAAACAGACATCTTCCTCGCTGGTATCATTGGCTCCTCAAAAAAATCATCTCCCATAAATTAGCCTCTTTGCTTTGCACATTTACCAATAAAGGACGCACAACATCTGTGCACACCTGCTCCATTAACAACTCAGCCTCACTGTCAGGCTATAGGATGCAGGTCACTGGTCCAACCAACACAGTCCTTTCCTCAGGTGCTCAGCTGTCTGGCATGTGCTCCTAGCTCTGTGATACTTGGGCTGCATGACAACATAGGTCACGAGGCCCAATTCATTCACATCATTCTCTCCGCTGTGCATCAGCCTGTCATTAGGTGTCTGTTTCCCTATGCTAAACTATGGGATTTCTGCCCCAAAACGCTCACTCCATACACAGTGAACCCATGGATGCCCATGATAGTATCACCCTTACTTGCTTGCTCTATCACAGGCACTTGCCTCAATCATTAAAGAGTTTAGTTCCATTCCTTCTTCACCCACCATTGCACGTTTGGTGTATCATCTTCTCCTACACTTGGTTTATCTCAAGCTCTTCAGAGCAGGGACCACCTTCTTCTTCCCTTGTAAAAGGCTGTCCTGCCTCTCTAATCCGCTTGAGTTTTTCACACTGTCAAGATGCATATTAGTAAGGAACATAGGGCTGATACAGTCTACTAGGCTCTCCAAAGACGTATCTCCAAAGCAACATCGTTCACCAAAACCCTATACATACATTAGGCATCCACGTGATAATAGAGAAAAACCTTGCAGATGAAAATTTGATTAACATACAGAAAATAAGAATAGTAGCCAACAGTGTCCCATGAACAGAAACCAGCAATGGAGTTCTACAGGGATCAGTGATGTTGAATATAACCAAAAATGGACAAGAAGAAACCAATGACAAATTCTGCTGGCAAAACAGTTATTCATGGCTGTAACAATAAAGACTGAAGAACTGCAGAAGGGCCTTACAAGATTCAATGACATGGACAACAGAGGGTAGTGAAAGGCATCCATACAACACATGACAGAATATGCTGGGAAAATACACTACAGTAAAGATCTATAAAAATTATGATGGCAAAGACAGTTTGAGTGCACATTCTCTCCTACAATGCAAAACTAAGGTAGCATCAAACGAAGGTAGCAAGAGACGTGTTCAAATAACGACTGAACAAATTAATGGAAAAGATACTCATCAAAAATTATTAAAGATACCACCCCTGGATAAAGAAATATGCCTTTTTTGCTTCAACAAGTTATTAYTCAACATAATTCTGTTTAAAAAAAATACACCTCCCCCACCCCCCCTGCAAATAACCCCACAACCAAACTTCAACATTGCACAGCTGGCAAAGGCCTTATAAAGGCTTACAATAACAACGGTAAGAGACACCTATCTAGATAACTGTCAGCAGGGGTTTCTACTGCTTCTGTCTTCACATTTGTAAGAGGTTTTGTATAAATATCTGCATTATTACTGCCTAAAGTCTAATTCCCAGATCACTTAAATAGCAYTTATTAAATACTGACCATTGACCTTTTATGACAATTGACAGTTCTCAGGAATTCATAAAAGTTGTCATGCACTATAAAACATCAGGAAAACAAAAAAATATCTACAATTGGGGGTTTGCAATTTACATTCAGTTTCTAAGAGATAGGCCATGGAATTCCAAAGTGGGAAAGTTTATTTGCTAGGACTAATACAGAAAGCCCTCAATTCAAAATATAGAGAATACACTAATAAAAACGCCTATCTTCTGCATTCTTTAATACATATAATGTCCCAGAAGCAGAATTTGATGGTCCAAGTCTTTTATTTCTGGTATTTAACAAGAAACCTATACTTTTCTAAATACACACATACTGTAAATCTCATTAAGATCTCCCATCTACCAGAAATATTCATGTTCATTCAAACAAGGAACAACTTCTTGAAGTCACTGAAATGAAGATGAATATGGTCCAGATCACCAGCTTCAGTATTTCAGCTTTGCTGCATTTTTCTACGCATCTCTTCAAGTGCCGCTTCTCGTTCTCTTAAGAGCTGTTTAAGTCGTTTTATTTTTTCATCCCGTATTGTTTCATCCAAGTCTGGGGGGGTCAAAGGGAAAGCATCATCTCTGAAAGAACCTTCAAGAACTGAAGTATCATCTTCACAAGACACTAAAACTGGAATACTTGAGTCTGTAACGTCACTATATTGAGAGTATGGGTCTTGCTCAGAGTCCCTTCCTAGAGACGATATAACAAAGTCTGGGGAAATACTTTGCTGCGATAAGACTGGTGGAGGTGAAACGCTTCTGTTAAGTACACTGGAACTTGAGCTGGTATTTTCTGAACTTGGACTTGTGGTTGATTTGACTGAAGTTTTCCTTCTCTTTCCACTGTCTGACAGTGGTGAGGATTTTATTTTTCTTTTCTTAGTCAAATCCTCTTCCAGATCCACAATTATCTGTACAGTCAAGAAACATAGAAAATATACCTCTGTTAAACTGAGCATCATTCTACATTATAACATCACAGTTCACTAAGCACAAATTACAAGTTATTTGTTGCAAGCTTCTTAGAATTACTATATGGAAGATGTTTCTTTTAGCAATTTGAGCAAACATACTTCCGTGTTCAATATTTTTCTAGCAAAGATTCCCAGTTAACAATTCCAGAACACTGAATTCCTTCCTCAGTCAACAGTGCACTTCTGCCTTTCCTGTGTATACCTATCATCTCCTGTTGCTGCTTAAGTTCTTTAACTGTAGTGTAAGACAAAAACTTTCTATCTAACTTGATGAGAAAATTCAAAACATAGAATTCTTCATGCTTACATTTCCAAAAAGCGCAAACATTAGCAATAATGTCCATTACAAGACTGCATTCCTCCCAGCTGTTCTGTTATTTAAATGTTAATGTACTTTACTAAGAGCAGCCAGGAGATCTGCTCAAAGCAGGGCTCTTAACACAGAATTATTAAAACCTGGGAAAGCCTTTGACTGGGTAGAGTAGAATCATACAAAAGAAAATTTAGAACACTACGGCTGAACAGAACTACTTTGGATGGATAAAATCGTTTTAATGCGTTAAGATGGAAGTCCTTACATCGAGGGAACCTTTCCAGAAGCACCCAAGCAAGTTCCTAGCCAATGACAAAGGACTAAGTTTATAAAGACATTTGTAACTCTAAAGATTAGACAGGTACACAGGTAAATTTCTTTTAATAAAACCACACGACTAAGTGGATACCTTTCTTTGGAAGTCAGCCACACCTAGTCATGTGAGTGACTGAAGTGCCTTGAAATAATGGCACTTGACTGATTTCAAACACAAGAAATTATTCTTCTATTATTCTGCTTATATCCATTGCACTACTGGATAAACATAATTGTTTGCAGAAGGTTAAATATAAATCAGGATACAGAGGTATGGTTTCTGTTCCAATAAAGACTGTTCAGCCACCACTAGAGGGTCCAGTCTTTTTCAAAGCATTTGTTCTTCAAATTTCCTCCAGTGGAACCCAGAAAAGAGGATAAAAATTCTTAGATGGTACTCAAGTCGTACTGAAATCACCCAACTCTGTTGTGGTACACAAACAAGTTCTAGGAACAATTCTCACAGGGACCATAACAATTACTGACTTGCCCTGATGAATCCAGAGGTGGGAGGGTCCAAATAAACAGGCAGCTCTGTATTGACTATACATATGCTGCTTTCTGAATATGTTGCAGTACACATTTTAGCACTGAAAAATTTCAAGATACCTTTTCCTCTTTAACACATTCCTGATGTTGATTTGTTATTTCCACATCTAACGATGATGAACCGCAAGAATCATTTTTCCTTTTCAAGCTGTTACTGGAACAAACCCTTTCTTCTGGTTTCTCATAGGAGGTCCTTAATGGTATTCTCTTAAGGTACACTCTCTCCTCCTTAGAGAGACCAAATTTTTTCCTTAATTCCAAGTATTGTTTCCAATGGGGCTTCTCTTGGTGTTTGATTTGAATGACCTTTCCCAGTGAATCCATCTTTTCACACTGGATCTGAAATATAGAAACAGTGAGAGCGCCATCAATATCTCTCTCTCTTTCTCTCTCCCCCCCCCCATACATATAAACTAAAAACTAGTCACTAGAAAAACAGGTGAACATTTGTTTTGTCTGCCATTCTCCAAGAGTTACATTTAACACAGGTAAGCCAATTTTGAGAAATTATATACATATTATCATAGGTCTAACACTCTTGTTAGTTATTTTAAACCCCAAGTACATTGTGGAGCATCCAGAAAATGCACAGTCCAACTAGTAAACCAGAGAAGTAAAAGAAGCAACAAGGGAATCACGTGCTCTAAAACTTCAAAGTAACAAAGGAAGATGAGGGAAGATCAGACAGTGTCTCTACAGTGTCACTTTCAGACTGCTGAATGCATTTCATATTTGCATTGTGGTTGATAATATTAACAAAGCATATTAGCCATCTCTCATATCTAATCTCATTGTAACCTGAGATGTTTCTGATCTTCAAGTTCAATCTCACATCAGTATGTCTGGCAATCCATGGGCTTGCAAATTTACAGACTAAAAGCAGCAAATATTTCATATGCTATTTTTCACAGAGGTTAAAGCAAATGAGAATGCTAACACTTGGCATCACATAGCACTGAAGAAAAAAAAAGTCTATTTTAACCATTTTTCAGGTGAGGAACAATCAAAAAAGAGGTCCTACAGTCTGTTGCAATGATTAAATGTCTAAAATTTGCACAGATATGCTTAGCTGACATTTCTCTTCTGCCTGGTCAACACAAGCAAGTATAAACTAGCTTCAGAATGATTTTTTTATCTGGAGGCAAATTCATTCTGGCCGCTTGAGCAACTGAAAACTTGACCTACAATCCGCCATGGGTAGAGTTTGTGGGATTTGAGGCTAAGGACTTTTTACATATTTTCGACATTATGATCTTAAAAGARTATGTAGGTCCAGCCTGAAGGGGGAGAGCCATTAAAGATCTCAAGAGTTTCTTCTGCCTGACATGAAACCATGAGTCAAAGGAGGTGGATCCCTCATGCCCATCATGGCATGAAAGGAAGGAAATGCAGCTCCTGCCTTTGGCTGTCTGAGCTAGCGGAGACTGGAGCTGACTCAGTGCAACCCCAGAGTTTGTCTCTGGATGACAAACCCTGCTCTTCCACCTTGTTTTCCTCTTGTGTAGCTGCAAACTTCTCTACCTTACATCACACCTACAACACAGTCAATGGCTGTGCTGTGAGAATGTGGCATCAACAACACTAGAAAGCAGATAGCTCCCAGAGCTCAAACAATTAACAACCTTCCTATAGTTTCAGTTGTTACCGGCAATTTATCTTGTGAGGAAATAAAAAGTCATCTTTTCCCTGCCCCTTTCTTTTCTTTMTGCATTTTCTCACTTGCACAGTACAATCTTACTGAAAAAAAAAGATCATTTATTGAATAGAACCACAATTTAGACCAGCATTTCCAGTGACAGGATACCTGGTTACAAAAATCTGTGAGCTTATTAATAGCCATTTTATTCAAATAGAACCAGGACCATTTAACAATTTAGCAGAGACTGAGATGGGCATGTTTATTGGAGAGAGTTACCTTTTGCCAGTCTTCACTGAAAGCACACTCTTGCTTAGACTGAGGTAAAACAGCACTTGCTGCTTTGGGGGAATGAGTATTTTCTTTGCCGTTTTGGCATACATTTTCCTGTGTCCCTACTGCTGTAGTAGGGGTCACTCCACTTGAAATGCTCTCGGTGAAGGGCAAACTCTTTCTCTGGTTTACAGTGGAATTCTGCTGATTAGCACTTGATGTCACCAGAGCTGCAGGTGCAGATTTTAAGTCATTTCTTAAGCCAGTTGGTGAAGAATTTTTTGAGTTTGTACATGGTTTTGGATCTTTCTGAGACAGCACCATTCCTTTGCTTTTTGACAATACCAGATTCACTACTTTATTGGTTATTTTATTGACTGCAGTAGAATCAATTAGCTTGGATGTCTCCTTTTTAAGTGAAGCATCAGAAGAGGAAGATGCTTGTTTGTCAGCTTGGGCTGACAGAACATCAGAGCCTCTTTTGGTCAACAAATAGACTTTCCCATTGTACATGACCAGAGCATTATCTTTAATAGGTGTGATTTTTGTTTGGCTTCCACCAGGACCACTAGAACAGAGTGGTAAAATATTTGCAGAGTTAACTTCTACATTATTCATGTCTGACAAAGTTTTCAAGATCTTGGAAGCCATGTTATTTGATGACTTTACAGGAATAAGGCAAGGCGCTGATGACTGTGGACTTTCTTGCACAATCCATTTCATTGGAGTTTGCTGGCACTGCTGACCATCAGATGTTACTGTCTCAGGAGAAGAACTATTTCCCTTTTGTGTAGCTGTCATTATTAATGTTTTTGAAACTTCTGTGGCAGGTTTTGGGCAAATGGCTTGCAAACGCTTGGGAAGTACTGTTTTCACTGTGTTCACTGGTGACACATAAATAACAGTTGGCATTTTTGTACTGTCAGCTCCTCCAGACACATTCGTTGCTGCAGCTGCAAGTATTTTTTGCTGTATTGCAGGTGGTAAAAAAGAAGCTGGGACAGATTTCACTTCTGCATCAGCTGGTATCTGGAGGTGGTGGCCAGAGGGCAGTACTGGAGACTTCACAGTAACTGGAAGACTTTTTGTGTTTACCAACATGTATGCAGTGTTACTCTGGTTAGATGAACTTGTTACAGCAATGTTCTGCAAAGACAGTCTATCAACTGAAACACAACTGCTCTGGATGTTAGCAGCTGATTTTGGAATTAAGCTTTCTTTTTCAGAACCCGCCCTAACACTTTCCTGTTTGTCTAATGTCCTTGTAAGAATAATCTTTCCAGGATCAGGAGACTGAAAAACAGGTATCTTAACAGATGAAGGTGCAGTAGTATTGGCAAGCTGTGTCTTAAAAGTAAGATGGACTGGACTAGAAATACTCGCTTTAGAATTGTTTGGCATGGCTGAAGACTGAACTATTGGCACAAAGCTTCCAGAAGATTTAGAAATTGGAAGTAATTTCAGAAGGTTTTTTCCATCTGGTCCCGTCGTCTGAACTACTCGGTACATACAGCCTGCAATGCTTAACAAAACAAAGAAAAGAGAAAAGAAAAAGAAAAACGAAAGATAGCATAAGTGAACACAGCATAGATATTTTAATTAATGTGCATCAGTGAATTGTATACCCAGCACTGCTACACCTTAGAAGCAGATTAACTACTGGAAAATGCCAGATCTAATCTTCAGGTACTCCACTAGCAAAAATCATACTGATCTACTTAGTGTACATTTTGGGTTAGCATTTCAGAATACCACAGACTATCTGAAAATAATGTCCAACTTTTACATCACAGAGTAGCAAGAAATGGCATCCTTTTCAGATAAAAATAAGTTAAAAGACCCAAGAAAACACGTTACATTATCCTCCTCGTCTACTTACAGGGCCTATCATTCTGAAAAAGAAAAACGTTATCTCCAGATTTCACAGCGAAGCCGTATTTTTTGCTTTCCCATCTCCCTGTTACTATTAATATCCCTACTTAGTGCTATGARGTATGAATTTCAGGAAAGCTTCAGGAAATTACAGGCAGATTAGTTGCATGGCAAGATGGAAGCAGAAATTACATCAGACACATACATACAAAGAAGAAATTAAGATGCAGAATACATTTACTTTGTGGAATAGGATGTAGGGTGACCAACTCACATGCCTACATCTCACCTGCCTGCTCATTCTTTAGACTACAAAGGTGGTCATCGTCAAAGAGATGAAAAAAAGAAAAACTCAAATGCTATCGAGGTACATACATTTATGAGAACAGAAGTCTAAGTCTAGGAAGGAAAAGGCTTCAAAAACGAGGAGGAATACATGGAAACAGCACCAGTGAAATCKGAAGAGTAAATGCAGATTTTTTGCAGGTGAAGGTAGGAACTCTAAACAGCAAACAGACAGACAGAACCTTGTCAACCCAAAAGTTAGTTGTGACTGCTTCAAATGCCAAGATTTTTCAAGTCCACTGCAAGACAAGAGAATCTTTCCCACTTCAAGTGAGTTTGCCCAAATGCAGGCATCTTCCCCAAAGAACTCTTGGACTCTCAGAAGAACAATCTAATGCCCAAAGCACTGCAGAAGCAACATGGCATGTTGAGACATATATGATCAAAAGAGTTTCCCTCACTAGGAAAGAAGAGGCCAAATGAACTTGAAGCAGGTTTCATGGTCTTGACATCAGATCCAGAATGATTAAAAGGCAAAGCTGCCAACTCCACTTTCAGTCACCAAGTGCATTCTAGATCTGTCCCATTGACTTTCTACATCAATAAATGCATTGAGAACAYGGACATGAGACTATTTCCCAGTCCCAGTCCAGATGACATCAGTGTTGTGTTCTGTTTACTGTCAAGGAGTTTTGAAAAACTGGCATTTTTTCTGGCAGTGAAGCGTTACAGTTTGGGCTTCCAACTCAGCTTGGAACAGAGTGACTAGGAGATATCATTCGTGCGTCCCACCGTTGCATCTGCTCAAGAAGTCAGTCAAGACATTGCCTTTTCCCATCAAGTGAGAAGTCACAAGGATGCTCTTCACTCCCAGAGTTGGACAGTTCCTGCTACAGTCTGAGGGGTCACGTTCCCCTTGGTGGTCGACATAACCATGCTATCGTCTGTCTAAAGCATAAAGGCTTTAGACACGCAGAGCTTTCCTCGCTGTAACCTTAGAGTTAACTTCCACATCCAATATTTTGGTACAATGCCTCATTTCTAGGCATACTGTGTGAAAAAGCAGACGTTTATGTGATTTATCAGTGCAGTGGGCAGGAAATTCTGCAATACTGTTGGTTTAAAAATAACGTACTGAAAATGAAAACATGGGCAATATACCACATGGTTCCTAGTGGAAGCTGCCATCAGAGGTTTTAGTAGTAAAATGGAGTTGGATGTTTTGGAATCAGAAATGATAGCTGAGAAGAACTAGCACTGAAGGGTAATAATCTTACAGAAATATTTTTGCTTAAACAAAGAGCAACTAGAAATACTTGTATGTTTGAACTTAATTAAAGCAGAAAGACTCATTTTTGGAGCCACTTTAAACCTCCTAGCACTACTGATAATGCAGAATTAGGAAGACCAGCACTGAGCTCCTGGACAGCTTTTTGCATCTGTATCTGTTATATGCTTTGAATCTCTCAATGCTTCTTTAATAACCTCGTGATCTACAGTCTCAACTTTTCTTCTCTTCTATATATAAGAATTAATATTCTGAAGGCAAATTCAGAAGGCAATTTTCAGCAAGTTCCACAGACATGGAACTGCTGAATCGCTACAGCTTTTACAGAGCAAACAGGCACTTACCTCCACTCAAACTAACTAGCACTGCAAATAGGCATCAAAGGGCAGAAGAAACCTCCAAAGAGGCACGCTCCTCCACCTGTCAAAGCAAGGGGATACCTCTAACTTTTGGGCAAGAGGAGGGGGAGCAGATCAGAGAGAGAGGAAGCAAGAAAACCACAGAGAAGAAGAGAGAGAGGAGACAGAGGATGCATTTGCATGAGTATTTTCTTCAGCAGCAATGCCAGTTTCCAGTGCTCACCTCCACTCTTCTCGTTTCTACCCTGAGTCACTGTTCACCTCCCTTTCGATGGACTTAAAAAAACTGTTTTTGACACTGTGCTACAAACAGGATCTTTTAAGTAGGCTGAGGAAGAAACCTCCTTTAAAAAATCCAGTTTGTCTGAACTCCAGATCATTCTGCTTTTCGTGATTACAGAAGACAACCGCAGCTTTTTATCTTCACGCTTTACACAAAGAGAGCAAGAAACCCCAAAACTACAGTTTTCTGGAAAATAACATTCTTTTACTTGAAACAAATAGCAGGTACTTATAGGATTGCAGAATTACAAAAAGCTAAAAGATAGACAAGAAAGAAGGAAAGGAAATGTTCAGATGAGATATTGAGAAGTTGTACTCATACATATTTACTCAAACATCTATGAAAGAGAAAGGAAAGATGTCACTGTCAAAGTTTTTGGATACTTTTGCTATTTCAGATATGAGTTGAAAATGCTTCACYGTATGTATCTCACATCACTAAAGACTTTTCCAGGTGATACAAAGAAATAACCGGGACTGACGTTTCATGTTACCAAACTAAAATAAAGCATTTTCAGTTTTTCATACATTATCGAGTGATGAAGAGGAGAGCTAGAAGCTATTTTAATTCACTCTGCAGGCCATTGTTTCTTTGAAGAATATGTTTTAAGAATCCCTTAAGCAGAGTGAAAAAATCTTTCCATCAGTATCACCCTTTAAGAGTGTCAGATTAGTTTAAGAACAAGCTAATTTGTTTTCCTAAAAAAAATAATAACAGGAATTCTGTAAATCATGCCAAGTTGTACTTGGGGATTTTTCCCAACTCTATTGAAGTAGAGTTGTCTTTCTCCTCTTCATCCTCCTTCACTTGACCAAAAAAGGTCATTATTTCTTTAGGTAAATAGTCTGCATGGCAATATTGAAAGCAACAATGGAAATGGCATTAAGCAAGCTATGAAAGCAGAAATAACAGAAAAAAACAGGAAGATTTATTTATTTATTTCTATCAAGCTAGAAAAATAAAAACAATAGCCTTCGTTTCCCTCAGTTGAAACAGAATTCCTGTTTTCTTCACTCATATGATGAGGCACACCAATTTTATTGTCTAAAGTTCTCATCCCATATTGTTTATTACTCTTATTAAGCAGCAGGCTCAAATAACAAAATACTGAGTATTTAAAAATTCACCTTCTGTCCCTAATTTTTGCATTAACAAAAATACCCTCAGAAAATTTTCAGTAAATAAAACCACTCGCCAAATCCATTGCAACCACCAGGGCATCCCAACACATCACTGCAACAGAAATCATGATCATGCCATCTAAAAAATGTATCGGTGGAGATAAAAAAGAAAGACTTGCTCAAACTTCAATTATACTTCAAAGTTGTCAGAAGAAACATTCCCTTTCAACAGAAGCAAGCTACTTCTTAGTCTGCCTTTACTCCCAGCTATTACTTTAGAGACAACTTTCATCTTCTATGAATATGAATAAATCAAACAGGGACTACAAGCCACTACAAACTTCAGAGAACCAACTTCATTTATTTTAATGGGTTAAGTTGAATCCAGGAAGCGGCAAATAACATTTATTATAAACTGGAAGCATACACCTAGGGACAAAGCAAAATTAATTGACTGTAGTCTATATTTATTTTATATAGCCATATCCCATCCATGTTATTAGCTGAATATTGTAACAAAATATTTTTTGTTATTATTACCTGAAGGAAATCTGGAAATTAATGTTGAGTTTGCATACAAAGCTAGGAATCCTGTCCAGAATTTAGGTCCAAGYCATTCCTAATGGCTTAGGGTTTTATCATAATCCAGAAGCTTTCAACAATGGCAGAAGAAATATTTTCTGTTTGACAATAATTTTGTATGGAAACACTTTTACCCATTGTGGAATATTCCTTGGAGTACAGATATTTATTCTAGGATGTGCTAACTGCCGGGAAATGGTCCCTGTGCTTTATTATAAACCACAGCTTTACCAATCAACRACCAGGTCCTCCTTCAGCCATAAAACCTTTGGCAGAATTCCAGAGAACGTCAACAGCGCCAAAGCTACATCCCTYGGCCACAGCAACCCCGTGGCTCTAACAAGCTAACCCGAAACTCTTCACCAAATAGACGCAGCAATCGGAGAACTCCAGAGAGACAAGCAAAATGCATCAGGAGCCAAACCACGACTCGAGCACTTGGCCCCTGCTGGGCTCCTGCCAGTTTAAAGCAGGAATGTAAACACAGAACCTTAAGCAGCCTAGAAAATTTCCTTGGCATGATCAGAATCAGTATCATCCAGCTCACATCAGGTCTACAGTTGCATGTTTATGTTGTAGTTGAATTAACAGGTTGGTGTAAAGCCGTTCTACTACTGTAAAAGGTTAAATCCCTGTATCTCACATCCCTCTTCCCTTTCCCAATGTCCTGGCTGCCTCCAGCACAAGCCTAACCACACCGTGACTTCACCGGCCTCAGGCAAACGCAAACTCCTGACAGCGAAGGAGCGAGCAACAACGTCCCAAGCGAGCTGAGCGAGCGCACCGCGTGCTGGGGCGGAGGCGTGAAGAGCCGGGAAGGGCGCAGGTGCGGCAGAAGGAACCGTGCCACGCCCTCAGCCCGCGTCCCCCGCCCATCCCCCCAACGCCCCCGTCCTCCTCTTCAGCCTCTCCCCCTCCTCCGCCGGGAAGGGTGCGGCTCCCCCAGCCAACACCCCAACGCCGGCGACACCTCGCCCCTTCCCCGCCCCGGAAGGGGGCGGATGGCGGAGCCGGGCCCCTCCCGCGCCGCCGTTTCGCACCCCGCTGGGCCCCAAGGCGCACGGCGGGGCCCCGCCGAGGGCGGGAGGGAGGGCAGCGGGACCGTACCTGGCGGGTCTCTCCCTGCTCGGCCGTGCCGGGCGCTCCCGAGCTGTCCGGGAGAACAGCGGTACCGGGACGGCGGCGGCCCGTCTGCGGAGGCGCTGCTCGCCTACCTCAGCCCGACGCCGGGAGGGGGCGAGCGCCGGGCCGGCCCGCGCCGCACCGCGCCGCCCGGGGCCCGGTACTCACAACTGCGTGGCGCTGCCCGGCCGCTCCTCTCGGCTCCGCG
>JAYKAV010002564.1:120900-149036 GCA_035582835.1 Phoebastria nigripes | reverse complement strand
CCGCCTCCCCGCCCAGCTTCTCCGGCGCGCGGCCCCACCGCTCGCAGAGCTCCCCCACCAATCGGCGGCCACTTCCGCCCCGGCTACTTCCGGGAGAGGGAGGAAGTGGAGCGCGGCGCCGCCGGGCGGCCGCAAATGGCGCAGCGAGTGGCGGCGGCGCTTCCGGCGGCCGCCGGAAGTATTGGAGGCGGTGAGGGACTACTTCCTGCTTGGCGGGTTTTGAGGCTGGAAATGGCCGGTTTCGTCGCCAGCGATGGCCCCGGTGCGGGGAGGGGGCAGCCCCGGGCCTGGCCTCCCCCACCATCGCCCCGTCGGGCCCTGGGGATGGAGGGGGCTGAGCCCCCAGGCCAGGCCAGGGAGAGCCCCAGCGCTGGGGCCTAGCCCAGGCAGGAGGCGACGCTGCTCCAGGCCCTTCCCCCTCCAGAGACCCTGTCCTTGTCCCCATGGAGACCCTGTCCACATCCCCACAGAGACCCCAGCCACCACACCCATCCTCACACGTTTGGCCGAGGCGCTCCTCAGCCCCAGCAGCCAGCACTGGATGTCGCCTCACAGGAGGCATCCTCAACCCGTGTCGCCTTCTTCAGAGCCCTGCACTGCACGTGTGTGCTGTCCAGATTGCTGTTGTACCCAGTGTGACTTTTCTGACCAAAACCAGCGAGTGAGACCATTGCCATTTTCTGCTGTCAAGTCACGCAATCACAGAATCATGGAATAGCTGAGGTTGGAAGGGACCTCTGGAGGTCATCCAGTCCAACCCCCCTGCTCAAGTAGGGCCGCCTAAAGCCAGTTTCCCAGGACTGTGTCCAGATATTTTTTTTTTAATATTTCTAAGGACAGAGACTCCACAACCTCCCTGGGCAACCTGTGCCAGTGCTCCATCACTCTCACAGTGAAAAAGTGTTTCCTGATGTTCAGAGGGAACCTCCTGTGTTTGAGTCTGTGCCCATTGCCTCTTGTCCTGGCACTGGGCACCACTGACGAGAGCCTGGCACTGTCTTCTTCGCACCTTCCCTCCAGGTATTTACATACATTAATCAGATTCCCCTGAGCTTTCTCTTCTCCAGGCTAAACAGTCCCAGCTCCCTCAGTCTTTCCTCATATGAGAGATGCTCCAATCCCTTCATCATCTTCATGGCTCTTCCTTCGACTCTCTCCAGTGTGTCTCTCTTGAACTGGGGAGCCCAGAACTGGACCCAGCACTCCAGGTGTGGCCTCACCAGTGCTGAGCTGAGGGGAAGGATCACCTCCTTCGACCTTGTTGTGGTTTAACCCTGGCCAGCAACTAAACACTACGCAGCCGCTTGCTCACCGCCCCCCTCCGGTAGGATGCGGGAGAGAATCGGGAGGGCACAAGTAGGAAAACCCGCGGGTTGAGATAAAATAGTGTAATAATTGAATAAAACAAAGTAGAACAGTAATAATAACAATGATAACAACAACAATAATAGAATATACAAAGCACAAAGGCGATGCACAATGCAACTGCTCACTACCCGCCAACCAACATGTAGCCCAATATACAAGAGCCCGCCCCGTGACGCCAGAGCCGCCCTCCCCCCATTTAGTTTTTATACTGAGCATGACATCACATGGTATGGAATTCCCCATTGGCCAGCTGGGTCAACCGCCCCGGCTATGCTCCCCCCGCCAGCTTCCCATGCACCTGGCAGGGCATGGGAGGCCAAAAAGTGCCCGGTGCAAGCACCACCCAGCAACAACCGAAACATCAATGGGCCATCAACGCTCCTGTTATACCAAACCCAAAACACAGCACACACCCCCCAGCTACTGGGAAGAAAGTTAGCTCTGTCCCAGCCGGAACCAGGACAGACCTGCTGGCAAGACTTTACCTAATGCAGCCGAGAATACCACTCGCCTTCTGTACAGCAAGGGCACATCACTGGCTCATGTTCAACCTGGTGCCCCCTAGGACCCTCAGGTCCTTTTTTGCCAGGCTGCTTTCCAGCTGGGTGACCCCCAGCATATACTGGTGCAGGGGGGGTTTCTTCCCCAGGTGCAGGACTTTCTGAACTTCATGAGGTTTCTCTCAGCCCATTTCTCCAGCCTTTCGAGGTCCCTCTGGATGGCAGCATGACCTTCTGGTGTATCAGCCACCCCTCCCAGTTTTCTGTCATCTGCAAACTTGCTGAGGTACACTCTGCCCCATCATCCAGATCATTAATGAAGATGCCGAACAGGACTGAATGTAAGCTCTCATGCTGTAGACACAAATGCTGTTATTGTCTCACCATCCATATTGAGCTGGGCTCCAACACATTTTCTGAAGTGTCACGGTCTGTTTGGATCTCTCAAATTTACAGGACAACGTACCCTGTGATTTAAACTTTATTTCATGAGCTCATTAAGAAATACAACAAACAAACATGACAAACAGGGCTCAGTCCCCTTTGCCCAGACTAGTCTATCACGTGAATTCACTTATTCACCACTCGAGTCATAAGGTTTCATAACTTATAACCCATAACTCCTAATTCGTGCACTTACGAGCAAAAAAAAAAAAGAATTCGTTACCTAGCCAATGGTGAGAGTGCTCATCCTTCCTCCTCCGTCATGGTGCAGGCGTCCCCTGTTTCACACTGGGAAGCATGAAAGCCTTAGCAGTCCAGCTGCTGTTGGATCTGCCTCTAAAGCTTTTGGGGTAAACTAGTGTTTTATACCTTCCAGCTTGGAGGTTTGGTCTATACCATTTCCATAAGTTAGCAGATTCTGATGAAACTGCCAGACAAAAGATGATGGCTGCAGGACACAGCAACCTGCAGGTGATAATGGCTGCATCATGGCCCTTTAGCTTTTTCTGGCCACCTGTCCTGCCTACGTGGCGCTCTCGCTTTGACCTAACGGCGCTGCTGCCAGCACACATCAGGCCTTAGCACGAGCTGTGTAAGCCAAAATCTGAGCAGGAGTTGAGTGAACAGTCGTCACAAGAAGGCAGAACGGAGCTGCCCAGGATCCAGTGTATTTTCGCTCCAATTCCTTTAGCACAGGAAGATCATCAAAGTAGCTGCCCCCAGGACAGCATCCAGGTGGGCTTTCTCATGTGGCTCATCTTGCCACTTCAGACACAACAGTGGCAGCAAAGCTTTCAAAGCGGTACCAACTCCTGTGGCACTTACGCGTCCTGCCATGGGTGGCACTGTGCACAGGACACTGTGGCTCTAACGGCCCAGCTTCTCTCAGCCTTCTCACATGCTCCATCTGTCGTCTCCACCCAACTGACTGCCCGTGCCTTTTCCTCGCTGGGAATCCCCTTTGCTGTGTATGGATCACTTATTCCCACTTACTGTTCTGGAAGCAACTCTGCTTGTTCCTCAGTGCTTACATCTCCTTGCTGCTAGCTCTGATATTCTTTAATTGCCTTGAACTTAACTCATACTGAACTTACTTCTTCCAAGGCATCTCATTAACAGACATCCTCAGTTACTGCCCACTTATATCAGCTCTGCCTCCACCATTGAATAAGCTCCACCTGTCCCTCCCTCCAGAATTGCTTTGAGGGGAGACTAAGCAAGCACTTGGACAAGACCTCTATTAGGCATCCCTGAGCAAACAAACTACAACATCCTCAGGAAATCCCTGACCTGCAAATCGTTAAAATCTGGGAGACCATTACAAAGGAGGAATTATACACGCTCACAGCAAATGTGACTTTCCAGTTTTCATTGGATCTCGGTGGCCCCCTCTTCTCTCTTTCCTCATGAAATCGTCCCATCACAGCCAGAGTCTTCCCTTCTCCTCCCACTTCATCCCTGTTTACCACCCGCCCCAAAGTCCACAAGACATCAGTTGCCTTTCTCTACCTATTCTCTGCATCCCCTTCTGACTTCTTCAGCTCACTACATCTCTGACCTCTACTTACTCCAATTTTCTAGCCTCCTTCTGCTAGTGAGTCTTCACTCTTTCACTGACATCAGTCCCCTACACTCACAACCATCCTAGATGTTGTCTGCCTTTTCACTCCTCTTCATTTTCTCCAATATGAGGCACCGGCTTATCTAATTAGCTCACCCAAATAAACTTCCATACTGGATTAGTTCTCAGTCCTTCATCCACCCACCGATCCCTTCACTCCTTTCCACCTCACCTTACCCGCGGCACTTACTTTTCTCTCTCTCATCCTTTTTTCTCTATCATCTAGCTCCCCTTCAATTCCCTAGAGGTATCCTGCCACATAAATGATTTTATATGACAAGTCCTTATAAATCAATTCATACAGACTCCAAGATTTGCAGTGACTGTATTTCATGGAAGGGAAAACTTCCAAAATAATCTGTCAAAATTTTGCTTTTGCCAACCATAAATTGTCAAAGTGACATGAAACTTTGAGCACATGTTGGACTCCTCTCCATTTTATGGAGGAACAGCTTGCTAAAGCTATTTTATTCCATCTGTATTGACAGGCTCATTCTCTCTCGTTGATGGGGACTTAGCTTGTATGGCTAGTATGAAAAAAACCAGGAGTGACTCATCCAATCCCTCTCCAGATACCTGCAGTGTAGATGTCCATGTCTGCTAATTGTCCTGTAGAGCCAGTCTAGAAAAATGGACTGTTTTCAAGTTTGATGATCTGTTTTAGATGCCCATTTTAAGATTAACTCAGTCAGAGTTAATGTTATCGTCATTAGAGTTAATGGTCAGCAGAAGCCTTGGGTGAGACAGAGGCTGACCTCTAATTTAGGACCTCAGAGCTAGACTTTTGCATTTGGTCAAATTTTAAGAAAACCCTCGGGTATGGACTAAAGCTCTCAGTGGCGTGAAATACAACCTGCTTCACGTCAACCCAAATCCCATCTTCCCAATGCTTCCACTGCTTCGCTGGCTCCCAGCCAAAAAGCTAACAATCACTAGTGTTGCCAAACATGGTACTTGATATCATATTATCAATGAAGATTTTAAAAAAACTGCTTGAGAGATTCTTGTTACTGATTTTGAAGTTCTTCTTTGGGAACAGACTGAAAGACCCTTTTGTATTCTGTCTGCTCTCTTTTGCTCCATGATGATAATCTCCCATTAATTCCCTCCACCCCAAGCAATAGAATGAGTCAAAACTGTCCACATTTGTGAATCAGAAGGCAAAATTTCCCCTGGCACTACTGTATGTGTCCAGATTGTGGTAGCAGGAGGGCTGCAGGGGTGGAGGACCTGACGCGGGAGCAGGTGGATATTTCCTGAAGAAACCACAGCCCATGGAGGACCCATGCTGGAGCAGGAGAAAAGTGTGAGGAGGAAGGAGCGGCAGAGAGGAGCTGTTATGGACTGACCACAACCACCCATTCCCCATCACCCCTGAGCTGCTCAGGGCAGGGGGTAGGTAGAGGAGTTGGGGATGAAGAAGTGAAGTTGAGCCTGGGAAAAAAGGGTGGGTGAGGGGAAGGTGGTAGTTTAATTCTTATCTTTGTTTCTTACCATCCAAGTCTACTTTAATTTGCAATAAACTAAATTAATTTTCCCAAAGTCGAGTGTTTTGCCCATGACGCTAATTGGTAAGTGATCTCCCTGTCTTTAGCTCAACAAATGAGCTTTTTCATCTTCTTTTCTCCCCCTGTGTTGTTGAGGAGGGGGAGTGAGAGAGCAGCTCGGCAGGCATCTGGTGGCCAGCCATGGTCAACCCACCACAATCACACTACATCCACTTTTGCACAGCTTTCCCACCCTACTGTACAAAAATTACATCAGCAAACTGGCAAGAGTCCAGTGGAGGGCCACAAAGATTGTCCAGGGCTGGAGCACTTGATATACGAGGGGAGACTGAGAAACCTGGGTTTGCTTAGCCTCAAGGAGAGAAGGTAAGGGGGACCTAAGGGCTGTCTTCAGCCACCCAACTGAGGGTCAGTAGAGAAGACAGAGCCGACACTTCTTGGAGGTGTGCAGTGAAAGGGCAGGAGGCACAAGGTGTAGCAAAGGAAATTCTGGCTGGATAGAAGAAAAATATTTTACTACATAGGTGGCTCAGCACCGGTATGGGGGCTCAGAGAGGTTGTGGGATCTCTTTCCTAGTGAATATTCCAGACTTACCTCACTAAAGCTGTGAACATCCTGGCCTACCTTTGATGTTGGCTCTGCTTTGAGGAGGGGCTGGACGTTCAACTTCAGCTATTCTATTATTTTGTTAGAATGACCATGAGCAGCATCACCTTCAGCTCAGAATGGAAAGTTCCCTTCTCTGACTTACTGACTCACAAAGCAATACAACCAACCTGCCAAGGGGTTGGAAAATGAAAGAAATAACCTTTGTGGTTATATTTTTTTTTAATTATGAATAAACACTCCTCTCTTCCCTCCCTCTTGTCTGGGATAGCTCAAGGCACATTGCCACGGAGGTTTAGACCATCTTCTGATCTGTATGGTTCCTGATAGACCTGAGAAATTATAATCTTTAAAAATTATTATCTCTTTATAATGTAAGACTGACTTTGGAACCTGCCATGATTGTATACATGAAACCACTGGTGTGCTTACATGGAGAGACGTGGCATGGAGACACCTGAGGACAGACTTTCTGGAATAGCTCTGGCAGGTGAAGCCAGGCGGAGGCACCATGACCGGTCACAGTCTATCCATGTCACCTCTCTGAGAAGGGCCTGCACTGATCTAACCCCTGAACTGCTTCAGGAGATTGTCTGGAGAAAGACCTCGTTGTTTCAGCCTGGAAGGGAGCCTGTATCATCTCTCGTGTATACTTCTTGACCAGCAGCTTAGAACTCATGAACAGGATTCGCTTATACCACGGCTGGTGCTTGTGAATCTCTTTCAATTTGTCTACGAGACCTATAATCTTTACTGAGCTCGTTTTCTTTAAAGCTTCACAAGCCATATCGTTACAGCTGATTTTTCATTTCAAAAGTTAATTTTGAGTCTTCCTGTTCTCTGAGGATGACCTGAGAATATAAACTATGATTATTAAAATTGTATAAGGTATTGTATAATTGAAATAAAAGCAAGAAGTAACTTTTATGCTATTGGGGGATTTGCTTTTTAAAATATTGATGATGCAGTTCATTCACTGCTTGGAGACAGGAAAATAACTATCACTTCAGGAGATCAAAGAGATGATCTAGACAGAATGAATTTTCTAGTTCCAAATTCATCAGCAGTGCTATTCATTGGAGGCTGGAAGCCAGAAAAAAAGCCAACTGAGTGTGACATGAAAGAAGTTGTCTTGGACACAAAGCTTTCCAGGGGCCAGCCTGTAAAATTTGAAGAGGGACTTGGTGTTTAGAGAAACGAGAATCAGTGCACAATTCTGTATTAATTTATAATTAATACAGGTGCTGTCATGGGAATTCACCCAACCCATAAAGTTGATTTTCTACCCTAATTAAAATAACTCCAATAGATCCCAAACTTTCATCATCTATTCAGGCTGAAGTGGAAATACTCCCACATCTGAATATATTTAATGGGATGGACGTATTTTAACCCAAAGAAGGGGCAAAGCTCATGGCTCTTCCTGTCTTGCCGTGCCATACAAATAGCAGGACTTCACCTGAAGCTACTTGCAGTGATTCCTACATGCCTGTATGTCCCCAAACAAGAATTTGGCGAATGTCTAATCACCAATGGGTTCACCAGAAGTCACCACTCTACCCGGTCAAAAGCTTTTTCTCCTCCTTTCCCTCGCTTCCCACCTGGATATCCTAATGAACGAGGTTTGGTGTCTGACTGAATCAGAAATATTGCATCTGATGTGTTCTGGATGTTATCTGTTCCAGGGCAGCCAGGTAAAAACTCTGACGATAAGTTTTTACTCTTTCTCAGCAGACTGGTGATGTTCTGGCCAGTGCATTGAAATCACATGTTTAGACAGAAGCTGGCCTCTAATCTAGAATATCTCAGACACACATCTTTAGGACTAACTCCATTTTTTATTTCTTAAAAGCAAAGGAAGCTAGTCTCTGAGAAGTGATTAAAAATTTACCAATCAATCCAGTAGCCTTGGTTCCCTGCAGGTACTTTGTTCAATTAGATGGGAGCTGAGCTGAGCCACTTGTTTTCTCTGTGGTACAATTCTTGCTACAGCAGGGTCACCATTTCCAAGCAGTATTTACTGTACAGTTTTTATTGTGAGAGGATGCCAGCTGGGCTTCTGGGAAATTCGGGTTCCTTCAGATTTGGGCAATTCTTGTTAAGCCTTTCAAACTCCTATTGAATTGACAAAGTACTCCAGCCTCTGTTAATGGAGAGGTAGATCTTTGCCTTTTTCATTTATAAAAAGCTACACTAAAAATTTCTCTAAGGTTTTTTCATAGTCGTAACTTTTTCCCTGTGTTAAATTCAAACATGTTGAGTCAGGTATAACTCAGCTTCCTCTAAATTGCAAAACAGACCCATAGACTTCACATGAACATCAATTTTGATGCAGTCTTCGGGGAAAACCAGTTCAACTGACTGTCTCCTTACCCTGCCCGTTCATATGGCATCATTTGGTTTTGACTTTGAGTTCACCACGTGTCTAATGAAAGCAGATACTCGTGTGCAGAACTGACAACACATTTATTTATCAAATGCTAGTCCAGTCTTCTCTTCAAGAGGATTACTTGGCTTGTTGGTCTGACACTTCTGTTAGAAAAGAAGCCAGACAGATGCATCCTCTGCCAGTCAATATGGATATTGTCAACACTTGCTCTTGTCAAACTTGATGCCACTGAGATATCACAAGATGGCAAATTTAGCTGACTAACGTAACTGATGCCCTAATACATCTGGAGTCTTATAACACTTGTGACAGCACTAAATGATGCTGAATTAAAGAGTTTACCATATGCTCACTATTCAATCCATGCTACATGAATTATAAACTGTTTTATATATGTATATAAACTATTCTCAATGCAATTTTTAGTGGTGAGTCATCAAAGGTGTGCATGTCCTACAAAGGCTGGGTTCCACCTCTATGGTGATGCATACAAAATCAGTATTTTCAACCATGTAAAGTAAATTTGCAAGTATAAAGCCGTAAGGCTGTCTAAATTCACTGCCAGTTATACAGCCTGAAAAAGCAAAGTTGGTGTTAGACATGGTAAAACCTTATTTTAATTAAAAAAGGGCTTCATGAGGGTTCACAAGAATTTTGCATTCCACTCTTCTGATTTCTAGACATGAAACAAAGTAATGCTTGATATTCTATTAGAGGTCCACCAAATCTTTGCTAATATTGCTTATTTTGTTTAAGAGGGTTTTTTTGTACAATTACAACCAAACCACAAAGAATTAAAATTCAAAACTCATCCAAAATTTGAAACACCAGTGGGCTGTTTGAGGATCCATTACCATCATGTTTATAACCAGTGGTTGTTTTGTTGTTTTAAAACAGGTGAACGGCTCATTAAAAACTCAGTTAATTGAAAGAGTAATATTTTCTAATGAGACCAAATATAGAAAGTTTCATGATTAAAGAAAAATAGTTGAGTAAGAAAGAAGAAGGGGTAAGTTACAATTTTGACAGGACAATTCAGAGCACGAGGGGAGTAAATCTTGCACAAAAGCCGCGTTTTTTGCCTTAGAGTACACACTCCACTGCCTCCCACCAGTGTTTACCTCACATAGAAGGGCAATTATTGTTTCTGCTAATTAACCCAATAAAATATTCAAGTAGTAAACTGCTTAGAATTCTAAATCTCCTTTATAAAAGTGATATATCACTTATCAGTGTAATATAACAAAAGACATTAGGATACATAGATTTCTATGTTCTTGGGTCTAGATCTGGGAAAGGATTTACATTTAACTCAGACACCACAATTTTTAGATATAAAAACTCAGAAGTTTTTATATCTAAGTTTAATATTCAGAACTTCTCCCATCAGCAGAAGCTGGAGAAATCATCGCTTAGTTCTCCAGGGAAACCCAACCAGTCTAGAAAGCAGCTATTTCTCCCCTAAACATCCATCCAAAACAAAATAGTGTTGTCTGGGGAACAGGCAGGTTGTTCTTCATGCTCCCCGGCCTGTGAAGGTTCAAAGGGACAGCACACAGAGGAACTCAGTCCTTAACTTGCAGCCAGGCTTAGCTGAAGCTGTGACCCAGGGCATGCTGTGAAACTAAAGTGCATTGGGCTTGTAGTGAATAAGTCTCTTCCAAAAAGCATCGTCCATAGGAAGCATGGACAGGTGACTCCAAGTTCAGAGTCAGCTCCAGGCTTAAGTCAAACATCTCCCTGATGGTTCTTTGCTGCATAGTCCTCAGCCAGCTAGGACTGTTTGCCCTTACTGCTTTGCCAAAGTGAAGATGTTGGAACACAAATGCTTCAGCACTGAAAATGCAAGACTAATAGGGTCAGTTGCAGCAGCACTTCCCAGACAGGATTTGTTCTAGGAGATGCCATGCCTTGGAGATGACCTTATTGAGGTGAGGCATGGAACTGCCCTCTGCTCTCACTCCTGGCAAGGATCCACCCATCACCATCCAGGGACGAGTCCTCCAGGATAAGGTTATAGAGTAGCTCCTGTTTCCAGCTTAGTGATTTCAGCCCTTCAGGCCAACCAATGAAGTTGGTTGAACTGGTGAACTGGTGAAGGTTTCTTCGACAGCAAGGAAGGAAGCTGTGTCATCAACTCCACTGTTCTCAAAATGCTAAAGCAGCTCTGAAAACTGCATCAGATTGGAAAAGGTCGCCCCTGCAGCAGAAGTCACCGCAGGCAGATGACCTAATTTGGCCACCTACCTATGGCATGATTCACCACAGCGTAAGTGCCTGTTTCCATCAACTGTGACACAAACCAAAGGAAATGAGATCAGAAAAGACACCTAAAGCCCTAACTCACAACCTCCAAAATGTAAACTTAAGAAGATAAGCCTCATAAAGAAAAATGAGGAAAAATATCACCTGGACATACAGAGCAGCTTTCTGCATGTTGGAGAGGAGTGAGGGAGCCAAGGGAGGGGCAGGAGTGGCAAAAAAAATTCAAGCAAGATCAATCATCATCAAGCACCTCTCCCTACTGTAGTAAATGCACTTAAGATGAACCAAATTCAGATATTACCACTGCCAAGCTGGAGTGGCTATGCTTCACACCAGGCATGCACAGCGAAGACTCCCATCACTCATCTCCATGCCCCAGAACTCAGGGATCTGCATCAGCAGAAAGCCAGGTGTATTTTGTTGGCTCAAAATCTGACCAATTCCACATGCAAATACTGTTGCCTCCAAGGTCAGGCTCCCCACAGCAGAGAAAAAGAAGATGGAGAGACAAACACTTTCTTTCAGTAGTTCATTTTTACTGAGCAAGTCTTTTTACCATGAGGTCACAAACTAGACCTCGGTCCTTTGCTTCACAGGAACTTCTCCATTGCTACTCTGTCAGCCAGAAGCAGATGTCTTAGAGCTCAAGTGCCCTTGCAGTTTCCTGCTCAAACAGTGCTCCTACTCCTATTTCAACTCCTTAGCAGACACAAACCCTATTCCTTCCAACCAAAGACCAGACCTTGCAGCTGCTTTGCAACAAAAGGAGTCCCAGAGAGGCCTTGATCCTCCTGGCTCCTTTGATGGCTGACCAGGGCCACCTGCGTGGTTGGAAGTCTCTCCTCCTAGGGTGGATGCCACTCTGGCTGCATGTATGTTCGTGACCATTGAGCATCCAAAGTCATCTCCTGCACCACGATGTTAGAGGTGATGCTGAACAGCAAAAGACATTCCATGGCTGCTGATGGTCCTGTCTTCTACTGTACTAGGCAGTTCCCAGGACTCACAATGAAGCTCAGGCAACACAAAGCACTCCAAGGTAGAGATGTTTTAGTGTCATGGTTTAACCCCAGCCAGCAACTAAGAACCACACAGCTGCTTGCTCACTCCCCCCTGGTGGGATGGGGGAGAGAATTGGAAGGGTAAAAGTGAGAAAACTCATGGGTTGAGATAAAGACAGTTTAACAGGTAAAGCAAAAGCCACGCACGCAAGCAAAGCAAAACAAGGAATTCATTCACTGCTTCCCATCGGCAGGCAGGTGTTCAGCCATATCCAGGAAAGCAGGGCTCCATCACACCTAACGGTTACTTGGGAATACAAATGCCATCACTCCAAACGTCCCCCGCTTCCTTCTTCTTCCCCCAGCTTTTATATGCTGAGCATGACGTCATATGGTGTGGAATATCCCTTTGGCCAGTTTGGGTCAGCTGTCCTGGCTGTGCTCCCTCCCAGCTTCTTGTGCACCTGGCAGAGCATGGGAAGCCAAAAAGTCCTTGACCAGTGTAAACACTGCTTAGAAACAACTAAAACATCAGTGTGTTATCAACATTATTCTCATACTAAATCCAAAACACAGCACTATACCAACTACTAGGGAGAAAATTAACTCTATCCCAGCCGAAACCAGGACATTTAGGTAACTGAAGACCAGCCCATTTAGGGCTTGAAGGCAATGACTATGCCTTAAAACATGAGGCAAGAACCAGCTCTGCATTCCTGTGGCCACCTGCACTGGGCTACAACACTGCAGAGACGGATGCAATAAATCCCTTTAAGCATGGGAAGGAACCCAGTTWAAAAGATGATGGATGCCAGGAGGCTTCAGAGCAGCAGTCATCTTCCCCAAAGTAACAAGCACTGCATTGGCCTTCTCCCCTTCATCAAGGGTTCAGTAACTGCCTTTAATTCCGGTCATCCTTGCAAATCGTTACGTTTGCTGAAGAGCTAAACTGTCAAGTAACATCAGCACCTCCAGGAGCTCGATGCGGGCTTGGCGCAGCAGGAGGGTACAACCAGCCTCTCAGATCGGTCTGACAGTCCTTGCAGCTTTTGTATTTACTGCAGAAGCAGAAGGCAGTGCCGCCCTGCTGCCAGCGTGCACTTCCCTGACAGGTCCTGCAGGCCACCAGCGGCATTGGAAGACRCTGCTAGGAGCAGTGTTTGGCCTCCTCCTGGTGCACATGGGTCCCATGCTGCTTCTGTGCTAGGTCCACGGATGCTTTCACGGTGAAGGAGTTTGGGTGCGCTGGATTGCTGCCAGAGTTGTCTTGCAGCCAGGTTTGCAAAGAGGACAGATGGATGCCAATTGTGGTAACAGATTGCTCTGGAGACCTTACATTTTTCATGTCAGTAATAATTTTTATTTCTTTTAAAACCAAAAATAGTACCTACAGTGATTAAAAACCCACTCCAATCCCCCAACCCCCACCCATAACAAAGATGATTGACTAATCCAGCCTTGTGAAACTTCACAATGAGACATTTCAATGGAAGGGTAAATTTTTACGTATGGTACGTGATAGAAATAATATCTACCCTACAGTTCTAGAGGAATTAGCCAAGAAGGAGAGTTACGATGAAGAAAGTTGTACATCAGCCCTAATTCAGTGAGACATTTTGCAACGTTGCCCTTAAAATGCTTAAGAAGTCCCATTTAAGTCATAAGAACTACACACAACTTTACAATGGGCTGCATTCTGCTGTATCTCCCCAAACTGGGGACTACAAGCACAAACTGTGAATTTAAAAACCGTATCTGAAAATCCCTAAACCTCTGCCTCTACAAGACAGGCAAATCAAGCTTTTAACACTTATGTGTGATCACATTAATGTGCATATATTCTTCACCTGACATTTATCTGGCATGTTGGAAAGACTAGTATTTATCACTAAAACTATTTATACAGATGCATGAAACATCAAGTGGATTTGAACAATACTATAGCATCACGTCCTGTCAAAACCAGTCACCTCTTGAATTTACCTAACAGCTGCAACAAACGGCTTGTAAGCCACTCACAGATAGACAATTTCATTCAAAATAACTGCACTAACAAACACATTCAAGATACAACACTTTTCTTGGAGCTCAGTTCACAAACAAGAGGCACGATCTGCAGGGCAAAGTAGTGAGTACGGTTTGTCCAGTTCAGCTGGCCTCTGGCTCTCCCCTTTTGCCATTTTTTGGTTCCCAGTGGGTAATCCCTGATGGGATCTCGGTTTGTTCTGTCATCCTGGCCACTTTTCCTTTTGATACATTTTCTTCAGAGTGGTCACGCTTTACCTTCATTTCCATTGGGTCATCTGTATCATCTACAGCAAGAAGGAAAGAAGAATTAAAGTTTGCAAGTCCTTCTCCGACTTCAGCGCAACAGCCCACAATGACAGTAGCAGGTGAGGTTACAAAGCATGCCAGAAAATGCTTCTATTCCCAGGCAACAAGAACAGCGCTGGGAGTAGGGGACTCTGGTTCTCAGATTTTGGCTTTCCATATCTCCCAAGAGCAATCACAACAACATTTACTCACCTATACCAAAGGGTTTGTGGAAGAACTGTCAGCATACATTGGTTATATCTGGAAGGTACCAATGTGCAACCTCCTGGATACATTAGTATGCACAGGATTGGGAACAATTAATTCCTTCTGACCATAGCAATTGAGGCAGGAATACTTAAGACTCCCCTTGGCTGCACGTTGGGTTTCTGTAATATATACAGAGGCTGCTATGGCATACTGTTAAATACAAAAGTGTTGCTTCACTTTCTTTCCGGCAGAGGATTCCTCTGAGGCTACAAGCTCATCACAGGCCCTAGGATTTCAATTTTAAGAGCACAGGTGCCATGTAAGTGGAACATCTCTCTGATTGGAAATACCTAATTAATTCAGGCTAGCCCACAGCTTGAGTGTTCCAGCCTTACCTGATAATTACCGGTTTGTTATGCATGTGCTTAACCTATTTTGAAAACAAGGTCAAAAGGTAAATTTCTTAGAGCAACACAGCTCTCAAGGGCTTTTTGCTAATTAGTGGCCAGTGGGAATCTCAAATAATTCCTGCTACAGGGCAGGGTAGATCATGGTAAAAAGGACAAACAACGATGCTCTGGTTTGCAAGAGGCATGGGCAGARCTGCAGAGATTTCTGCACCTTGGAGATATACCTCTGTCTGCTTTAACCCCAGTTGGCAACTAAGCACCACGCAGCCACTCGCTCACCCTCCCCCCGCCCAGTGGGATGGGGGAGAGAATCGGAAGAGCGAAAGTAAGAAAAGTTACAGGCTGAGATAAGAAGAGTTTAATACTTGAAATAAAATAAAATAAAATAATAATAATAATAAATAATTGTAATGAAAAGTAAAACAACGAGAGAGAGAAACAAAACCCAGGGAGGGGGAAAAAAAAAAAAACAAAAAACAAGTGATGCAACTGCTCACCACCCACTGACCGATGCCCAGCCAGTCCCCGAGCAGCAATCGCCGTCCCCCAGCCAACTCCCCCCTGCTTATATACTGAGCATGACGTCATATGGTATGGAATACCCCTTTGGCCAGTTTGGGTCAGCTGTCCTGGCTGTGCCCCCACCCAGCTTCTTGTGCACCTGGCAGAGCATGGGAAGCCAAAAAGTCCTTGACCAGTGTAAACRCTGCTTAGAAACAACTAAAACATCAGTGTGTTATCAACATTATTCTCATACTAAATCCAAAACACAGCACTATACCAACTACTAGGGAGAAAATTAACTCTATCCCAGCCGAAACCAGGACAACCTCGCAAACCTGGGGGCTGAGGAGTCTGTTTGTGCAGACCTACAGAAGGCAGAGAAGGTCTGCTTTTGGGAAGGCATTCCTCCAGCAGGCACAAGCAAGCTCCCATCCTGCAAGAGCAGCCAGAAGGGAAGGGACACTGCTCAACCTCTGGTTTCCCATTTTAACAGTAACTAGAAGAGCAGCACATGGTGTTGGTAACCGAGAGAAAAGAAGTCCTGGAAGTCAACACAAAACCAACCCCCAAAGCTGGTGACAGCCTCTGCATCGCAGTACACTGAACATCCAGTGCTGCAGCACCTCTTACCTCTCGTGAGCTGGGCTGTTCTGTACTGTTCCTCTCTGACCTGTTTCATCAGCTGCAGGTTGTGATCGCTGGCTTCCTTGTGGTTCACCATTGGGAAGGGGTAATCTTGACCTGGTGCAACATGGAGACAGCAGCCTTTACAGAAGTAATCAAGGACGTTTCACTGGATTTGCACCAGGGCAAATGCTTGCAGCTTTTCTTAAAATAAATGGCATCTAAGATAGACCACATGACCCACTCTTCAGAAGTGCCTATTTCTCTCCATCAAAGAGTAAGAGCTCCCATTTAGACATAAGCTTATAAAAGACTTCAAAGATGCATTAGAGCAAGCGTAAAAGCACAAGATGTTCAGATACTATTTAAAGACAGCCAAGCATCCGAGACAGATAAATGCAAAGGCAACAACTTAGAGTGATCCAATAGTTTTAGGACATGAAGTTAAGGCAAAAATATATACTCTGAAATTAGACTCCAGGAAAAAACTTCAAAGGAGAATTGACAGAAGGTAGACTTCTGGATTAATCCTTTTTCAGAAGATAAATGCACGACTTGTGTTGGAAGTGCGATGCTTCCATCTCAAGCATGTAATTATTTTGGACTGTTAGCAGCAGCAAAATCCTTAGCAAGGTATCCGAATGAATTACCTATGATACACCCCGCTTGCTTCTGCTCCTCTTCAGATGCTGTCCAGGGCTCGTAGATGTACTTGGAGGGAAAGTTCTTTAGTATAGGCAAGTATTTCCTACAAAACAGGAATAATATGGGGTTTTATAATCCTGCAGACAAATACTCATACATTTAAGAGAAATGTAAACCAACCTATGCCATATTAATTCTTGGTAATCATATTGATACTACAATCCATGGGAAAGTTCTAATTCATTTTGCACAAAAGAACTGTTTTTATGTTCTGAAACCCTCCGTAGGGTGATATCTTCCAAAAGTTAACTTTACAGCAAAGAATAAATGGGTTGGTTTAAACATTACTTCAGTTTTTACTTCATGCAAAATATTTTGGTTTTTAATATTTTCATTGACATTTCATCCTAAACCTTAATAAATTTCAAAACCAAACAAATTAAGAAGATCTAAAAAATTCTTACAGAACAGAAAAGTCATTTTCTGCCCCACTGTCAGGTATGTCAGCATGGGCTTCCCCTTGACAAGACACAAAGCTAGACAGGATGTGAGGAAGAGGAGATGTGGGGAAATTGAGTTGTTTGCTCAGACATCAACACAGCCTGCTCCTATTGCAGTCAGCTGTAAAATCACCCACTACTTATGAGAAAGCCCATCCGTACCTTATCTAGAGATAAGGAAACTGAGACTCTGAAGGAAAGAGGACTCACTCAGAGTGGGATATAACACTTAAGTGTCTGAAATGAATCAAACCGCCTACAAAACCAAGAAACACAGCACAGACTGGAGCAGGAAGTTTTTCCCACAGACTGTGGGAAGTTTTACTCCAGTCCTTTAGAAAGAGGAGTCAGCCTGGTGATCAAACACGGTGCTGGAGCTGACAGGTGCTCACAAATCAATACAATGCCCTGCTCAGTCATCACCTGTGCAATTATGGGTATGTCTCTTTGCTTCTCTGTGCCTCGGTTTCCTTATGTGTTAAATAAAATCATCGCTATGACCCCTGTTTCACAGGGGTATGTGTTTCAAACAGACCAAGTTCATCAGCTCCTGCCATAAGAGTGGCTCCTCAGGGAAGCACTAACGGAGCAGACAGTGCCATGCTGTGCATCGCCCTACCGTATGTACTGCCCCTCGGGGTCCGTGCGCTTCCCAAAGCGGACAGGGCAGAAGATCCGTGTGTACTGGTGGAAGAACGCGCTGGCTGACAGCCACATCCAGTTCCCAGCGTTGATGCTGTAATCAGCATCTAAAAGCAGCTCTTCAAACACCTGCACTTCAGGGACAGGAATAGAAAGAGAGAAACACCCCTGAAATAGGCACCTTCGTGGCAAAAAAAAAAAAAATGAACGGGCTGAGAGATGAAGGGTGAAGCTTGGCGCTGTGCTGGTCTGGGCTACCCTTCTCACAGGGCACACAGGGAAGGCTCTCCAGCAAGACAGTTTGCCAGAAGGAAGCTAGAGCAGGACCCAATGATAGAGCAACCCAAAGCCCAAAGGTCTGGCTTTGAGGCCTGCTGCAGACTGAGCAGGTCTCCAATATCCTCATCATCCAAAATCATCAGGCCTTGGGGATGGGAATGACCTCTCACCRCTGCACCCAGCATAGCAGGGCTCAGACTCATGCAAGACCATGAGATTTCATAAACCGTGAGATTTCTAGTGAGGCTCAGTAACAAAGCACTGCTCTACGGTACCACCTCCCACTGCCAGGCTCACGTTTTGCAGGCGTTTCTCAAGGTCGGCCAGAAGAGAGAAAACCAAAAACCAGAAGCGAACCTTCATGCCCTCTTCCCAGCTGATCCAAAGGTCCCCCCGCGTCAGGAAGCAGGCAACAGCGTGCCGAGCAAGGTGATGGATCCAGCCTTCCTGGCGCAGCTGGGTCATAATCGCGTCGATCCACGGGAACCCCGTCTGTGCCTGCAGCAGAAAAGAAACATCAGCCCTCCTGCACGAAGCTTCATTACACTTCTTTCCTACACACTGCTGTAAGCCCCACCTCAAACAGCCAGCAGGGCACAATCCCAGGGCAACAGAAAAACTCTAAACTGAAACGTAGCAGTTGTGGCAATGCATCCTGTTACCGTTTTCCATTTGTGGAGCCTCTCTGCATCCTCATACCAACTGATCTGAAGGCAGATGGGGTTCCCAGCCATTTTGGTGAAGTTTGGTGTGGCTGATGCCACCGTATAGAAGAATTCCCTCCACAGAAGCTGCCCTTGGAGCGACACCGGGGGCAGAGAGTGATGCTTGGCCTGCAAAAGACACATGAGGTGAAAGCTTCAGTTCATCTATACCATTGCAGTCTCACTCATTTTGTGACTGTCAGGCCCATAAAATAAAGATTAATCTAACTACACTACTGGCTTTATGGCACTTTACCATGAAACCCAAAGAAATCAAAGATCTGAAGCAATGCTATATGCCCAAAAGCAAAGCTGAACTCTGTTAGACCTCAGTGTTACCTCAAACATTCTCCATCTACCTTCCAAAACGGTGTCACACTGGGATTTCTTAAACCAAACATGCGTTTATTAACATATTAACTGCTCGGCTAGCTGAATTCGGGTGGCTCAGCCATGTCTCAAGAGACCCTCTTAAGAAGGAGATTCACGGAGACCTTGGTTTTCTTGGGTTGTTTTCAACCATACTTTTTCTTAAGAATCAAACAAGTTTTCAGAAGTTGGTTTTGGCTTATGCTATAGTTAAAACTTGTCTAAGATGAAAACAGATGCTTTCTAAAAACAAAACTGCTTGAACAGGCTAAGCTGATCAAAAACTTCACGTAAACATCAGGCAGACGTCTTGACCTCCTTGAATTTTAGGAGGGTTTTCCTGGGCTTCCCTGCTGCTTCCAGGTCTCATTGCTCCCTATTTATCATATTTCTAAAACTTAATTGGGAAAAGCTGAATACATTCACAGGTGTTTCACACAACATATAAAGCCAATCACAGATTTCATAGGAGTTGTGAGAAGACATTAGCAAAGTAGCATTTTTTGATGCACCAGGTCTCTACCAAGATGATCTGAGTGTTAAATCCTAGCCTCACATGCCAGATACGTGAGAGTGCTGGATTTGCTTAACTATGACCAATTATTTTCTTACCTGAGCATAAATGTTTGACAACCTATAAAAAAAGGTGCGAACTGACAGACAGCCCATACTGAAATACGGGCTCAGGCCTGTGGTGCTTGGAAGCAGTGAATTTGGGATTGTTCTTGGTTTAGCAAAACTTGCCACCCAGCCCTAAAATGAAAACAGAAATCCAGGTTCAGGCAGTAGAAGGTGACACATGTCCAGCTAATGAAACAGGGAAAAAAAACTCTTGGCAATTGGCTTCTGCATCACAGTTCAATATCATGCCTGGAAAATGCTCCCACCACCCATCCTCCCACAAATGCCACCATCAAGGACAACAACATCTTGAGACCAGGCTGCCAATCTCCTCCAAGATGTCCAAATACATAGACCTCCTCCAAGCCCAACGTCAAGGCCACGTCTCACCCATGGGTGCTGTGAAGCTCTGCTCTCCCCAGAGAGCCGGGTGATTTTGTAACACGGGGAACAGCTCTCTCGGTCCAACAGCACCGCACTGAAGATCTTTTCCACTTTATGAAATTGGGAGTGGGTAAAGCATCTGCTTAAAAGCAGCCAGCACCAAGGCAGGCTTGGCTGCCAAGAGCTGAGCCCTGGGGGGAAAAAACTCAGCTAGAGCTGGAACAGCCGAGCGGTTTCTTGAGATCCAGACACAAGCACACATAAAAGGAGCAAGGTGGACACTAACCGCAGCCCATCTAGAGCCACCATCACCACCCATGTAAAATCAAGGCTGACCTGGTCAGTCAAGTGTTGCTCCAGGCGCTGTAGCCCTTCGGTCTCCCCTCCTTTCCAGGGGGAAAGGCTCTCCAGGGGGATCTTCAAATCCACGGGGAGAGGCACCCTGTAACACTCAGCCAGGCCCGGGTCAGGGGGCCTACATCTCCTAATGTGAAAGAGAGGCCTCTTTCAAAGAGGGAACCGGAGCCAGAAGAGGGAGGAAGACCCCTGCCCATTGCACACGCCAAGATCGCCTCTGTCACGGCACAGCCAGAGCACAGGGGAACGAAAACACAGCCAGAAGCCCCAGGCTGCACTCTCCTTGGGGAAGAAAGAGCTCGTCCTGCAATCGCTCCAGGTAATTCTAGCCTGAATTGGGGGAAGAGGAACAGACCCACCAAATCACAGCGCTCAGAGCAGTCGGCTGCAGCCCCCACAGCTCAGACACCCCTCTTGCTTCCCATCCGCTACATAAGGCTCAGAGGCACCTCCCCTCCAGCTTCCCCCAGCTCATCCATCCCTGGAAGGGAGCTAAAAGCCTCCTCAGACTTTAAACATAATTATGGGGCACTGGCGCTACCTCCAAAGGCCACTCCAGCTCCTGTGCCTCTGAGGAGAGGTCGCTCTGGGAGAGGTTTCAGAGGGAAGGAGGCAGATCAGCTCCCTGGGCCACCTCCCCAGCTGCTCCTTCCTAACCAAGGCAGGGGCTCCCCAAGCCCACACCTCTGAGCAGTCCCCCTGCATCTCTTCCGCAGCCTCAGCTGCTGAGGCTTCCCCAAGGCCTCTGCCCCCTGTGAGGCTGGAAAAGCATCAGGGTATGTTCCCCCCCCCGTAAAACACAGAGGAGAAGGTTCAAGGAAGTGTCAGTGGTATGCAGACTTCTCAAAAACCATGAGTGAACTCAGATATCAATAGAGACCTTTCTACTTACCTGGAAAAAAATGAGCTCAGCTCTGTTGCAGACACCTACAGAASAAGGGGCCAGTGCAGCTCTCAAAGCACTGACATAACACAGGCCTGCTGGGAAGCATGTGAACCACTTCTCTCTCATCATCATTAATTTAAAAAGTGCAAATAAACAAATTAGGGAAAAAAGGGAAAAGAAAAAAATATAGGAACTGATATATCCCAATACTTACATGGGTCTTATCATCGGACTATCTGAGCACAACGTTCAGGAATTAACAGGATTCCCCCAAGACGGGAAGACCTAAGCCTAGGTTACCGACACGGAGCTGAGGTCACGCAAGAGGCGCCTGACACAAGTCCCAAGTATCTGCAGTCCCATCCCCAGTGGCCAGCTCTCTCCTATCCCAATCTTACCTCCCTTTGGATCACTGACCTCTCCTCATGCAGAGCTAAACATAAGACATCCTTGACTCTGAGCTTCTTCTCAAGTCCTGGGAGACACGAGCTCGGTCCCTCCTTCCCATACAGCAGAGGGGAGGAGAGAAAGATTTAAAGCCAGAAGGGAACAGTATGATTATTCCACCGAACTTCCTGCATAAAACAAACTACAGTGGTTCATCCAATTCCTGCCTTGAATCTTGATTTGGGAGGAAGCTAGAGCATGCCTTTGAGAGACCGACCTGTAATTCGTTAGTCATTCCTCTGTTAAACTTCTACATACCTTAAAAGTCTGTCTCGATGTGCCTTGCAAAAGCTTAAGTCTTTGGACTGTGCCCCCTCTCATCTGCTCTCCCCTCCCAATAGCAGAATCACATCCCCTCTACATACAATCAATAGCCCTCCATGCATAGACGTAATGCAACGTAACATTTAAAACACCCCATGGCGCTGGCTCTTCTTTTGGGCAGAGAARAAGGACCTGCAATTTCCTGCTGTCTAGGTGTTACTTACTGGAAGTCTTCAGCTGTAAGGTTTCGGACAGGCACCTCAGGGTCGCCGAGCAGAGACAGAATGTGAAGGAACCTCTTGTATGTCAATGGGGGAGTCCCACCATTCAGGTCCAAAATCCTAAGTAAAACAAGATCACTTTTCAATATAATATAAACCAAGAAGGAAGCTGGAGCTGCCAGTGGATAGGAAGGTGACAGCACAGGCCGGAACAGCCCAGCTCATGCAACTGAATGTGGAAATTACAGTTTTTACAAGTAAAACTTCCCTGGGTGAATGTACATCCATCCTGAGAGCAGTCTCTCAGGACTTGAGGCAACAAACTTGGGATCAGGATGCCAGCCACGGCTTCAACTGGGCAGCTCTGTACAGCCAGACATAGCCAGGATGGCAGAGTGCAAGGTGCAGGACGCCTCTGGGGCTGCCAGAGGCAGTCTGATCACAAAAAAAACAGGTTCAGGGCAGTAAATAATTCYTCTATGTGAGCAACCACCTGTGCAAAGACAGCTTGAATTCACGACAGCAAGTCACATACATCCATGCATTTACGTAAATTAGAGGCTTTCCAGAATTGGAGTGTTAAGGCTGTTTTAGCTATTACTGATCACCTCCCTATTATTATTAATTTCAATATCTTCAGTCATTCAGCTCTGCATAACAGCTTGGATCCAAGTGTATCCAGACACCAGTGAAAGTTGATTAGAAAGATATAAAAAAATCTGACACAAAAATTTTATATAAAAGTCCTATTAAATGTGTTAAAGAATTTCTTCCACTCTGTTTAAAAGAGTAGCTAATGTAAGTTTTGAAGTGAAAAAAATTAACAAACTCTTTAGGCTCAAATCACAGCCCAACGTCCTGTGCAAAAATCTCTTCTGTTACTTCCAGCAGACCAACACACAAAAATTCTCCAGCAAACAGTGCCACGTTCATCTGAGATAGTCCAATTTTCTCAAAAAGAACACATTAGGATCCAGAAAGACCAAGATACTTGGCCTTTTCTCCCTGATGCTTGCTAAATCTAAAATAAACCTTCCTGGAGACACCTCACTGGTCTTCAGGGCAATCACGTACCGTTTGGTATCGTACAGACTGTGGCCCACCAGAGAAAGCACCTCAAACCCCAGCTCTTCTCCCAGACGTCGTACGTTGGCCTCCATTTCCTTGTAAAACGGTTCCATTTCCGCATCCAGAGTCACTTGCGTGATATTCCACTTCTGGATGTGATCTCTAAGAACAGACTCGTACTCTCCTTGAATAACCAGCAAGCAAGAGCCCAGCTGACACAAGTTTTTCTGGAGATCCTCCAGGGACTGCAGCAGAAAATGCCACCGCAGGACCCCGATGTGCATCACGGACATCGTGAACTTTCTGTCCAGGATGTAGACAGGATAGACGACTTCTGAGGACTCCAGCGCGGCCAACAGTGTTGGGTTGTCATGAAGCCGAAGTCCCTTCCGGAAAAGATGAATGGTGCGATGCAGCATCCTGGCTGTTCTCCTCAGATCTGCTGAAAGAGGAAGGGAACCGTTGGCTTTGGGGATACACGATCCCTATGAAAGAACAAGGTCAGTTAACAATTAGAAACRGAGCTCCAAACAGCCCTCAGCTCTTTTTACTGCAAATCTCTTCTGCTTTTTGATAAGTTTTCGTGAGAGAGAAAAGCAGAAACCAGGACCAAACTGCTCTCCTCAGTCTCCTCAGCCAGGTCCCACCATTCAGCAGCTGTATCACCACCTTGCTCCACAGAGAATGGCTTCTTCCCCAAATGAGTCACTCAAGTCCTTAAATTAAATCCCTAAATTAAATTACATCCCTATAGCGCCCACCCGAAGGAAGGAATCAAAACAGACAGAGCTGCCAGAGCTCCATTTACTGCAAAAACGTTTTATAACCCCACAGACGTGGTCATCAGCAAACCCTCCGTAAGTCAACAGTGAGAAGATGATTCAGGGAGCTCTGCCTCCATTCATACACAACAGGCTGCGGGGAGAACAGCTCTGCAGGAACCCTCACCTCATCAGAGACCTGATACAACACTCACTCTGGCAGTGAAAAGCCTTTCTGGACTTCAGCAGGAGACATCTGAAAGACACGGCATGTTTCCTCACTAACAAGACTGTTAAGGCTTCAAGGTGAAACAAGAGAAAGCAAAGCACAGCCCAACCAAYGCCGATAGAAGAGCACAGTATCTCAATTCATCGGTTTGCCATAGTTTTTATCCATCTTTCCTAGCCCCAGGAGACCTCATGGTGCTTCTAAGGGTCAGGAGAAGCCCTCCTCTCTCCATAGCAGAGCTGGGTGGTGATCCCTGCACAAAACTACTCTTTTTCTAAACTGGGGCTGACGTAGGGATTAGCCCACATTCATTCCCCTTCGAACTGCTTCAGCTGAGTTTAGAGGACAGGCAGGAGGGCCGACCTTGCCTCTCGGTCTGGGGTAGCTCAGGGCAGAGTCTGAGAAACTGCCCCACAGCTGCTGGCTGCTCTGCTCGCAGGGTGACGGGCTCAGCAGCCGGCAGCCAACAGAAACGACGAGCCCAGCTGCCACCTTGTGTTTGTACCAAACCCAGCGACGTCTCCCCAGCTTGCTCTCTCCCACGTAGAAGGGGGGAAGCTCAACGCCCACCTCCGCGGTGGGTTCCCACCTGCTTCGGATTCAAGCATTACCACCCAGAGGAGCATTAAGAGATTAGGGATTAGCAAAGAACCAAACACTAATCTCTAATCCAGTTCAGATCTTCCAGCCAAACTGCTCCACTCACACCCTCCCAAATGGCTGCAATAGGTGACTCGGCCCCTTGACCCTGCTCAACCCACAATCAACAGCTTTACCAGCCTCATAAAAGATGATCTGACTTGCCCTGTTCCCAAAAACACTCATCATCAGTGTCACYGAGACAAACACAGTTGCGCTCCCAGGCCATGACACCACCCATTGCAACCCCCTGATAAGCAAACCCTGCAAACTCGCGGGCTCGCGAGCGCTGGGCAGCACCGTGCATAGCCGAACACGGGGGTTTGGGCTTTGCGGGGTGCTCTGCCTTGCGCCCCAGCTCGGGCACCGCCCTGCCTGCACGTCCTGGGAGAACAGGAAAAACAAGGTGACTCTCCCGCTGCTCGGGGGAGCACCCAGCTGCCACTTTTGGGTAGCAAACCACGCAAAGGGTGCTAGAAGAGTCCCCTGCATCCCACGGCAGGAACACAGGACCAGCCTGCACCAGCTGGCCTCACCGAGGGGCTCCCCCAAGTCGGGGGCTCCACAGCCCCCCCCCCCCAGCCTTTGGGGTCATCCCAAGCCCTGCGGCCCCACGCGGTCTGCAGGGTCACCCCGAGTCCAGGGCCTTGCAGCCCCATAAAGTCCATAGGATCACCCCAAACCCAATGCCTCTTGGCCCCACACAGCCTAGAAGACTGCTCTGAGCCCAGGGCTCTGCAGCCCCACACAGCCGATGGGGCCACCCCAAACCTGGGGCCTCCCAGCCCCACACAGCCCATGGGATGGCCCTGAGCCCAGGGTGTCCCAGGGAGSGGTGCAGGGCCAGTGGGGCACAGCTGTGGGGAGTGGGGCCACACCAGGGCAGGGACTGGGAGGGACTGGGCACAGGGCAGGGGGACACCAGGCCAGGGCTAGAAGGGGTCTGGGTGGGCTGCGAGGCCGGAGTTAGGAGCAGCTCTGGGGATGCCAGTGCAGGTGACTGGGGGAATCAGAGCTGGTGGGGAGCTGGGGTTGCAGGAAAGGGGGCTGGGGCACGCTTGGGGAGGGAGTGAGCCCGGAGCCGAAGAGGTGTCAGGGCCGGGTGGGGAGCTGGGACCCAGTGCTGGGTGGCAAGGAACCCGGGGGGGATCGCTGGTGTGGGCCTGGCAGCACTACGGGTGGTGTCGGAAAGGAGGTGGCGGCTCAGCACCAAGGGACTGCACCCTCGGACACTCCTGCCCTGTCAGGAGGAAGGGGAAGATCCTCTGGGGTGACGGGGGAAGGCAGAGCAGGCACTGTCTGTCGATCGACTTTGTGTTAGGATTTATCCACCGTTACTCTTCTCGCTCTCCATGAACTGGTGACTTGAGGYCGTTCACCCAGCAAGGCCGGGCAGACTCCCTGCCACGTCTGCATTACTTCTGTTCATCAAAAACCAACCAACACAGGCAGAAAATACCCCTCACACCTGATGCATCCCCACACTTTGGGAGAGGTACACCACGACACAAAGCAGGGAAAACCCCAAATCAGACAACTGGGCCTTACCTCGAGGGTCACCTGGCTGACGCTCCGGGGTCTTTACAACACGTCGCCCCGAAAAGAGGATGCCACACAAGGGCTGATCACAGCTCTCCCGCCGATAAGCATTTCTGCAGGCAGAGATCTGCTGGAGGGAGGCAGCGGTCGTCAGAGCGTCTCCATCCAGATCCAGCTGTGCTGCTCCTGTTCCTACAAGCATTGAGAAATTAAGTTACCCAGGTTTAAACACTCCTAAATACCGCAAATATGTGCATCGAGGTGGATTCTGCATCAAAGTCTGAGCGACTCGAGGCTTTTGTGTAATTCCTGAGCGAGGAGGATGATCGCAGCCGGCTCACCGCCCTCCGGTCYGCCGCCCCTTGGAGCCGGCAGAGCAAGATGGGGCACGTATGGACGGGGGCCCACAGGCTAGGAAGGAAAACTTTTAACAGTTTAATCTCCTCTGCGGGCACTCTTGATTGTYCAGTTAAGTCAAATCATGGATGTTCTCCTTGGCTATAAGCCTGTCCACTTAGAAGCRATAGTAATGCAATTATAAAGCTTTAAATACACCTCAGCCAGCTGGAAAAGCAGCCTCGCGACTGCCCTCCGAAACTGCGGTTTGGGCTTTTGAAGTGCAATAACTGCCACTGTTAAGTTGTTTAACGGTACCCTGATTTGACAGGCTTGAGAACAATTCCTTAACTGGGATTTAAGAATAATCCCGATTTTTTGCATTAATTTGGTTACATGATCCCAGTCTCTGCATCGAGCCAGACCTGAGGCTGCTGTTGATCCAACACCTCTGTTATTTCTCTCGTTCTAATAGCTTAGGTGATAAATAAAGCGCTATATATAGCACTCCGTACAAGAAAATGGCATTTTAAGTCGCACCAGGAAAAGAGCCCCAAAACCACCCCCGTGTAGGGGCTTGGCCGGCTCTTCCCCCACACCCCGCGGCTCGGGGGCCCCTGCCCGTGGGGGGGGACGGGCCGGGGCCCCCCGACGGGCGGGGAAGGGACGAGGACGGGAGCGGAGGAGGCGGCCCCCGCGCCAACCCCGCAGCGGGCGGGGGGCGAACGGCCCGGCCCCGCGCCTCCGCCGCGGCTCCCAGCGCCCGCGTTTACCTCCTTCCCCGTGGGCGCGGCGGGCCCGGCGCCCGCTTGCTCCCGGAGCCCCGCGGTGCCCGGTTACACAACGCCGGCCGGGGGAGGAGGGGCCGGGCCGGGCCGCCGCGGTTACGCAAGGGCCGCTCGGCGGGAGGGGGGGGGCGCGGGCCGCCCCCATCGGGGCCCTGCCCGCTGCCCGCGGAGGTTTAACGCGGTTTGGGGCCGCCGGGCTGGGGCCGGCGGCCAGGGGCGTCCCATGGCGGCKGGGCGGCCTCGGCCCCCCCGCCCCGGGCCCCGCTCCCGGCCCCGCTCCCCCCCGTCCCGTCAGCGCCCGCGGCTCGCCCCTCGCTGGGTAAGCCACGCCCATACAGCGGAGTTTTATTGAGGGGGCGGGGCTTGCGCTCCCGCCTGCAAGGCTCTTCCAATGGCAGCGCCCCTCCACTTCGAATTCGAGGGGGCGGGGCTAGGCGGTGCCCAATCAGCGCCGGCGTGGCGGGGCTGCCCGCGAGGCGTCCCCCCTCGTTGCTAGGCGCCGGGGGAAGTCCCGCCTCCGCCGCGCTCGACCCGGGGGCGCGCCGGGTGTGTGAGGGGGGGCGTTAAACCGGGGGTGCGGTCGCTCGGGGGGTGGGGTAATTAGGCTGAGGGGGGTAATTAGGCTGAGGGGAGGCGGGAGGCTGTTTCTGGCGGGATTCTGTGAGGCTGGGGGGCTCTTGGGGGAGTTAGGCC
>JAYKAV010002564.1:61817-120698 GCA_035582835.1 Phoebastria nigripes | reverse complement strand
GGCCGCGGGGGTGGCTTCTGGTCTGTGTGGTGTTAATTGTGCCCAGGGGAGGAAGGTAAGGCCCTGCGGGGGGGTTAGTTAAGCCAGGGAGGGCTTCCCCCTCCTTAGGGGTGAGTGGGTAGGTCTGGGGTGGGCTGTGGGAGCCAGGTCCCCACTGTCCCCCCTCAGGGTAGGCCAGGGGGATGTCCCTGTCTGTGGGAGGTGGGGGTGTAAGCTCAGGAGGAGGTTCCGTGTCCATGGAGATGGCGGGGGGGGGGAGGAGGTCCCTGCCTTGGGGGTGTCATGGGCATTCCTGTAGTAGGGAGTATCCCACCCCTGAGGCAGCTTTGGGTTTTCCAGTTACACAGGAAGGGAGAGCGGGGTGCCTTTGGGGTGGGAAGAGGGTCCCTGTCTGCTGGGGGGGGGTTGAAGGAACGGGTACTGGTGGGTATCCAGGTCTGAGGCACCTCTGGGTGCCCCAGCAGGGCAATGGGCACCCCTGTCCATGAAGGGACAGTATTTCACCCTAAAGGGACAAGGGTCATCCCAGGGCAGGTGTTACAGTCTTGTTTGGGGTTCGGAGCCTCGTCGTGGACTGGGAGGGTTTATTAGACTCAGCTGGGGACTGAGGAGTAGGACTGGTTATAAAGGGTGGGGATTTGGTTCTCCTCCTCCAGCTGGATGCGAGAGCAGCTCCAGGAACAGGCTCCTAGCACTCTGGTTATCACATCAGGATAACAACTTGAAACCCAGGTTAATTCTCCTTAGCCAAAAAAAGTCTCACTATTAAGTGCTATGTTCAAAAAGCTAATTTTGCCAGCAATAAAATCCAGTCTCTTAGAGTTTCAGCACAATGCAAAGAGCATCGCGACTGAAGAGGGAGCTCTCCCTCTTGACCACAGAACCACCTCCAGGCATCACCTGCTGGCAAAATGAAAACCAGCTGGATGACCTACGAGCACGTACGTACTTCTGTGGTGGGACTTTTCTATAAGTAAGGGATGTATTAGAGTTCAGTGCTAGATCTGGATTCACTGGGTGGCATGTACTTTATAGGCCGTGTGGAACTTAGGAAAATGCTTAGGGGTTTTTTGTTTTCCTTTAAATATAGCTTGGCCTATGGCTTGGTTGGTCTGCCATGGTTTTGATTGCCGTGGGGTGGAACTGGTCTCGGATAAAATGACATTTTTTTTATTCCTGGATCTGAGCAGTGTTAGAGCTCTGTAACTGTGGGAGGTATGTGGAGACTGTTAGACAAATTCAAGTGATTTTGAATGTAATGCTTATGTTTTAATCTTGCTTTTAAAGAAATTTTAGGAGGTGCGGACACACCATATGAGAAAGGAATATTCAACCTGGAAATAGTTGTTCCTGAAAGGTAAGTGGGCAACAACATCTAGTTAAGTAGCTGGTGTAGTGCTTCCTTCAAATATAAGTTAACTGATGTAAGATATTTGATATAAGTGCTACCATTTTGGTCTTTCCTTTAGCCTCCCAGCAAAGAATGTGGTTGATTAGGTGAGACCCTTCATTTGTGGAATGTAATTATTATTTCTGTTGGCTGATACACTTATTTCGCATTGGACATCCTAAGATGTGCGATTAACAACCTAAAAGCGCTATGACAAGATCTCTACCATATCATATTGTCTTAAAGCTTTCAGGAAAGGAGCTCTTTTGTGCATAGAAAGTTTCCTATCACATTTGCTTCTTTGTGGAAAGCTCCCCAGGAAAGTGCTAGTTGGACACAGCTGAAAGCATCAAAGGCAGAGCACTGCCTCCTCCAAAAATTTGTGGGGAAGGATGACCCTTAGTAAATGACTGGGAGAAGGAAATAATGGCATTGCTTGGGTGATGAAGCAACTGGTGTACAAATATAAAAATAACTTTTTGTTTCTTAACACTTATCCCTTAAAGGTACCCGTTTGAGCCCCCAAAGATTCGCTTTCTGACCCCTATCTATCATCCTAACATTGACTCTGCTGGAAGGATTTGCCTGGATGTTCTTAAATTACCACCAAAGGTAAGATAGTGCTACTTAGGCGTGGGTAAGTGAGCCTGAAGAGGATAATGAACTCCTTATCTTTTTCTTGTAAAAGCCTTATTGAATGTCTGTTTGCCACTGACTTATTTACACAGGAGCACAGGAGTAAAGTTTTTGAGCGTCATCTCCTTTGTTTGGAGACTAGAACATGACCTTCTTTGTTCCATATAAGTTTCCAAGGTTTTAAGGATTGGAGTCAAAAGGTATTAGGTGGCCCTGTGAAAACGGGCTACCCCAATACCAGCCCAGCAGAGATGCACAGGATACAGCCTGTGGTCGCCGGTCAGGCTTCCTCGGAGAGGCCACGGCCTGTGTGTTGAGAATGGATCTGGTGTTTTCCGTGGGGGTTTAAATGCTGTAAGCCCTGAGGCAGCTTGTGGGCAGGTTGGGTTTAAATGCTGTAAGTCCTGAGGTTTCTCTAGGCAGCCCGTGGGCAGGCTTCTTTCTGCTTAACTGCTTCTCTCGCCCCGTTTCCTTGAAGGGTGCGTGGAGACCTTCCTTGAACATCTCCACGCTGCTGACCTCCATACAGCTGCTGATGGCGGAGCCCAACCCTGACGACCCTCTCATGGCAGACATAGTACGTGAGCTCCTCTTCCTCTCTTGTGGCCATGGGCACGGACTGGGAAGGAACGGCGTGTTAGATTTAGGCTGCGCTTCCACTTCTCTCGCTCTGGATTAACATGTTAGCACGTTACATAGCAGCGTAGCCTGATCTGGATCAGGCCTGGGGACATGCCTGCGTTTCCCTGAAGCAGCTGGGGTGTGTGGTGCAGGGTTTATGCCAGCAGTGGAAAAGAGATGGTAAAGGTCTTGTCTTCAAGCCTGCCAGTGCAAACGGCAGTGTGTGCTCTTCAAGCAAACTAAAGCAAGCAAAATGAATTTTATGCTTTGTGCCGCATGCTTGTAGTGGTTTTGGTCTGGTTCTAGGAGTCCTAAAGCCAGACCTTATTCCCAGCTTCTCGGTGTGATATTTGTATGAAATCAAATCTCTGTCTTTGTCTTGCTTGTTATGTTTAGTCCTCGGAGTACAAGTACAACAAGCAGCTGTTCTTGCTAAATGCTAAAGAGTGGACTGAGAAATACGCAAGCCAGCAGAAGAGGGTAAGAAACATGCTCTGCTCTCCCAGCTGAGCGTAGCTCCATCTTTGTGAACAGTCTGTCTTGTCTCAATTTGCCCTTCACGATCACTTTGTGCGGCTGTCTCTGGCAGCGCTCTTTCTTTCCTCCCCTTCTGTTCTGTGGTTTGAATGTGTATTTAATTTCATTACACCTTTTTTTTTTTTAAGATCATTAGATTCACGCCTTCCAAATAAATGTGTTCATTCACAAATAATTGCAGTGCTTTCCAAGAAGAATGAAGGACGAGTAAGACTGCAGCCTGATAAAACCCCTCCCCAGGGATCCTGCAGCCCTGTTTCTTTCTCAGCTCTGTTCCTACCAGACTCCATGTTCTGCTGTGGCTGTGCCTTATGCTCAGCTACGCCTGTTCTCCACCTGCTCATCCCTTCACTGACGGGTCTCCCTAATCCCCGGCGCAGTGCAGCCTTCCTGCCATCACCCTTCCTCTTTTCCTGCCTCCATTCTGCACCCTGACTTACCTCACAGAGGAGTCACATACAGATAAATTGCACTTAAGCAGATCAGAACCTGTTCCCAAAAATCAGTTATGTTTGGACCTTCCCCCTTACCTGGGTGCTTTCCCTCCCTGCACCTGACTTGGACAATGTGCTTTCCGAGCAGGCGGGGATGTCTTCTACCTGGAAGCACCACGAGTGGTGCTCACTACTCCAGCTCTGAACACATTTGCAAGTTAATTGTGTGGGTTGTTAAAAGGGCTCGGGGTGAAGAGATCTTTACAGCAACACGCTTGGCCCCAGAGAGACCTGGCTCTTACGTGTACGTGGCACTTCTAGGCTCAATCATTATCCTGCTCTCCTGGCGTTCCCCCTTCCTAAAATTTCCAGCAGTGGGAACAGGATAATTAAGGGTCACTGCATAAAAGCTGGAAGCACGGTCAGTTCCGAGTGTCATGGAGCACAGGGTGTTCTAAGGTGTACGCACACAGAGCTGGGAATGCACAGCGGTGCTAACGGCTGTAAAACTAAATTATGCACAGCTGTTACTTTTATTTCTTGTGTTATCGCAGGCTTCCAAGCCTTTGGAAGAGAAAATAAACCAAAGCGAAACAAGTACCACCAATGAATCTACCGTGCAGAAAAGAAAAGGGAGTAATATCAGCAAGAAGGAGAAGAAATCTCGCCTGGATTCCTAGGTGTTTTTTGTTCTTGTTGTGGCTGTCACCTTTGCTTTCGGGGTCCTTTTCTCTTTACACAGGAACGCCTCAATATTTTAACCAATATGTAGCTGTAGCGTGCTTTGTTTTTCTATTTCCTAGGGTTTTTTTGTGAAAAGTTCCATTATATAAATAAAATATAAAGCTTTACTTTATATATATTTTTCTGTTTTGTTGTGTGGAGTTTTTTTGGAATATTCCAAAGAAAAGGAAAACTGGAAGTACCAGTTCCGTTTCTGACTTCCAGCTTTCTCTCAGAAATGGGAACAGCACCAAGTATTTCAGTTTCTATTTTACTGTCCCATATTAGGCCTAGTTTGTGGAAATCCTTCTCTAGTAAAGGCTTCATTTTCCTTGCAACATCAAGGCTACTAAAGGATAAGTCGGTTGTTAAGACTCCTAAGACTTAAAACTGCTCTCTAGAGCAGCCTGTTAGGTTCCAGGTGCACCTTGGACCATTTAACGTGACCTGGGCTCTGTCTTGACTCTGCTGTGTCTCCGGGAGGTGGCCAGTGACAAACACCAGCTGAGAGGGATGAAGAAAAGCCCAGAGGGTGCCTGGYGGTCTGGGAGCAGGATGGGTGTGGAAGAGAGCAGGGTGTCAGGGAGGCAACGCGCAGGGCAAGAAGCCGGAGAGGATTAGGAGGGAGGAGGGCAGTTTTTGGTGGTGCAGCAGGTCAGAAGGTGCATGGGGGGCAGGACTCCCCGTCACCAGAGCCGTTTAATTTTGTGAAGACCCGTGGCAGATCATAGTGGGAGCAAGTTTGATGCTCAGCCTCCTGCTCTGTGTGGTTGCCTGCAAGGAATTCAACCTGTGTCCTGTCCCTGCTCCAAGAAAAGCGAGCTGGGCTCATCCTTACGTGCCTGCTGGGGCAGAGACAGGACTCAGGGAACTCATCAGAGTGCTGAACTACAGAGCTGTGCTCATATGCGAGGAAATGGAGTGTCCTTGCCTGCTGCTGCTTCCAAAGCCCTTGGCTCGTCTCTGCCGCGCTTCATCCTGCTCAGTCGAAGTTGTAATAAAGGCAAAAGGCAAAGAACATGGCGAAGATCTGAAATGACAGGAGGGGGGAGTGGGTTAGCCCCCCCGCTGTGGGGCCACGCTCACACCCTGCTTGCTGAAATCTGAGAGCCCGAAGACTAAAGGACTGCTGTCCTCTGCTCCTGGTCTAACCAGGCATCGGGCGATCGCTGTGCCCCCTCGAGGGGCCGCACGCCAGCTGTCCTGGTGCTGCACAGGGGACATCATGGTGGAGGGGGCACTCCTGACCTTCCCGAGGTCTGCAGAGAGCCTGACACACCTCCCCTCCGGGGTCTGGGGGAGCAAAACAAACCTCCTCCCTCCCCAGTCCTCTAACCCGACTCCTCCACAGCGGGAGGTTGGCTTTGCACCCCGAGACAGACCCGCTGTACGTGCACCCACTTTCTGGGTGTGATGGTGACAGCTAGAGGCTTGGGTGGGTCCACCCTGAGCCCATTTGTGGTCCCTTTGCACTCACAGACCACCCTCCCGGCAAAAAGAGAGCCCCTGAGAGGTGACCCGCTGCCTGCCCTGTCCCTTCCCATCCGCCCTGTCCCCTCCGGCCCCAGTACCTCGATGCCCAGCACGGCCAAGCTGCAAGTCCCAGGGACAGAGATGTACTTCTGCAAGGTCCTGCCGAAGGTGGAGAAGCAGCCCTGCGGGGAGGGAGACRCTGGAGGGGCTCCCTCACGCTCCCCACGGCTGCAGGGACCTCAGAGGGTGACCGAGGTCTGGGGAGATCGGGGGTGTGGGGGGCACTGTGGTGGGGCAGGACGAGCTGGGGACTTGGGGAGTCACTGGGCTGCAGAACYGCGGGCAGGCAGTGTCCCAGGCTCCTGTCCCCGATGCTCAGGGGCAGAGGGTGCTGCTGCCCCACTGCCGCGAGCCTGGGAAGTGCTGGGGACAGGACAGGGACACGGCAGGGTCGTGTCCTACCTGCTCATGGATGTAGCCGGGGCTCCTCTCCYGGCACTGCTCCCAGCCCAGCAGCTCGCCCGCCTGCAGGAGCCCATCCCGGGTGCAGCACGCCCGCGGCCAGGGTGTCCCTGGGTGCAGCTCCTGGAAGYGGGAGCCATTCCCAAAGTCTTCGGGTCCAAAAATGCCACAACACGAGAACTGAAACAGAAGTGAAACACCATCAACACGCTGTCAAAATGGGGGGACGTCGCTTGGGGAGGTGACGGAGGGAGGGGGAACAGCCCAGCATGGTGCTTGGTGTCTGTCTGGGGTTCCCCGAGCCCCTCGCCTGCGTTCGGGGTCACCCTCGGCAGGTCCTGTGGGTGCTCCACACCGCCCCACAGCCCACCAGRAGCCTCGGCTGCTCACTGTGACCATGAGGGTGTTCCAGGCGGTGGAGAAGACCTCGGCACTCTCATCCCCGCGGTAGTTCCTCCGCAGCTCAGACAGGAAGAGCTCCGGCTGGATCTATGGGATCAGTGCCATCTGTGAGCACTGGGGCACCGGTACCAGGGATGGGGCCATGGGGGCTGCGCACCCACCCTAACCCACCCCTGCCCAGCGCCACGCTGCCCAGGGCACCAGCTCTCTTCAAGGGGACATGGGGACCCACCCATGGGACCCACCCACCCGGGTTCGGGCTTGCATCAGGGTGCTGGTGATGAAGGTGAGGGTGAGAGAGGACATCCCCGCACCAGTCCCAGTCCCCTGGGGGACTCGGGGCCATGACCCATGGCATGACGGAGTGAGGAGAGGGGCTGGCCACGCTGGGCAAGGTGTCAGGGCACGGGGACAGTACCTGTTTCCAGTGCACCAGAAAGAGAGCAGCCCCAACGAGCTGCATGATGAAGACGAGGCTCACGAGGATGAAGAACTGGAAGGCAGTGGGATGAAGGAGTCAGAGACCAGCCCAACCCCGTGGGCGGCTCGCTCCGGCTATTCCTCCCCTGCTCTGCAGCCAGCCCTGCCCRTGCCCTGTGCCCCTGAGAGCGGGGGGACACAGGGAACAAATGTGCAGCTCCTGGGRACAGATGCCACATGTCCGAGGACCGTGGCTGCAAGGCGGAGGGTTAAAAACAAGCACCGTCTGCCAGGGTCTGGGGATGCCAAAGAAATTGGGGTGTCGGTGCTCAGAAAGGGGTTTCTAACCCTCACCATTGAGGGGAAAAGCTCAGAAATGCCRTGTGGGACAAGACAGCGGCTTCAGAGAGAAGTGACCCCACTCAGTGGCTTTATAAAATCCTCTGGGCTCTAAATTCAAAGACTCACAAGGCGGGGACTGGATTGGGATGTGCACTAAGGGCTGACAGGGCGGTGATGGGGAACGCCGGGCTTCTGGCTCCTCCGAGGTCACCCTGCATCCCCCAACACCCTCCAACCCCTGCTCCCTGCATCCCCCAACACCCTCCCATCCCCTGGCTCCCCGCGTCCCGCAAGCTCCTGCACCCCACAGCCCCCTGCCCGCCGGGCTCCCCGCATCCCGTGCCTGCCTTCCCACCCGCCTGCCCTCACTCACCACCAGCAGCAGCGGCCGGCTCCGGCACAGGGCCCCGCAGCACCCCAGGAAGCCCAGCAGGGAGAGGGCGATGCCCACGGCCAGCAGCAGGTAGGCGCCTGCACTCAGCACAGGCTTGGCAGCCACGATGTCCTGGAAACCAGCCGGGTCCACGGCCACCCAGACCCCCACGCCCACCAGGCAGGTCCCCCCAGCCTGTGGGACACGCTGCGGTTATGGGGCGCAGGGACCAGCCCCAGGCAGCCCACAGGGACTGGGGATGCTCTGACCTCTGCTGGGGTCCCCTCCCTTGGAATGGTGTCACCCACGCCCTGAGCCGGCCGGAGACGACACGCCCTGGGGACGGGTCCCCTCCACCCCTCCACCCCGCCGGGCCCAGGAGGACTCACAAACACCAGCACRTTGAAGATGAGCATCAGGTGCTTCACGCAGCTCAAGACACCCATGGGGACGCCGCAGGGGGGACACGGCAGCGTTCGTCCCTGCAGAGGGGAGAGCAGAGCCCTGGCCACAGCCAGCCCCGACCCCAAACCCTGTGTCCCCTCCAAACCCCACCACCACTCACCCTGCAGGGCAGGGGGTGACCCAGGCGCCTCCCACCTGCCCTGGCACCGGCAGCGCCTATTTAACRCCGGGAAGGTTGGAAAATCCCCCCCACCCCTCCCTGGTCAAGCAGCCCCCGAGAAACCCCTTCCAGCGGCAGGAGCATGAATGATTGATGGGGAACAGGATCCGCCATTGTGCTGGGCGGCGGCGGAGGGCGGAGGAGAGTCTCCGGCCCCGGCTGCCATTAGCGGAGGTAATTAAACCTCTGGGCAGGGAAAGACGAGCCGGCCGGACAGGCCGAGGGCGATCTCCGCCATCAATTATTGCKGTGGACATTTGCTCTCCGGGGCTGTCGGCAGCCGGGGAAGCCCTCGACGGCCTTCAGCGGGGACCCGCATGCAGGCAGGGAGGTGCCAGGGTGGCTGGCAGCCATTAGGGACAGAGGGACAGGGACAGACGGACGACTGGGCCTGGCCTCTCCAGCCTGGGCACCCCTCAGGGCCGCGCTGCCGTGGTAACGGGGCTGCAGTGTCACTGTAACCGCAGGGCTAAGGGTGGCACAGGCCCGGCCCTTGCCCCGCGGGAGTCCTCCCCCCTCCCCGGTACGGCCGTGGGGTGCGGAAGCCCCCCCGGCTTTCCCCCGTCCGACCGGGCCCGCGCACCGCCATCACGGGACTCCCGGAGGTGGCGCTCCCGGTGCGGCGCGGCGCCCCGCCCGTAGGGGGCAGCCGAGCGCGCGGCCAGAGAGACGTGCRGCCGGGCTAGAGCGCCTCCCGCCGACACGTCAGGTGGGCGGCTCGGCCCAATCGCAGCGGCCGGCAGCCGGCGGGGCGGGGGGAGAGAGAGACAGACAGCGGCTGCGGCCAATCAGAAAGCGGGACCCGCGCAGCGCCCCGCCGTGCCGTCCCGGGGGCGTCGTCGCCGCGCGGGGCGGGGCCTCGCGGCCGGAAGCGGCCCGTTCCCTCAGCGTCGCTTCCGGTGCCGCCGCCGCCGCCCTGCGCGGGATGTAGCGGCCGGTGAGTGCGGGCGGGAGGGGGCGGGAGGGGACGGGGGCGTCCGGGCGCTGCCCCCTTCCCCCGGCGGGTGGCGGCGGCCTCAGCCCCGCCGGTGCCCCCGGGAGGGCCGGGTCCGTCGGTCCCGGCCCCCGGGGAGGGCCCGGCCCGGGGCGGGGTGCGCGGCCGTCGGTTCCCGGCCGGGTCCCGGTGACTCTCTTCTTCCTCCGTCCCCAGCGCGGCGGCAGAAGGACGCGGAGGGACCTGCACCGGCTGCCCTCGGCCACCAGGACCGACCCCGCCGCCCCCATGGCGTCCCGCAAAGCTTCCGCCGCCGGGCAGGGCAACGGGCTGGCCGCCGCCGGCCGGGAGAGAGCCCACCTGGAGCTGGCCGAGCTGGGGCCGCTCCTGGAGGAGAAGGGGGACCAAGGAGCCGCCGGCTCGGCCAGCGTAAGCCCTCCTCCGCCCCCCGAGCGGGCGCCTGGCGGGGGTGCTCTCCAGAGCCGCGGCCGCGCCCGCTCCTCCTAGCTCAGACTCTCCGCTCCGTCTTCGTGGATTAACCTAGGAACTCGCCCGTTATCCCATTAGCAGCTTGAAGGGTGCAGGCCGGCCGGGTGCGTTTTGCAGAGCCCTGAGCCTGGTCATCGCTTTCTGTCAGCGCAGAGAGGCTGTGAGATGTTTTGCTACCCGAACGCTGACGGTCTGGCTGGTCTGTGCTCTGAGCTGGCCCAAAAACTTCTCCTGTCGTGCAGGCGCGGATCTGCGACAGCCCTCGTGCGGAGATGTCGGCCGAGATGCGCGGTCTCTGCGTGCCAGCGCTGCTGCTTGGAGCGAAGGGGTGTTCTCAGTCATGCAGCCTTAGGGCTGGAAATCACCTTCCCAAACTCGCTAACGGAAAAGGAGGGGAGAGGGAGTTGAGCCGGGACGGGCAGAGCGTTCCCAGCCCGGGAGGGTGCCAGGGAGCCACTGCCTCCGCTCTGCGTTGGGCTCACGGCTGGGGTGGAGAGCCGGGTTTCCTGTCTGGGCCAAGCGGCTGTTCCAGCCTCGGTTGTAGGGATGAAAATCCCCCATGGTAATCCTGCCTTTCAACAAGGATAAATCTGGGATTAGCCTGCCCGAGATGGTTAAGACAGTAGCGTGTTGCATAAGCAGTGGTGACCGGCGGGTCCTGCCTGTCCCCTCGGAAAGGGATGAAGCCCCAGGTGCTCTCAGAAGGGACTCGCCGCTCTCCGCAGGCTGTTCCTCCTCCCGTGGGCAGGAATGATTTCCTCCTGATGTTTCTCCCTCTAGGCTGAAGACCCGCCATGCCCAGCGGCGCGTGAGGAAGAGGAGGAGGTGGTCCGTGTGCTGACTCTGCCTCTGCAGGCTCATCACGCCATGGAGAAGATGGAAGAGTTTGTGTATAAGGTACAGGAGCCTGTAGCGATCTCCCAGTCCTGATTTTGGAGTATTAATGAGGCCCAGATGCCCCAAGCCTGGGGCTCAGGGTGGCGGGCAGGGGCTGGGACGCGTCGCTGTGTGTGGGTAAAGCTCCTGGGGCTCTGTGTGGCTCTGCCGGCAGTCTGCTCCAGCTCCACTTGCCTGGGCCCACGCCCAGCAGCGTCCCCCGGGAGCGGCGCGGGAAGGGGATGGCGGTGGCTGGGAAGCACCGTTGGGTGTTGGAGGCTGTGCCAAGGAGCAGTGAGCTGGGGAGCAGTCCCAGCCTCTCTGCGTTCCTGTAACGGGGGCTGGGAGCACCAGGCACCGCTGCTGGTTTCACCTGGTGCCTGTTCTCGCAGTCGCTGCGGTTCGGTAAGCGGTGGCATCGGCTGAGGGCCAGCCCGGTTCTGTTGCCAGCCGGGGCTCCCGCTTCCCTGACCAAAATGGGAGTTCCCCACTGCAGGGATCAGTTACTTCAGGTGCAGAAGGGTTAAACCTGAGGGTGCAAATTGCCTCTGACTCCCTGGGGGGACATGGGGGGAGTGCTCTGCAGGATGTGGGTGGCTTAAGGGGTCCCACAGGGTGCTGATGTTGTAAAAGCTGAACTTCCTCTCCCCGAGGAGCCTCACGGGGCCTTTTCAGCCCTGGCTGTAGGGAAGACTCTGCTGGGCTTGTTCTGCGTGCGACTTTAGGCTCCCGGGGTGAGTAAATGTGAGCCTTTGGGCTGGCTCGACGCTCTGGGGGCCACCAGCGCAGCTTGGCGTGTTGCAGGTATGGGAAGGGCGCTGGCGCGTGATCCCCTACGACGTGCTGCCCGACTGGCTGAAGGACAACGATTACCTCCTGCACGGACACAGGCCTCCCATGCCGTCCTTCCGAGCCTGCTTCAAGAGCATCTTCCGAATACACACCGAGACGGGCAACATCTGGACGCACTTGCTAGGTGACTGGGCGGGTTTGGTAGCCCTGGGGCTGAAGGTGGGCTTGGCCCCCATGGACAGGGTGGCCTTTTATGGCCAGGGCTTGCTTGGTGCTGGGGTCTCCTCCATGCCCGGGGCGTCCCTTTGAGGATCACATACCCCTGCCCGGTCCTGTGCATGCAGGCAGCTGGGTCACGAGGTGGCGAGGAGCTCCTTGGGTGATGGGAGACCAGGGCACTTCCTCACCGCGGGGCCCCAGGGGTGGGCTCAGCGACGGTTTGTGGTTTTGCCGACGCTCCGCAAGAGGGGGATGGAGAAATGTGTCCTGGGCAAGACAGGAAAGCCTCGGAGCACTTTCCTCTGAAACCCAGGGACGGGTCAGCGGCTCTGACCATGGCCTTGCCCCTGGCTCCATTCGCCTGTGGTAACAACAGCCTCGGCTAACGGCCCGCTGCCAGGCCAGCCCTGGGCGCAACTGAGCACCTCCAGCTGCGCTGCGAGCAGGATATGTCCAGGGCCTGCCTTGCAGAGCACGGCCAGGGCCGTGTTTCTCCTGGCTCTTCGCTGAATTTATTCACTCTCCTTCTGCCTGACTGCCCATTTGGTGTGTTCCCTGCAGGTTTTGTTTTGTTCCTCTGCTTGGGGATCCTGACCATGCTGCGGCCCAACATGTATTTCATGGCTCCTCTCCAGGAGAAGGTGGTGTTCGGGATGTTCTTCCTGGGAGCGGTGCTGTGCCTCAGCTTCTCCTGGCTTTTCCACACTGTCTACTGTCACTCGGAGAAGGTCTCGCGGACTTTTTCAAAGTGAGTCAGCACAAGCGCGGTTGTGTGGTCTCATAGAAGCTTTTGAGTTCTCACAGCCCTTCCTCTTGGAAAGTGCTGCGTTCCCAAATGTTTTATCCTTGAGGGAACGGATTGTTCACCGAATCCAGCATGGAGTTGAGAGGGAACCACAGCTGGGTCCTGGAGGGCTCTGCCCTGTGCCTGAGCACCTGAAATCTGCCAGCTCAAATGCCCTCAGGTGGATGATAAAGACAGGGACCCTGGGAACCTGCAGCTCCCAAGGGAACAGCCTTTGTGCCCCTCGTAGCAGTGAACTGAGGAGGAGTCTCAGTCTCATGAGACACGGCAGTTTGGCAGTTTCCAGTTTACTGGATGCTTTCAAAAACCCTGGTTTGGATCCAATTTGGACTGAAACCAAATTGAAAGAAACAAAACCAACAGGATTCCTGGCAAAGTGGAAAGGCTGGGCAGTGGCCGGTGCCTCTCCCCGAGGTCAGTGTGCAGGCTGCTCTTGGAGTTAAGCTCACATCAGCCTTCATGGCACAGGCAGGGCAGCAGCAAGGCTTTCAAATAAGATCTTGCTCACGCAAGCCTGTCAAAGACATTTACTTGGGTGCTGCTTGCTGGGAAATCCTGCCAATCTCCTTTGCACAAACCCCAGAGATCCTGCGGGATCGTGTCTGCAGAACAAACTGTGCCACCATGCCCTCAGCATAAATGTCCTTGTGTACCGGGGAAGGCACTTGCCACGGCCGCCGCAGCAGTGAGGGTAACGGAAGCGGCTGCATTTCAGTGGTGAAATGGTTCCTGGATCGATAAATCGAAAGCACTTTGCAGTGGAGGATAATAATCAAATCTGTATGCGCACGGACTCGTGCCCGCCACGTCCTGTCGTGGTGGTTTGAGTGTGCAGCCCCTCTCGTATCCAGCCAGCTCCTGTTCATCCTCTGCGCTCCTGCCGAGCTCTGCTGGCATCCCCAGAAGCTGCATATGTGCCCAGGCCCTTTCTCATGTCCCAAATCACATTGATGAGACCAGAGCACAGCCCTCCTCCCCTCTCTGGACACACGGCTTCACCCGCGGGGCTGTGGCTGCCTGTCTGGCTGTGGTGACCCCGTTTGGGTGCAGACAGGCTGGAGGGTACCGACATGCCGTTACCAAGAGGACACAAGGAGGGGGTGGATTTTGGGGCTTGCCTGTGACTCTGTGTCATTGCACCCCGGCTGCAGGTTGGATTATTCAGGAATTGCACTGCTGATCATGGGGAGCTTTGTCCCATGGCTCTACTACTCGTTCTACTGCTCCCCGCAGCCAAGACTCATCTACCTCTCCATCGTCTGTGTCCTGGGCATCTCTGCCATCATCGTTGCTCAGTGGGACCGGTTTGCCACCCCCAAGCACAGGCAGACAAGAGCAGGTAGGAGTCTTCCCTCCTCACCCTGAGTCCCCAGTCCCGGGGAGAGAGCTCAGGAGGGCTTCAGGGAGGCACTTTGGGAAGATCCTGTTGTGGGATGGCTCTTCCCATTTAGGAAGAGCTCTCAGCATCTGCAGAATTAATTCCCCCAGAGCACCACACTGCCCTGCAGCAGCTCCTGGCAGGGAGAGGTCTCCTTCCTCCTCTTGCTGTGCTGGAGATCTAGATCCTCTGCTGAGCAGGGCCCGAGCTCTGCCTGGCACTCGGCACGCCTGAGGTTTGGAGCAGGCAGACAGTGTTTAAAAATAGCCCAGTAAGTGGCGGCTGGGTGCCCTGGGGCTGTGCCGCGTGAAGCCGCCTTCTCCGGGAAGCAGTTTGGCAGCGTGAACCTGCAGCTCAGGCAGAGGAGGAAGAGGTTCCCTCATCCATCCCCTGCCAGTTGCACGCTGGCACGTACCTGCCTTCCTGGAGGCTGCAGGGCGAGGCTGCCTCCAGCCCGCTCCACGCTCATACCCTGTCTTGCCCCCACTACAGCCTCTGTAGATTAAATTGGCCTCACTGAGCACCAGTGAGCGTGGAGAAACGCCTCTGCCCGCCCTCACCTCCTGGGGGAGGCTCCTGCAGCAAAACGTCTCTCGCAGCAGCATCCTAGCTACGTGACGAGAGACAATGCTGAGCTGGAGGCTGGGCAGCACCGCTGGTGCATGACCCACGAGACCCCCTTGGAAGAGGGCAGGGGACAGGGCGGGACTGCCAGCCCCACCACTCCCCCATGGCAGCGCTGGCGTTGGCACGCTGGCAGGGATCCCAGCTGCCTGCTCCTGGAGAGGGCTGCTGTCCTCCCCTGGTGCGAAGCGAGATCCTGCTGTGAGTACAAGCCGCAGGCTCTCTGGGCTGGTGTCTCGCTGCGGTGCCGTTTGATCTCTGCCAAACTTAATTAGATGCCAGAGCTGAAAATTTCAGCGCTGCTAATTAGCACCTTCCCCTTGAGCTCCAAGCAGCTTCACTAAACAAATGACTCTGGCAAAGCCTCTCCTCGAAGGGCTGGCTGGGGCTGCTGCGTTCCTGATGCCTGCGAGGCGTCGGTGCGATCCGAAGGGCTGGCACCTTCCAAAAGAGCCGTTCCCGTAGCCAGGAGCGGGAGCTGCCGCAGCCCTGCCGCTGTACGGAGAACGCGTGTCTGCATGGCAAGCTCTGCCCAGCGAGCACTGGGGGTCAGCACTGGTTTTGACCAGGATGTAGAGCTGTAAATTCCTCATTTTGTGAAGGATAAATGCTGTGGGGGTCGGATAATCCAGGACCGAGTGAGGAAAAGCTGCTGGTGCCTCCAGGAGCTTCCCTTTCTGCAGGACGAGGGTGTGAGGGGAGCTGGCGGTGAGGAGCAGCGCCCCGTCCACGCTGTGCTCCCTTTTGCTGATCTCTCCTCTCCGCTGCAGGCGTCTTTCTGGGGCTGGGGCTGAGCGGTGTGGTGCCCACCATGCACTTCACCATCGCCGAAGGGTTTGTGAAAGCCACCACCGTTGGCCAGATGGGCTGGTTCTTCCTCATGGCCGTGATGTACATCACGGGCGCGGGGCTGTACGCTGCCCGCATACCCGAGCGCTTCTTCCCCGGCAAGTTCGACATCTGGGTGAGTGTGGGATGAGGCGGTGAGTGGGGCGCTTCGGGGGGGAGGCTGGGGAGGGGGGATCGAGGGTGGTGAACTCTGAGATGAGGAGAAGGCGGCTGGGGGTGTCCTGGTGCGCCCCAGCGCGTGTGCTGGCAGCCAGACCTCGAACAGCTGCTGCGAGCAGGCAGGGCAACTAAAGTACAGGGTGGAAAACGCTGCCTGGGAGCAATGAGGGGGAAAAAGTGGAGCTCAGAGGACGGTTCTGGGGCGGTGCAGAAGCAGTGAGGAGGAAGAAGAGGAGGAGGTGTTCCCGGTGTTGCTTTCTCCCCTTTGGTCTGGTCTAAAGGGCTTTTTCACTTCCCCACAGTTTCAGTCGCATCAGATCTTCCACGTGCTCGTGGTGGCTGCGGCCTTCGTCCACTTCTACGGGGTGTCGAACCTTCAGGAGTTTCGCTACGGACTCGAAGGGGGGTGCACAGACGACTCTCTCCTCTGAGGGCGCCTGATTTTAGTACAAGCTTCCTAAGTGCTTTTTAAACTCTGTCTTTGCTAAAATCAAAGGAAGACTCAAAACTGTTTGGGGTTGTTGGTTTTGGGTTTGGGTTTTTTTGTTTTGTTTTGGTTTTTTAAGAAAAAAAAAAGAAACAGAAAAATTCCATAGCAAAGTTGTCGACCAAATCCTCGCCCCCTTCCCCACGCACTTTGCTGGGGCTGAGGGGAGGCGACACAGGCCCCAGCAGCCAGCCCTGCCACGGTCTCACGGCCTCGCCTCCTCCAGACAGTGTTTTAGCTGCACCAGGGTCATCCGACCCTCCCAGGCATGCTGATTTCCGAAAGCAAAGGGTGCGGGTACCCCGCTCCCGGCACAGCCGAGCACCCCCTTCCCGAGCTCACTGCTGGAGCGAGTGGAGTCACGCACTACCAGGCCCAGGGCCAGAGATTTTTGCATATCCCTCGCAGCAGAGCCGCCTTGCTGGGGGCAGCTCTGCGGCCCCCAGTGCTGCTGCCCAGGGCACAGGCACAGATTCATGTAACTTAAGTTTTAATTGTCTTTTTTTTGTTTTGTTTTGTTTTCCTTGACAAAGTAATGTAAACATAAATGAAAAAATATTTAATATTTAATACTGAGCTTTAAAAAGACTTGCTGCCACCGCAGTGTACTCGGCTCCCTCGCTGTCTGTGGTAGTAAAGGAAGGACAGTGTGTTAGGGGAATGTAGAGCTGCTGTAGCTGATTGAAATAAAAAGGTCAATAGTTCAGTGTTGTGCTCTTAGTGTCTGTCTCATTTTTTGGGGTGGGTGTAGAGAAGGAAGTTGCTCGGGGTGTGGGCTGTGTCTGGGGAGAGGGCTCTCAGCACCCCCCAGGAGCGTGTCCCCTCAAAGGCCMAGCGGCAGGAGCGCCCATGAGGGGCAGCTGGATCCGCCCGGCCACAGCAGCGAGTCTGGACAGCCCCAACGGCCAAAATAAAACACAGGAAACTCTTGGGTGTTGCAGAGATGGCAGGGGAGGAAACCATTCCCYAGCTGGGTGAAGGCTTCCCTGCTGGGATCAGTGAGGGTCACGAGGTGTGATGTGAGAGCAAAGGGCTCGCAGCCGGTCAGAAAAGATGCTGCAGCCCGGTTGGGGGGGGGGGGGGGGGGGGGGGGTGTGAAGGACAACACCCTAAATCAGAGGCTCCTCATACAGAAGTGTCTGAGAGCGACCGTCAAGGGGGATTAGAGGGGGAGAGCCGAGCTGAGTAAAGCTCCTCTCAAGCAGCCGAAGCCCATTACCTTACAGAGGGGTGAGGGAGGAACGCCTGGCAGGGCCACCGCAGCCCCTGGGCCACAGCCAGTCACCGGTGGCACGTGTCCCTGCTCTCCCGTGTCCCTGCTCTCCCTGGCAGGTGGGGAGTCGCTGCTGCTGCTGCAGGGAAGGGTTTTTGAGATGTTTGGATGTGACCTGGCTTTGGGGACCGTGAAGGCTGGAGCCCCCAGGGTGGGGAGCAGCAGGTTCCCCTGCTGCAGCTCAACCTACAACAGGTCCTGCGCACCCCCGTGTCCTGCCCGGCCAGAGTCTGCTCCCAGACAAAGCACGGGTGGGAGAGGTCAGCCAAGCGCTCCAGGCTGCTGCTTAAATACAGGCCAGGAGATGACTTGGCCAAGTCATCTCGCCTCCCAGCAAACCCCTCAGGACAGCTCAGCGGTGCGAGGGCCAGGCCGGAGACCAAAACCCTCGAGCTGCACGCAGATTTGAAAAATGCCCCAGTGCTCTAATCCTATATAAAGAGTATGGGAAAACATCTGGCGATTAACACGCAGATTTGAATACCCAGGGGAGGCTCCGCAGCTGATGGGAGCCGAGTGTAATTCCCTCTCAAAGACCAGAGACTCGCCCACTCCCCTGCGGCTGGGGTCTCAACCGGGAACAGGAGAGCGCACTGGCTGAGTGACACAAATCAAGAAAATTGTCTTGACAATTTGCCCGAGGAACCAGGTAAGCGGCAAAGGAAGACAAGCCTTCACACACACACACAGAGTGCTTTTGTGCTTAAGGTTTTTGAAAATTACACACCAGCAGCAACTATACGAAACAGTAAGGTACCAGAGACGCAAACCCCAGCAGTCCTGGAGCAGTTCTAGGACAGGCAGGGGGGTGGAAACAGGAAAATGTCACTTCTACAGGATGACAGCACACAGGAGGTGGTCAGGAGCTCGCACTTGCACGCACGCTTCGTACAATCCTAATTCACCCATTTGCCAAACGGTACTGTGACCGCTTCTGTGTTACTTTCATCCTCTCCTCCTACTACATGGACCGACTTAGTTTCCTGACAGAGGGCAGAGATCACGTTCCTTCCTGGGCAGAGGAAAAGCCATGGAGTGGCTCAGATAACATTACTCAAGTCTTTCTGAATATGGATATTCTATCAGGAACTGCCAGCAAGCAACAGTATTAACTAGTATTAACAACAGAAAACCTCACTGGATATGATTTTTCAACTGCTGGCAAGAAGGAACATACCTCCAGAACTGGAGTTTAAGAACAAAAACATGGAGCAGATGTTTTAATTGTGCTTAGGACTGGATCCGAGGTGAAAAGGCAAGAGGCTGCACTGGCAGCAGGTATGCAGGTGCAATGCTTCCCCCTCCAGCCCCACAGGCCTACGTGTTTTCTGTTCGGGGCTCCTACCCACATCTCACTGCAGTTCTAGGAGGGGAGGCTGCTCCTGCTGTGAAAGCCACAGTAAGCAGCAGCAGCAGAAGTGAAGAATTAGTTTGCTGCCATCTCTTGCTAAAAGGGGCTCAAAGCCTCGCGGGTTTAGGGGAAGGCGGAGGTATGCTGCAACCTGCGGATCCACAAAAGGCAGATTCTGCTTTAACCAAAGAACTTAGGCTGCATGGTGGTAGCATAGAAAACAAACAACAGCAGTGAAATATACATTGCTGGAAGTAATTTTCACGGGCTTGCACATTCTCCCAATAATATTCACTTTAGGAATGTAAAACTGCACGTAGATGAATTATTTTCCTTAAGCCGAAATATGTGTAGCAACCTAAATCCGATGGGGAAGTGGCTAAATTCCAGCTGCGTTCACTGTGGATGGTCAATGCCACATCCCAGAGAAGACTCCAAAGACTTTCACTTCAGTCCATGTCCAAAGGATGACAAGACTCCATTTGGTCCTTGTCTTAAATCAACAATGTATTCTATCAGACATGTATTAACATTACAGCAATGGAATCTATCATGAATAAATAGATTTGTCATCTTCTAAAAGTTCCCCTGTGCAGCTTTACACTGAAAAGTGCTGAAGGTCCTCTTGGCATGGTTTGTGTAAGAGACTACCACTGGTGTAAAGACATACCGCATCTTGGTCCTCCAGCATTTTAAATTACAGCTCAGGTACGATATGAACTAGGAGAATGAGGATAATCACTGGTATTGTCTGTAGTCGCCAAACGGAGAGGGCTGCAACTGGGAGGGGTCATCTGAAAACTGAGGGCCTGCGAATAAGGCAAGAGAAACAAAGGCAAATAATACAAAAAGAGATTCTTCCTACTAAAAGCATGAAACATTCACAGTATTTTTTATATAAATCCCCTCTAAAATTAATGAAGCCAATAACAAGACTTTACATTGGGGTTTTTTTCATTCAAAGAAGTTCAAGAGCTTTATGGATTGACGAGAGCCTCAGTCCAATACGGAATGTATTTTTCTCTCCTTTACTAATGGGGAAATCAATCAGAGCAGCAAGAGGGAAACATTTTCAGTCACCTAAAGGAGCTGGAAACCTATGCCTTATTGCCCTTCAGTTGAACTTAGCCACTCTGTAAAGGTTTACCCATGGTAACTTGCTCGACAATAAAGCAAGCCACTGAAACGGAACAAATCATTGTGGAGTCAGCTTCCCGACTCCTCTTACTGACGTTCTGCTGGAGGGAAGCAATACGTTTACTGTATGCCAATTTTAGAGAGAATAAATTGTAACGGACAGATGACACCCTTTCTCTAAAGCAGATTAATTTTAAAATGTCTTTGTAGTAAGAACAGAAATTGTTATTAGCCTCTCAGGAATTAGTGGCTTGCTACTAATCCTTTCAACACTACCGGTTTTGTCTGTATTCCTCCCAAAATAAGGTGGGGCAATAGAGGTATTAAGTATTTTGCACAGGCAATTATTGACACAAATCTGACTCGGCTAACTGACACCTCAGCTTGCATTTTACTTAGGAAAAAAAAAAAAACCAAGGGATCTAGTATTTGAAGCAATTTAGAAAAAAAACACCACCACCACCACCACCACCCCTCTTTGAAATCTTTCATCTGTATCTGCCTGCTGATCTTGATCACCTCATTTAAACCAGGGTTGCCCGCACATTCGCACACAGACCACAGCTAGCCCTCCAGCACCATCCCTCTTGCCCGCAACTTGCTGCTTGCTATTCCCTCAAACCTGTTGTGTCACCCACCACTGACTACAACACTGCTGCCACCATCTGACAGGTTGTGTGGCTGCATCAGGGGACAGGGCAGAAGACATGGACAGCAGGGATGTCCCTGCCTTCAGCCATGCAGCCTCCAGTCACCCAGTGGGAAGGAGCTGATGATACTCCTGTCTCATCAGCAACGTGCGGCTCCTCCTTGACTTTCTACAGCCTTAGAAGCTGGCAACCAGCAGAGTAGATTTACTCTGTGATAAGACTGATGACTGGAAGAGGTACGTTAGTAAAGACCGCACTCTAAAAGCCTTGTGATACCATAGTCTGATGGCTCCTTACCGTTTGGAAACTGTGTGGAGGCAAATCTTGTTAACAGAATACCAGCTCCTTCAATTAAAGCTAGGAGAATTCCTCCCATCGCAGCAGATCCAACCATGGCAACAGGTCCATCTAAAAATAAAAAGCACAAAACACTTTTTACTTCCTTCGTGCATTACTTTGCATATTATAGCTCTCTCTCTTTAGTTATAATCTCTCCTATAAGCAGACTCAGAAGCAGTCATTTTGCATCCATTAAGCCTCATTAGCATCACCAACAAAAGGATAATTACTGGGCAACTCCCCCTGCCCCCCCTTCCTCAAGGAAACAAAGGAACACCGGTAATGTTTGAGAACATAATTATTACTTTCGTAAGCATAGGACAAAAGTTTCAGATTAGCTTTCCATTTCTCTTAGAAAGTAAATTCCAATTTGGGTATCACTATAACGATGAGTACTGTACATTTAGAGTACAGAAGTTTTTCAATTAATATCCTCCCCAGTGCTCAGTTTCTTACTTCTTGCAGCTAATATGGCTCCAGTCAGGGCTCCGCTTGTGATTGAATTCCATGGATCTTCTTTCCCTCTCATTCTGACCATACTGCAGTCAATCATGGAGAAGAGACCTCCCCAGACAGCAAAGCTACCTGTTAAAAAAAAAAAACAAAAACCAGTTTAGAGAAAGCAGACAAGCCAGCCATGCTGCAGCCATATAATCAAGAGATGGTGTAGTATTAGTGTGCTTGCTTTCAGACACAGAAGTATATTCAAACCCACAAAGAACCAAACATAGGTTAAAATCAATACTGAGAAAAATTCTCAACTTGCCAGGTAATACACGTTACACATACACATACATACATTTTATACATAATCCTAGCAATCTATATTTAATGACAGGAAGCTTAGCAAACAGTGATTATAATGGAACTTCCATCCTAATAAAGCCAGATTAGCTCAGGGAACTTTCATGTTTTTCACTTTTTAAACATATTTCCTCATAGAGAATGATGCAGAGTAATTTCACACCTTATCCTAATCCTGCTCCTGGCATCTCAGAAGATCGGTACTGGTCAGTATTGTACGGCAGATGCAAAGAGAATGCAAGTTTTCAGAATGCAAATTCTGAAGCCTTTTAACAATAATGTGTATTATAAATGAAAATAAATATTGATCTCCAGACTCATTTTGGGAAAACTACTATTTAGAACAAGTTCAGCCCTACTTAATTTGAGGTGTCTTAACGCTTTATACCAGCTTTATTACCAGCTAAAAACCAGGAGCTGCCTCTCTCTGTGCACAGTCACCGCAGGCTGCAGCCATAAAGCCTTTTCAGCCTGTGGCCCCCATTTCTTTAAGTAGTTCTGCTGCAGCCGATGTTTCTGTGCTCAACACCACTCTCCCATTTTCTCCTCCTGTAATGTATTAACTCAATTTGCCTGTCAGAATGGCATAATGGCAGAGTGCAGCGCGTGACCACAGTGTGACCTTTAAGAGGTCACGACGTCATTTTGACTCAAGCTGCGGTTTTGTGATTTTTAGACTTTTAYGCACAAAATTCACTTCACAAAAATGACTGAAATGTACCTAGCTGACCCCAGGGGAACAGTCTGAAATCCTACCCAGACCCACCCATCCACTTCACTGTTTCTCCAAGTTTGATAATTTCTTTTAATGAGTCAATTTTGTTTATTTTAAAACCCTGTGCACAATGCACAGGCTCCCAGGCAGCTCTGCACCGAGCTGGTTAAAATAGGATAAAATTATTAACCCTGGCTTATCACTCCATGAACACAAGCATGTTTCCTCCACACCAAACTAATCCTGGGTGCATCAGAACCATATTTACTCATTGCTTGGACTAACAAACCCCACTGAAACACAGCTGGCCCACAGCTCAGGAGTCACTGCACTTGTATCACGTTGTATTCCCAAACTGGCTTATCTACCAACAGTCAACTGACTGCAACAACAATACAAAATTAATTACCTCCCAGTTGTGGAGCTCTTGTTTTAATAGCTGTCAAACTTCCCCGCAGCCGGTGGTTTACACCCTACAATAAAAGAGAAATGACAGTTAAAGTAAGAGAGTGAAGTCTTACAGACAATCTGACCGTATATTGCAAAAACCTGCCACAGGCCCAACATATTTCTAAGCTCCCTCAACAGCTGTGATCAGGAGCTGACAGAAACTGCATTTTACACATACTTTAGTATTTATCACTCCCTTATAATATACCTGTCAACTACAGAAATGAATTACAGCCATCAGGCATTAAACAATTCGAGTTCAAAGTTTGTTTGAGTGGCCTAGTGGGGATTGAACAAGACATTTAAAGTAACGTTTTTAGTAAGATAAGCATATTTATTTTTCACGTGTATCATTTCTTTGTTCCTATCTGATGCCCGGTCACTTCATGCAGTTTGCAGACAGGACACCAGCGGGGCAAACAGCAGCATCAGGTGCAGGTAACCGCAGGGAGGAGACTCTGTCCATGGAGAACAGGGAAATCCACCCAGAGGAAGAGTGCCACGGAGCTGCGTTAGAGCAAAACTGCGTGCTGTTAATTACAATCTATTTTAGTACAACCACCTCAATCCTGTTGCAGATGCCCACATACCAGGAGCACTGTGCTCGGCTGGCAGCAGCAATCTCACTAGTTGTCCCAAATTTAGTCATTCCTGCTGGTCAGGTGGAGTATTTAGTCCTTGTCTCTTCAGCCCAGTCTCAGTAGCTAAGAGAAGCAAGCAATTCAGCTTCTAAACATAATGCTGAGCCTTCCAGAGTCTAACACCAAACACGTCATCCAGGACCCCACAGAATTATGACTAGATATTTTCCCACACTCCGAGAAGATTTAAAGAACATACARCCAAGTTTTATTTTTGATACAAGCACTCAGAAGTGTGGACAGGTTTATTTAATATGTCTTAAGCAAAATTAAGAACATAGTTGAGCATATAATCCTTCTCAAGTTAAATGTCTGCAGGATCTGACTAGTTTGGAAGCAGTTATTTATTTACAAAACTCACCTCAAACTGATGGCTTATTAAGAAATTCTAGGCAAACAAATTGTCACATAATAACACCAAAAACCACTCAATAAAAACCCGTTTTATATGAAGCCAGAGAGATGTTTTAAAACAAATGTTCAAGTAGAAATAGGATCTTATTTTATCCAATGTCTCTACAACAAGTTTATAGTAAAAATTTCACAGCAGAAATCCTGAAAGTGGAAACATCTTAAATGACTTGCATCGGCTAAACTTTAACTTTCATGTTTACACACACCTCTGCATTTAAACAAAACCTGACTATCAAAAAAAATCCAGTTAATAAAAAACATTAATTATTAAATAAGAGATTAATTAAAGAAAATAACACCCCCTAACATAAATCTGAAGGAGAAAAAGATTTTTCCTTTGAGTCTTTCCATTTCTTAAAAGAAAGGGAGAGGGGTAGGCCAGAAGAGGAAGAACAGCCCAGGCTTCACATCTTTACGTGCAGGCAGAACCAAAGGCAGATCGGCCGAGACGGACACATTCTGCTGCGCCCTCCACCTCCCCATCCTGAGGGAGATGTCTTTCAGCGAGGGAGGGCAGCCGGCTGCCATCAGATCAAACAGGGAAAGCAGAACTTTTACCCAGAAAGATGAAGGACCCATGTGGATCCTGAGCCGTTCACCAGATGTACCCTCCTGGTTTGGATTAATGACACGCAGGCCATTAATCAGTCCCACTTGCTGCACAGGGATTTCTTCTCCTTTACCTTTGGCTGGCCAGGTTCACTGTTGATGGACAGAGAAAGCAGGACTGCACTCTGAATGCACTCTCAAATGATTTTACTTACCACTGGGGAATTTCTGAACCCCTTGATAGCTTGGAAAATGCCACCTCCTATCGCTCCCATCGTGAAAGCACCTCCGCAGTCATCTACTATCCTCCAGGGACTATAAAGAAAAATAAGGATGAAAATACTAAATTCCGTCATGTTAAAGTAACTGTAATGGATCCACCACTCACGCATTGAGTGTAACTGGAGTGAAAATCAAGCCTGCCAGCTGCATTGTCTCACGTCCAGCTTGCTGAGCAGACATCAACAAAACACACGCACAGGTAATATTACAGCAAAACAAACTCGAGGTTTGCCGAGAGTCTACCAACCCATCTCCCTAGAGTGGTAAGCATCAAATATACGGAAGAATTGCCTGAACTCCTCACACAAGGCAGAGAGACGTATTTCCATCATGGAAAACTTCTGCAGGATTCCAGCTCTGCCCTACTTATGGAGCGTAAATAGCTTTAAATTTATTGCTCTCATTTTTGTCTTGACCTACAGAAAACTTAGGTGGCAAATTCAATGAGACGCAGCTCACAGCTGGCACAAAACACCGCTTTCCTGAATTACTCATGCTTTTCATTAGTTCTGGTTATTTAAATGAGAGACTTCAAAGTCATCTTTTGTTAAATTGAAAAGGTTTTTCCTCATGCATCCTGGATCTTTGAAGTTCATTCAAACAAAACACAGAACTAGTCAGAGGTCCAGAAGGCCACGATTCCTGCCTCCAACAACACGGAGCGTCAAATGTTTCCGACCAGCAAGCAAAAGCTTTGCCACGGAAAGAGCACCTTCCTCGCAGCAAACACTTTCAACAGCGGTGAGATGAGCTTTAATCTGGGCTTCAAAACCGCTGCCAAGCACTAGAGCCTTGTAACTCTCCACCACTAAACTGAACTCCTAAACTAGGTGAGCAGTAACCTGCTATTAACCTCTGTTGCCACTGCTGGTAATTTTGAAGCATAAAATAACAAAGTTATTTTGTTTCTTTCATCTTATATCAAAATCTTACAGCAGAAGCCAAGCACTCAGATGATTATAACGCCTGCACTGTCAATAATCAGAAAACCTAGCAAAAAACAGACTACAACAACATGCAGGGTCACAAATCTGAACACTACGGCAAGCTCAGTGTTTACATTAGCAAATCACAGAACGAGCATTGATGTGCATTTCTGATTTCATGTTTCTGTTCTTAAGGACTTCCTACAGCATCCAGCTCCTGCATGTGAGAATACGTCTCCACTGATCCGTTTTCAATCTGCCACTTTTCTACTTCACAGAATATGCTAATGCTCTTCTGCCGTAAGGAGTGACAAACATCGTCTCTTTTCCCCAGACCCCTCGCTGTACTGCATATTTTGTCACAAGGGTTTTTTTCTTCCTGCAAAAAATTCCAAAATTTGCAGTCCCTCCTCCTACACGTTCTCCCAGGCTCCTCACTTCCATGACCTATTTCTGAATCTCTCCCTACCTCCGCAGTCGCTTTAATGAGAGAGCGTAGCCAGCTCTGCACGCCCTCTAAACGAAGGTAAATTGCTTGTTTGCACACGTGGCATTGTTTGCTTGCTTTGCTTTTGCATCTTGGCATCGCTTGGTTGTTCCGAACACACCAGAACCCCACCCAAACGTCACCAGTGATCCTCCCCAGTGACACCTACATCCAGGTCCCAAACCCACACTGATTCAGAAACCAGTGGAAGGATTCTACATTATCCCACCACGCATCACCCTTCTTTTTTATTGCCCTGCCTGTAACATGCTTTCATCTCACATTCCTTACAAATCCCCTCTAGCTTTGACTAAATTAAATAATTTAGCCCCATTTCACATTTTATTTTCCTTCCCCTATTTCCTGCATTTAATGATCAGGAAAAGGTTACAGGCACACTGTTGTCAGAGATGCCAAGATGAAAAGTGACTGTGTCTTTCTTCTCAGGGGTTTTTTTGTTGTTTTGTTCTTCTTCATGTCTCCTGTCCAGATTTTGATTGACTCTGTTATGAATAAAACATCTCATCACAAATCTCTTCCTTTGTTAGCTTGCTAACAGTGATCTTGTTAAAAGGCTTTCTGGAAATCTAAATAGATTATGTAAAGTGGTCTTCCTTTACCCACAAGGTCAAAGAATTCCAATTGAGCAAATCACGACTGTTCTTTACAGAAGCTTTGTTAATTAGACCCCAATCATGGAATGCTTTCCTAGATTTTTTCCATCTTTAACCCTACTTCAGATGTCAAGCTCATTAGCTGTTACCTTTGGGGTTCTTAATTTTCCTTTTAAACTATCCTCCAAGCCTCCACAGCAGCAGCTTTTAAATGAGAAAATCTCTTTGATACCAGCACAGCCATTTCATATGTCAGCTCCTTTGAACTCCCGGATAGATGCTGTATGCATCTGAAAGCTGACACAGAACACCCCACAGTCCCTGGCAGTGCTTGACCTCAGTAGAGAGAATCGGAAGAGAATAGAAGAGATTATTCCATTATTAATTTGGCACTTATCTACAAGCTTAATGTTACTGTTAATTGTTTCCCTGACTTTAAGGGGACCCCTTCCAGTAGGGAAATGATGGGCTCACTGCTACACGCAAGATAAGGTCAGATTCTTACTCCCAACGGCAACCGAGATCCCTTAGAGATGAGGAGAGCAGAGGCCAGGACTTCGCTTAGGCCAGGGCCCCGGGGCAGCCACACACCGGCTCCCCTGACCGGAGAGGCTGAGGATACCCCACACCTCAGAGACGCACCCAGAGGGAGCTGCGGTGCCTTACAGCACTGTTGGGCTCGATAAAAAGAAGAGAGGGGGGCAAGCAGGGCCAGCAGAGCGAGGAAAGCCGGTGGGTGCCACACCAGCTCTGACGGCCCATGAGCTCTCAGAGGGGTGAAGCTTCCCTCCAAGCTCCATAGCTGCCTGCAGCTCTTCTAACCGCCGATGAACCACGAGAGTCAGAGGCCACCGCGTTTTAAATGAGCAAAGCTGCCTTTTCTCAGCACCAACAGTTCAGCAGGGCACCAGCCTGACACCGGCTCTGCTGCAGAAGGGGCAGCACCTCACCCTCGTCGTCGAACCGTCGTGACGTGCCAGCCTGAACAGCCTGACCTCTGCCTCCCCCGTCAGCCATTCGGGCCGTTCCCAGCACAGACGAGACTACGCAACGATCCGTGCTTCTAACGAAGGCGACTGCGATGCAAATTACAGCCAGGTCCTACAGTGTCACCTTCCAGTGAGGTCACCCTGCTCCCAGAAACAGCAACTCCCGGGGGGCTGAAACCCCCCACGTCGCTGCGGGGGGAGAGAGATAACGGTGACCAGCAGCAAAATGGGACAAAACAGTGTGGGGCCCCCCGACAGCCCCCCTACAGCTTAGCAGCAAAATGTCCCTATCGCATGACCTTACTAAAGGGAGAATGAGATTACCTGGAGCCCACAGCAATCATTAAATAAATAAAATTTATTTTGCTAATGTCCCAAACTTTGTGCTGTAGAAAGGCGGAGCTGACGTTGATGGAGAAACTTAAAATGTGGCAGCAGAGCAACGTGTAAAGTTTTGGGAAAAGCCTCGTAAACAGTCACGGGTCTCTATTTGCAGAGGCGAGCAGAACGCTGCATACTTAATCCTGAGCCTAAGCTTTCATTTAAATGTTTTACTACTACAAATAAAACCTTTCAGTTGCAACCAACGCGGCTGTGAACGTTTACAACGACACTGCCGAAACCTGGTCGGGTTTAGACGCCGCCAGCTCGGCGGTAAGGCCGCCTGTGCGGCCAGGCCGGCTGCCTTCGGCCGCCGCTCCGCTCCCGCCTCATGGGAGCGGGGGACGGAGAAGGGCAGAGCCACCGGGCGCTGAGGGGACGCTGGGGGGGGGGGGGGGGAAGCGTCCAGGGGCTGCAGCCCACAGAGGCCCAGGCGCGGCGCAGGCCGCAGGGCCTAGCCGCCACGCCGGTATCTCCCCCTCTCAGGGAGGCTCCGCCGGGCTCGGTACCGGCGGGGCTCCGGCTACCCAGGCCCCGAGCCACGGGGCAGCCCCTCAGCCGGTGCGGCCCAGCCACCCCCGCCGCCTGCTCCCTCAGAGGGGCCCCGCCAAGGTCACACACCCCACCCCACCCCCCGACCCGCCGGGGAGCGGCCCCGGGGAGCGCCCGCCCCGCCCCGCCCCGCCCCGCCCGGCCCCTCTGGGTTGCACGTAACCCCCACCCCAGCCCCAGCCCCGGCGCCGGAGCCCGCCTGTCCCGGTCCCCCGGCCCCCGTCCAGGGCAGCGACCCCCGNCCCACAGCCGCCGCGCGCCGCCCGGCCGCGGGCCGCTCACCAGGGCTCACGCGCGTACTCCTCCATCTTCGCAGGCGCCACCGCCCTCGCCCGCCTTCCCGCCGCGCGATTGGCTCACCGCCTCCCCCCGACGGCCAATGGGGGCGGAGGGCGGGACTAGGCGGAGAGGAGGGAGGCGTGCGCGGCGGTGTCGGCGCATGCGCCGTGCYCCCTTCGCCCCGCCCCGCCGGGGGCTGAGGGGCGGTGGCCCGTTCCCGGGGCCTGCGGGTGAGGCCGCCGCGGGCGAGGGCCCGCTCCGCCTGCCGGGCCATCGGCCCGGCTCGTGTCGTCCTCGGGCACAGCGTGTGTCCCTGGGGAAGGGGAGAGGGCGCTTAGATGGCGCTGTCCTGACGGGACCCCCCTGAGGGCTGGCTGACCCGTGGTGCGGGTCGGGGGGGGTAAGGAGCGACTCGGATGCAGGAAAGACAAAGCGTGTGTCTGTCTGTCAGGGCTAGGCCCACGTCACGGCACTCTGAGAAAGGCCTGAAGCACAAAGCAGCTTTTATTTAGCCCTCTAATGAGTAGGGCCTGCGGTAAAAGCGTGAGCAAATCCGAGGGGCAGGAGTCAGCTCTGCCCCTCCTTGAGACTGCAGGCAACYGCTCTGTAAATGCATCCCGACAGAAAATGCTGCGAGCGCCCTGGAAGCGGAAGCGGAGAAGAAGCCTGGCGGTAGCCGGCTGAGCTGGAGGAGGACACCGGCTTGGTGACGGAGGGGTCGGTGCAGGGCGACGTGGCCGTGCTGGAGGCATCCATCCCACCGGAGCTGCTGAGACACTTGGGAGCGGCACCCACCTCGCTCCTGATGCTGCTGAATCAGCTGGGCTGACCTCAAGGTGTCCCTGGGGACCCTCCTGTGGGCCGGGCAGCGTGGGCGAGAGCTGGGCTTTGGGGTCCCCCTCAAGAGAGGTTGCCTGCGAGAGGGCAGTTCTCCAGGGAGGCCAGGAAGGCAGAGCTGAAAACCACAGAATTTGTGCTGGCAGCAAATGCCAGGGCAGCCTGCAAAGCCCCCGAAGCCTTTCCCCACATGTTTGCAAGTGCTCTAAGTTGTAAATCACATATTCTTTTCACACTCCTAATTTAACCTTACACACTGCACTCTCTTCTAAGGGCAGTAAATCATTCGGTTGCAACAGGTGATGCAGATTGTGTGCCAGGGCACTTAATTGCTCTAATAAATCATAGGCTGAAGCAATGGGAAAGAGCTGAAGTGCTCCACCTGCTTTAATTTGCTGTTTTCGAAGGCTTTAAAAGACTCCTTGTGAACGTAAGCCTTCATGGTCTGAGTGCGGCGGTGGCATGTTTGCCCTTGTTGAAGGCAGGATGGGAGCAGAGGGCGATGCAGTAATGGAGATTACCAGAAGGTGGTATTGTGGCTTCTGCTTTGGCCAAGGAGGGGAGATGGGAAGAGTGGAAAATCTCAGCCTCATCCCAGCTGCTGAAGCCTGGTTGAGCCTGCGAGCACTGTCTATGAGACACTCTCACAGAATCACAGAATGGTTTGGTCGGAAGGGACCTAAAGATCATCTAGTTCCAACCCCCCTGCCATGGGCAGGGACACCTTCCACTAGACCAGGTTGCTCAAAGCCCCATCCAACCTGGCCTTGGACACTTCCAGGAATGGGGCATCCACAGCTTCTCTGGGCAACCTGTTCCAGTGCCTCACTACGCTCATAGTGAAGAATTTCTTCCGTATATCTAATCTAAATCTACCCTCTTTCAGTTTAAAGCCCTTGTCCTATCACTACATGCCCTTGTCAAAAGTCCCTCTCCAGCTTTCTTGTAGGCTCCCTTCAGGTACTGGAAGGCTGCTATAAGGTCTCCCCGGAGCCTTCTCTTCTCCAGGCTCAACAACCCCAACACTCTCAGCCTGTCTTCATAAGAGAGGTGCTCCAGCCCTTCGATGATCTTCATGGCCCTCCTCTGGACTCGCTCCAACAGGTCCATGTCCTTCTTATGTTGGGGGCCCCAGAGCTGGACGCAGTACTGCAGGTGGGGTCTCACCAGAGCAGAGTAGAGGGGGAGAATCACCTCTCTCGACCTGCTGGTCACGCTGCTTTGGATGCAGCCCAGGATACGGTTGGCCTTCTGGGCTGCAAGCGCACATTGCCGGGTCGTGTTGAGTTTCTCATCAACCAACACCCCCAAGTCCTTCTCCTCAGGGCTGCTCTCAATCCATTCTCCGCCCAGCCTGTATTTGTGCTTGGGATTGTCCCGACCCATGTGCAGGACCTTGCACTTGGCCTTGTTGAACCTCATGAGGTTCACACGGGCCCACCTCTCAAGCCTGTCAAGGTCCTTCTGGATGGCATCCCTTCCTTCCAGCACGTCGACCACACCACACAGCTTGGTGTCGTCAGCAAATTTGCTGAGGGTGCCCTCAATGCCACTGTCTGTGTCGCCGACAAAGATGTTAAACAGCGCCGGTCCCAATACCAACCCCTGAGGAAAGCCGCTCGTCACTGGTCTCCTCTTGGACATCGAGCCGTTGACCACAACTCTTTGAGTGTGACCATCCAGCCAATTCCTTATCCACCGAGTGGTCCATCCATCAAATACACATCTCTCCAATTTAGAGACAAGGATGTTGTGTGGGACAGTGTCAAATGCTTTGCACAAGTCCAAGTAGATGACCTCAGTTGCTCTTCCTTTATCCACCAACGCTGTAACCCCGTCGTAGAAGGCCACCAAATTTGTCAAGCACAGTTTGCCGTTAGTGAAGCCATGTTGGCTGTCATCAATCATCTCCTTATTTTCCATATGCCTTAGCATAGTTTCCAGGAGGATCTGTTCCATGATCTTCCCAGGCACAGAGGTGAGGCTGACTGGCCTGTAGTTCCCCGGGTCTTCCTTTTTCCCCTTTTTAAAAATGGGGGTTATGTTTCCCCTCTTCCAGTCAGTGGGAACTTCACYGGACTGCCACGACTTCTCAAATATGATGGATAGTGGCTTAGCAACTTCATCCACCAGTTCCTTCAGGACCCGTGGATGGATCTCATCGGGTCCCATGGACTTGTGYACCTTCAGGTTCCYTAGATGGTCTCAAACCTGATCTTCTCCTACAGTGGGTGGTTCTTCATCCTCCCAGCCCCTGCCTTTGCCTTCTGGGGCTTGGGYGGTGAGGCTTGAGCACTTGCCGGTGAAGACTGAGGCAAAAAAGTCATTGAGTACCTCCGCCTTCTCCATATCCYGGGTAACCAGGTCTCCCATTGCCTTCCGGAGAGGGCCCACATTTTCCCTCGTCTTCCTTTTATCACCAACGTACCTGTAGAAGCTTTTCTTGTTGCCCTTGACGTCCCTGGCCAGATTTAATTCTATCAGGGCTTTAGCTTTCYTAACCTGATCCCTGGCTGCTCGGACAAYTTCTCTGTATTCCTCCCAGGCTACCTGTCCTCGCTTCCACCCGCTGTAGGCTTCCTTTTTGTGTTTGAGTTTGTCCAGGAGCTCCTTGTTCATCCACGCAGGCCTCCTGGCGTTTTTGCCTGGCTTCCTCTTTGTTGGGATGCATCGCTCCTGAGCTTGGAGGAGGCGATCCTTGAATAYTAACCAGCTTTGTTGGGCCCCTCTTCCCTCCAGCGCTTTATCCCATAGCACTCTACCAAGCAGATCCCTGAAGAGGCCAAAGTCTGCTCTCCTGAAGTCCAGGGCAGTGAGCTTGCTGTGCGCCCTCCTCGGTGCCCTAAGGATCTTGAACTCCACCATTTCATGGTCACTGCAGGCAAGGCTGCCCTTGAGCTTCACATTCCCCACCAGCCCCTCCKTGTTGGYRAGAACAAGGTCCAGCATAGCACCTCTCCTCGTTGGCTCCTCTACCACTTGGAGAAGGCAGTTATCGTCAACGCATTCCAGGAACCTCCTGGATTGCTTATGCCCTGCCGTGTTGTCCCTCCAACAGATACCGAGGTGGCTGAAGTCTCCCATGAGGCCCAGGGCTTGTGAACGTGAGGCTGCTCCTGTCTGTCTATAGAGGGCCTCATCCGCTCGGTCTTCCTGGTCGGGTGGCCTGTAGCAGACCCCTACCGTAATGTCACCTGTCCCTGCCCTCCCTTTAATCCTGACCCATGAGCTCTCGGTCGGCTCCTCATCCATCCCCAGGCAGAGCTCCATGCACTCCAGCTGGTCATTGACATGGAGGGCACCACCCCCTCCTCGTCTCCCTTGCCTGTCCTTCCTAAAGAGCCTGTATCCCTCCATTCCAACACTCTGGTCATAGGAGCCATCCCACCACGTCTCCGTGATGCCAGTAAGGTCGTAGCCATGCAGGCGTGCGCACGTCTCTAACTCCCCTTGTTTATTCCCATGCTACGTGCGTTTCCATAGAGGCATTTAAGCTGGGCCCCCGATGAAGCTGACTTACTGGCTGGGGTGGCTGGAATTCCTTTGTGCTGCTCTTCAGGCGCTCTCCTGCTGACCTGTGATCCTTCTCCTGGCTCTGGGCATCTATTGCTGGCCCTGGCATCAAACTGGTGGGAATGGGATGGATGGAGGTTCCCCTCCCTGGCAACTTCATCTCCTCTGTTACTGCTGTGACTGGTCCCACACTGGTCCGACCCTCCCTAGGGTGGCAATTTCTTGCAGTAGCCCTTGTCCTTTCCCCTGATGAGTGGCAGGTTAATTATATCAGGCTGAACAATCGTTCTGGTCATCCCTTTCACAAGCTGTGGGAGAGCTTGTGAAACTCCCTGCCAAGCCCATGTGGTGCTTGAGTTGCAGTGGCCAGAGTCACCAAAGGGACCTCCAGTAGCTCAGCTGGGGGCACTGGTGGCACCCCCGGGCAGGCTGCTGGAAGGTACTCAAGGGCTTTCTGGGGTTTTCTGAATTTCCCTGCGGCCAGGAGCCAATTCCTTTCCCAATATATAATGTCTTCTCCACACTTCCCTCACTCTCGCATGAGCAGGTGTTTTGTGGAGGGAGGTTTTGGGTGAAGTTGCAGTTGGGTTTGGGAGAGAAGCGGTTTCTCTTGCTGGCCACGGAACCAACATGTTCCAGAGCAGCCGCGTGTCCCAACCGGGCAGGGAGATGTCACTTTCTTTGTCAAGGAACATCTTATAAAATGAAAAAAAGATCAGTGCATTTAACCTTTCCTCCTGCAGGCTCTGAAGGAAAGGGAAATAAAACAGATTAGAGGAATCCATTCCATTTTCAGTTGTCCTTTATCAGCTAATAGGAAAAAATAAAGGAAGACGGATGGTCCTAGGTGGTGGCACGAGAGATGGGGGCACGGAAAGCTTTCCCAGCTCTGCCAGAGACCCTGTACACACACCTGGAAAAGGTGCTTAATCTGACTCTGTCTCAGTTCCTCACCTCTAAGACATGGCTAATCATGTTGCTGTGTTTCAAAGGAGTGTTGTGCAGAAATATTCATTAGTGCCTCCGAGGTGCTCAGTTGCTATGGAGATGGGGATCCTGATAGACGCAGAGACTGACGGAGCCTCGGCGGAGATTCAGAGCTGCCAGGAGCTCCTCTGCGCCAAACCACACCATACCGTACCATGCTGCACCATGCTCTCCTGACCAGCACAGCTCCAAAGGGCCGGCGTCAAGCCCACGGTGGCTGGAGCCAGCTGCGGAGCGAGGCCCAAGGGCCCCCACACACGTCCCCAGTCCCAGTAGCTGGTGGCCCATGAAAGAGCAGCCAGTGCAGACATATCCAGAGCTCCTCTTACTCTGGGGTGAAAACACTAGATTTGCTTCTGGTGTTTTCTTTCTTATGGCACTGAGAACTCTGTGGAATATGGTGCAGTCAGAGCTAAGCTAATATCCCTATCTAAGAAGAGACGTGTGACAGCCAAGATAAATTTCAGTAAGACCATCCACTATAAACCACGACAAGTTTAGGGTGACCCCTGCTTCCCTCCCAGCTTTTCTGCTAATGAAGGAATATATTTCTGCAAAACTCTGACTCTGTGTTACCTCTGCATAGCCAGCTCTGCAGCTCAGTGGAGGAGAGCCCGGCAGACGTGGACTCCCAAATCAGGGAAGGATGTTTGATACTTCAGGAGAAACTCGGAGCCTCCCAGGTCACGTTTACAGCTTCTTGGGGAACTCAGTGTCTGGTGCTTCTCATCACAGGAGTCAAGATTCAGGAACAGCAAAATAGAGACCCTATCAAGGTGTTGATAGTGATTTTATTTTGTTGAAAACTGATTTACAACACAGGGAAGAGTCATGAAGGAAAGGCAGACAGACAGAAAGACAATTCTAGGTTTTACTCGCAAGTGGAAAGGTTCTTCCTCTGTTTTAGCATTGCAGATTGTCCCTGGGGCTGTCCACGTACCCTGTCCCTGGAGCCAGGGGTGGCACACCCAAGAAAGCTTGGATCTTTCCTGGAAGAGGGAGACACGTAGCTATGATTCCTCACTACCTTTTTTTCATGCCCTCTCCAGTTGGGAACTGAGCTTCCAGTTTGTTGCTTACCTCTTACAAGCACTTGCCATTTGCTCCTAGTGACTGAGCACAGCGACACCGTGTAGAAATACCAGGCGTTTGGCTGTTTCTTCTAACCCCAGACTCTGTTAACTCCAATTTCTCTTCCAGAAGACACAGTGTTAAAACCTTTTGAACTGTGTATCCTGAAAATCAACCAGACAGCACGTTAGAGAGGTCCAGGGCTGTAGTAAGGTGGAACAAGCAAGACACTCCTTTGGCTTCTGCGGGCAAAGAGGGCATCAAATGGACACCAATATGCTAAATTCACTCTGGTTCCTGTTGCATTCAGTGCTGTTGCAGCCATGGCAGTTTTGGGGTGAGGGAAGGAGAAGAGTCTGACTGGGCTGAGACCAGAAGAAGGTGAAGGGGATGGCCATGTCCCTCCTAGTCCTTGGTGCAAGTGAGCACCAAGATGAGAGTCATGATATCAGGGAGATAGAAGTGATGGGGTGAAATGGGATGAAATTCAACATGGCAATGTTTAAGGTCATGCACTTGGAAACTAAAACCAACAGTTTCTTCTACAATCTGGAAAAAATCTCAGTCGTGCTGGTGAATCATAGGAAGGCTATGAGCAGGAGCTGGGCACTGTGATGCCRGAGATAAATTAAATCCTAGAATGCAACAAGAATGTGCATTTCCTGTCAAGATGGGGAATGTCTAGTTTGTAACACAAGGCATTGGGAGACTCACCTGGAGCACCCTGTGCCTGTGTTCAGAATGGGATCTGAGCCAGGGAGACGGGCAGAGAAGGTAATTAGACTGATGAGGAAAATCTTATGAGAGCTTATTTTACTGAAGGAGACCAAAGGGCTGCTTGCCTGGAGTAGCAAAGAGAGACCTGAGAGCAGGCAGTAAATATTAGGAGGATGATAAAAGGATGAAGAAAAAAAGGATGAAGTTGGCATCATAACGAATGGGTACAAAATGCTGTGCATGGGGTAAAGCTGCCTTGAAACTTGGAGAGAAGAGCCTATCTGCCTCTGTCCCTCTGGGAGAATTTGCAGGTGCCAGTAAGCTTCTTTATGGATTAGGTTGATGGAAAGTAGGTGCCTCCAACCAAAGCCCAGGCTTAGGGCACTGCCTGAACCAGAAGCAGGAGAGACTCAGGAATTTAGTCTGTGCGGAAGGAGGGATGTCTCTGGGGCTTGGCGAGGGGAAATGGGAGTGTTGTGATGAAGAGCAGCTGCAGAAACACCCCTGCAGAGGACGGAATCAGCAGAAGCTCTGATAAAGCAACCCAGGGACGGTGCTGGGGTCAGACCTTGCAGAGTGAGGAGCAGGCGCCGGGCTGGGCTGGCACTCGCTGCCTGCTTCCTCCCCGCTTCAAAGGCGCTGGACTTTGCACATCCTTCGTAAAGAAACCAGTCAGCACCAGCAACATAAATACCCACCACTTCTTTCCCGACGGAAAAAAAAAAACGCACAGATCCTGGAGAGCAGCAGGATAAAGATGAAAACTTTCTCTGGGGTGGGTGCTTTATTGCTGATTTCAGCCAAGAGCTGTCACTGTCACAGCAGAAACTCTCCCCTCCTGTAGCGGAGGAGACGCCTCATATCTTCGGAGCCACGCTGACCTCTTTATTAGCCCTCCAGCACTGATGGGCACATGCTAGGGATCTGCCTCCCCCACCCCCAGATCCCCAGCCTGCCAGCTTGTGCATTTTTGCGTGTTTTCTCACTAGGTTGGCCCATTGCCTTTAAAAGGCTAAATGCTCCGGACTAAATTTGGTCATGCAGCTCTGCATGGTTCCCTGGAATGTCCTCGGGTTTCAGGCTCCTCTGATAGCACCATTCCCCGCCTCCCGCTGGGCTCCATTGGCTTCCCAGCACCCGAAATCGCAGCTGGATCCTGTTATTGGCCAACTCTTGGACCGAGGGGTGTCCCCTTTTTATAACTACTATATCCCGGGCTGCAGCGATTGAGAGCTGCTGAGATTTAACACTTCAGCACCTGCTGCTGCTGGGGGAAGCAGTGTTGGAGCTTCAGCTTCTTTTTTTTTTTCTCCTTCCTTGGGTACCACACACAACCGCAACCGTGTCTCGCCAGCGAGCCAAGATGTCCAAAGTGGCCAAATATCGGCGACAAGTTAGTGAAGATCCAGATATTGACAGTTTGTTGTCTACTCTGTCTCCAGAGGAGATGGAAGAGCTGGAAAAGGAGCTGGATGTGGTGGATCCAGATGGAAGCATCCCTCTGGAGCTCAGTCAGAAAAACCAAACAGAAAATTCCCCACCTGGCCCGCAAAACTGCGACACAATGCTCAATCACTGCGAAAAGGAGACCAGAAAACTCATTCAGAGGGAACACTCGATAGACGTAAGTCACATCTCCCCATGCTTGAGCTGTTTCTATGAGAAATGCAGGGGCATACCTGTGAACTCCGCTGGGCTGTTTTAGGGGACGAGACGGAAAACATGAACCCCGAGAAAGGCATGCTGTGCTTGCTAAAGAGGAATAGCTGTCATGTAGAGACCAGAGGAGCGAGGCAGGGAGCTGGTCCAGCCACTCTGGGAGGGAACAGGGTATTTCATGAAATCCCAGTGTTACTCGCAAAGCCAAAACCTGTGCTGGTGCCAGGGATTTTCTCTCTGCCTCTGCTCTAACATCCTTTGGCAGGGCTGGGAGCAGAGATGGTACTCCCAGAAGGTGGCTGGAGGGGCCGGTGCAGTGACAGCGATCCCTTGGGCTGCATTTCTTTTTCCTCCTGTTTTTTTTCCTTTGGAGATCTCTGGACTCTCAGTCCCTTCGGTTCCTCTTGTGCAAAAGCTTAAACAGTCTCTGGTTCTTGTGGAGTAAAAAAAGTTTGCTGCTTTGTGGAAATCACCCCGAGAAGCAGGTTTTGCCCCAAGCCATTTGCTTCATGTTTATTATTCAGTTAAAATTCATTCTTTTATTTTGATTTGGGTACATTTATCTTCTTCTTTTCACCTGGCAAATCCTTTAATAGCTTGCTTTGAGCTAGAAGGCTTTGTGCCAGTCCCTCTCGTCTTTTTGTGCCTTGCCTTAGTGGGAGCCAATCCCACTTCTCTGTAACATTTATTAACCTCTGCACTAAGAATATTTGGTATGTGCTTCATGCGTGGGAGGCTGGGAACCATTTGGTTTCCCTAGTTTTTCACAGCAGGCTGAGCCAGAAACTGAAAGAAGGAGAGTCTTCAGCTATTTATCTGTGTAGTCATGGGCAGATTTCATGTCCCAGGCTGGATTCGCATCTGCTGTGATGGGACAGAGCTGAGGAGTATCAGCAGTGTAAGCAGAGCAGAGGCTTATGTGGATACCCCTCTTAAGAGACTGCTCTGGCTCCGATTCCTTATCTATTCCAGGTCACCCAGCAGTACCCTGGATCTCCCAGCTGCGTAATCAAGCTCTAACTAGCCTGTGAGCACTTGGAAATAGCTCTTTATGGATGTGTACGGAGTTTATTATAGGAGGGTCCTCTCCTGACGGGGCAAAAAAGATGAAAATTGCAGCCATAGGAGAAATAAATGAAGGTTTATTTTGGAGACCTGAACAAGGGGTTAAACAGTTCCCCCCACCCCTCTCCAAGCTCGGGCTTGCGCCACCTGGGAGCTTTCCTCCAGCTGTGAGGACAAGGCACTCGCAGCCTTCACCTTCTATATGTGGCATTTGGCGTGGGCTGGGGGACAGAAAGCACCGTGCCCCTCGCCACGAGAGCACTGGGTTTATTTTCCCACTGGTGGGCTGGTGGAAAATTTCCCCGTGGTGGGGAACTGCAGGTGCTGCAGGACAAACCTGCCTGGAAAGAGAAATGCTGTTATGTGGGACCAGTTATCCCAGTGACACTGCAGGGGTTTGCACTGGTTTGCAGGTGATCCCGGCTTGCAGCCAGCACTGAGAGCTGACACTGAAAAGCTGCTTTTTCAGGCAGGGGAGACTCTTGCATTCGGCCTCACTAGTGATGCTGTTTTGGTTTTAACTGTGGGAAGATGAGGAGTCGACTGGGAATTGGGATAGGGAAGTGTCCATGATCAGGAGGAAGGGAGGAAATTTGTGGTTTTCAGAAAAAGAGAGCTGGGAAATTGTCTGGTTAAACACTACGTAATTTGGAAGATGTCTGCGAGTGTGTGTGTGTCTGTGTGCCRCAGGAGAGGACTCAGGATGGTGGCAAGGGATGGCACGGGGAGGAGAGGCACCCCAGGAGAGGGTGTACAGCTCCGCAGCGGGGAGGGCAGCGACGAAGGTCCTGAGAAAAGCGCTCGTTGTGCTCTCCTTTGAACTTCAGTAGCTTTGGGACGTGGAAGACAAAGCAAGTTGGCTGCCGGTCAAATTTGTCGGTGAAACTGGCCCAGTTAGATTGCATTGCAGTAACTGGATATGGCAGAACTGACTTTGTTCTTCTATTTCAATCCCTGGAGGCCAAGAAAAAAATATCCTCCACTCCTTCCTCCTTGGCATTGTTAGAACCTGGGATTAGCACCTAGAAAATGCCAGCTCGAGGTGCTGGCAGGTCAGCCCATGCCGGTGGTGGAGCAGGGCTGTTGCTCCGCCATGGGGCACGAGGATGGGATGGGATGTGATGGGATGGGATGGGATGGGATGGGATCATCGAACCGCAGAAACAATCGCAGAAACCAGCCCAGGAAGCTGATGGTTCCCCCCGTCCAAGGAAGCCGCAGGGCTGTGTTTAGCTGCAGGATGGAGTGAGAACACGGAGCCATCCGAAGGATCCCAGGTGGCTCCCAAGCTCTCACCTGGCTGCTCAGAGCACTGAGGCCTGTGATGACAAATCCCTCTCTCATATCAGTGGATTTCACACTGCAGCAGGCAGCGAAGCACTTGTGCCTGCCAACACAGGCGTTGTGGCTGTACACCCATGGGGGCTGGCATTCCCCCAGCTGAGTGCAGGCATCACCCCATCGATGTCCGTCTCAGCCTCTCTCCCTTGACAGCTCCCAGCATTGTGCATCACAAACCCACGCAGCACCCGGCATCCCTGATTAAACACATTGAGCAAAGCCTTTGTGAGTGAGAAGCAGACGCGTGAGCATGGGAGGGAAGCGCGGGCACGAGGGCAGGGAAGGAATGGGAGGTGGTCCTTCCAGTGGGACTGGCCCTCTGAACATCTGGAAGRTGTTATCTTGCATCTGTGATGTCTCTTCAGTAGGGAGGGACAGGAGGTTAGATTCTTGTCCTTGAACTATAGAGAGTTTATAGGTCCGTAGCTGCCTTGCATGAAGGCACTGAGGATAGAAAATATTAGGGAGTTCCTAGTCCAGCTGCACAGTGGCACCTCGGGCTGTATTGTTGTTGCTAAAACTCATTTTGCAAAGCTGAGAGGTGACTGGGTCGCAGCCCCCGCGGTGCAACGGCCGCTCCAGCTCCCCGCAGCCTGCCAGGACCGGGGAAGGGGCAGCATCTGCACGGGGCCGGCAGCACGCTGACCCAAGCTGCTGCACGTCTGTCTCCCCACCTATTTTTCCTCTTCCCTCCTTCCATCCTTCTTTGTGCAGTTGTTGGTGGGATGTTGTCTGTTAGCTGGGATGTGCAGGAACTTCTCCAAAGTGCAAATTAGGGTATTTTAAAGGGAAAGGTTCAGTTTCTGCCCATCTCACAGTTCTTCTTGCAGTCATTGCTCTGTTCTTGGACTGGCTCCAGGCACCCCCATTCCCTTCTAAATATTGGGAGGAGTGGGTATATTTAGAAATATTGTAACTACATAATGACACGTCTTCTTAGCAATGAAAAGGGCAAACTTGGGTAACTAGGAAGCAGTTTATAAACAGCCCAAAATAGATGTGAGCTTTGCCCTAACTTCTCCACACTGGGGAGCCAAATTCACATCTTGGTGATGCATTAATTAATTAATCTTCATTTTGTATTGCTAGCAAGTAAAAGTTTACCACAAGTTCAACAGTGGGGCTTGGGACAGTGCTTCTCTTCGGATGTGCTCAACAGGTCTTCTTGTAGGTCCATGTTTCAAGGGAGCCAAAGTTAAACTAATATGCACAAGTAGATAAATGAAGAGATGATTTCTAATAGCTCGTGGCTCTTTGCTGTAGCGGGCAAAGACACAATGAGAGAGAAATCTAGGTTAGAAACATGCTGTAAAGTTGAAGCAGTGGCATTAACCAAAGGATGATTTACCTGGGAACACAGCTGACTTGCTATCACTTGAAATCTTTGTATCGTGCCTGGGATTTCTCTTTAGAAGAGGAAAAGCTGTTTGTGCCAGTGGATAGGGGCTCAATGCGGGTGTCTCTGCGGGATGGGTTTCTCTGACAGCTGAGCTGTATGAGGAGATGGGTTTTGTGAGAGCCACTCTGGTTTTGTCCAGTTCTTCCTCTGCTGTTGGTGACGTCTTCTTTAAAAAGCATATATCTATGCATATAGCACTATGATATACACCCTGGAGATATCCCCATCTTTCCCACTGGCATTCGGTCACTCCTAAACCCCCTCAGGGGTACCTTTGCCGGGAGGGACCTGGCTGAGATGAGCTACCCCTTGGGAACGACCATCACTCCGTGTGAACCGTGCGTGCCATGGGGCCAGGTGGTTTGGTGGATGAGTGCTCCCTAGAAGTTGCCATACCCATAGCAGGAGGTTTTACTTTTCAAAGCGTGCCACAGAATCCACCTGCTGCTGTTCTTGGCTCTCCTTGGATTCCCACCTGGCCTCACCGCAGGGCCCGGGTGGCTTCAAAACACTGAGCACCGGGTGGCAGAGGCAGCCCCTCCTTGTGCTCTCCTTCTCCAGCACAACCACCTTCCCTGGGAATGGATGGATCCTCCTTCCCTCAACTTCACCTGTAAGGAGAGGACACCTGGATGTCTCAGTCCCATCGGAGTCCCCAGTCCTGCCTCCCAACAGGCCTGCGGTGATTTCATGCTGCTTCAAGCAGGGATGGCTGGGAAAATGCAGGGAAATTGCATGCGGGGGCATTATCCTACTGATGGACAGGATTCATTCCAGGGCCACAAAACCACTTCTTYTAGCAAGATGCTTGCACACATGGTGGATGTCTCTTTCCATGTAAGCCTAGGGACCAGCTTCTTGGAGGAGAAGGCTCTGTATAGGAGACTTTGGATGCCAGGGCAGCTGTGCACAGCCAGGGCTAGCTGTGCATAGTGCAGATGGTCCCTGTATTTTTGTCTCCTGAAGGTTGAACACCCTTCCCACAGGAGAAGTTGAGGTGGCACAGGCAAGTGTCTTCCAACACCTTTCCCCTTCCTCTTGGATGTCCCACTCCCCACGCGCACTCCTGTACGGACAAGCCACCCTCCTGTTCCAGGTCCATGCATCCTTATCCCTGCAGGCTGCTTTGCCTGGCTTGGTGCTCCTGGGGACATCCTTGTGTCCCCAAGCACTCTTTGCTGTAGGCTGCATACAGCTGACAGCGAGTGGTGGGACACCATTCCTCATGGCCAGGTTTTGATGCAGAGGGAAAAGCAATGACCTTGGAAGTAGTTTACTTAATCCAAATGGAGCATATTTGAAGGATGCTGGTGCCAGAGGACGGCAGGTCCTATTGCCACAGATAAGGATTACAAAACTCCTTGGGAAGGTCTTGTAAAAARTCCTGCCTTCCTTTCTAACTTACTGGGGTGTGTACCTGTAGGCTTGGCGCTCGCTGCTGGGTGGTATTTAATCCRGTTACTGGTGGCTATATGCGGAGCGAGATACCATGAAAAGTGAAGATCCCTACCAATGAGCCCTTCTTCAACACCACAGAAAAACAAGTTAGTATTTAAATTTCTTATTAATGCTCAAAGCTTGTCATCTTTTCATGAAAATATCTGGAGGAAAAACAAGCTCCACATTTAAATAGCTGGGACAGACTCAAGGGAAATTGCAAACAAGGGAAAAGAAGTGGTTGTATCATTCTTTAAGCATCTTACCAGTCTGTGACTAACACATATGTATTTAAACTCTGCTGTTCTGTTTATCAGCTAGTGCTGTCGACATGCCAAGACTGTTCCTTCTCTCTTCCAAGAGTCTTTACCAATTCCCAGCTCTTGGCTTTCTTTTAACCATGTCCTGGGCAGGTCTCTAGCAGTCTGGGTGCCTGCTCTTCCCTCATCAGAACATGTTGTTGTTCTGCCCAGCTCCTGGCCTCCAAAAGAGGTGTAAGGGGTGGGTGACACTGGGGCATCCTTTCTCCTGGTGCTTCTCCAGCAGCACCCAGCTCATGCTGGGGGTGGGCAAGGGACGAAGGTGTGGGTCCTTCCACCAGCACACAGAGTGGGAATGGAGCTGGTGACTCCCTGGTCTTTGCGTTACTCCCGCGGACGATAGCCAGGGATATCCAAAATAGTCACCCATTTTGAAAGAAACCCAAGGCATTGAGTCGTTCCTATTTGGTCCTTAAAGGAGACCACAGATGGTCTCTGCTTTGTGGCCTCTCCAACCTGCTGCAGAACAGCCCATCCACAAGAGCCCTTTTATTTGTCACCTTTCATTGTTCAAAAATCAGAACTGCTGTTGTCTGCGCTCAGATGTTTCATTCTTCATTTCTGAAAACGTACCAACCCTGTAATGAGGACGAGCATCAGAAGCGAGAGCTGTCAGCTAGCAACAGACGATAAAACAGACCTCCAAGGCAAAAAGAGAAGCAGGAACGATCCCGTGACAGATAACTGAAGGATCTGCAGTGTAGAGAACAGCTGAAGCAAGCGAGGTGGCAACGCACCCAGGTTTGAACTGCATTTCTGAACAAATGGTGTGAGAAGGAACCTCACGGCCAGATCGGTGTTTTTGTAACGCAGTTGGGAAACGGTGGCAGAAACCTTGTTTTGCTGTGACCGGGGCAAGTGGCAGCACAAAGCGTTCCCAGTGACTCGTAGGTCGCGCTGAAGGCATACTCTGTCTGGGAGATACGCGGTCCATGTAAGGGCACAAGCGGGAAAAAAAAGCTGAATTTCTAGTCAGTCTGAAAAAAACAAGACTAAAAAGTTGAGTTCTATATTTACATAAACCATGACTGGGATGCAGATAAATCCATGGAAATGCTTGGAGTGTTTAGCTTATACAGGCCGAGCTGCCACAGACAGGGAGGTTTGTTATCTGTTTATGTTGAGCTGATAAATAGACATACAGAGGAGGAAAAGAGCTGGGATCCTTTACGTATCACTTTCTTTCGCAGCGTTATGACATCATTTGCGTGCTAAAATGGTCTCGGTGACTCAGCTCCCAGCAGGACGCTGGGATTAACCGGCCATGTCACTCAAGCCCACCCTTTGCCATGGTGGGAATTGCAGCACGGTGGAGCGAGAGGATCTCACTTCGCAAGGGAGGAGGTATCGGGGCACTTGTTTTGAAGTCATGGCATGGACAGCAGCAACGGCGGTGGACCAGCCACACCATGAAGTGACATGAGTCCTGCTCAGCCCTTTCCTCTGCCCAGAGCACAGTGCAAACARGGTTGAAAACAGACAGGAACAAGAGCTGCAGAAATGCAACAGGAGAGGTGACAGCCCAGGGTCACAGAGGTGTTCTGTGTGCAGCCCGTTGACGTTGGGTTGAGTAGCCCAGGGCTGAGACACTATATTTGGGTCAGGATTTACACCGAGACCTGCCGGATGCTGCCGAGGGCTCCGAGTGGTCCTGCCTCCTGGCAGGGGGACCATGGCAGAAGCCGGACATGCTCAGCATGGGAACCAGCACCTGCACAGCCATGAGAGCTGCCCGCAGCAGAAAGGGAGCTGCAGTTTGCTTCCTTTCAGGGAAGATCTTCAGTTTCTAAGAACTAGAGATCGTGACTCCTGGCATGCCCTGCTTTATCTGATTAAGTGCTGGGCTCTGGGCTGTGTTCTGGGCTACAGCTCCCACGTGGTGTAGGAGCCCAAGGAGCCAGTGCTCCTGTTTCTCATAAGCTATTTAAGGGTTTTGACCAGCAAACCACTCTCTGATTTTGGCAGGTAGGCATCTGGGGCTGGGGCTCATCTTACCTGCTTCAAAGACCTTGATTCATCCTCCCACACTGGGTGCCCATGGCCACCGGTGATGCTGTGGGGTGTCTGTGATGGTCCCATGGGCTGGCTGATGGGACCCATGGGAGACCTGCACCAGCAAGGGGCCCAGAGATGCTTTCCATGTAGTCCCAGGAGGCTGGGAGTCAGAGTCCTGCTTCTCGAGCATCCAGCCCCCCATGACACAGAGGATGGGAGATAGGATTTAAGACTCACTAGGGCTGAATTGCAGTTCTTCTGTTCCTAAAAATCTGAGGAATGCTCTTCGTGGGCTGCCCACAGAAAGTGCGCCGGGCAGAAATCCAGCCTTGAGGTGGCTGTGGTGCGAATCGCTGACGTTCACTGCCCTTTGCAACCTCTGCCGAAGAGGAGGTGATCAGAGAAAAGGTCTCATCTTGGCAATATCCAGTTCAGCCATGGCAGTGCCGGGAGAAGGGGCTGGGAATACAACAGATAAGAGAGAACAACCCYGACTTCTAAAACCAGATTTTGTTAGAGAAGCAAAAGTTTCCATTTGCAGAGTATCCAGAAGCTTTAAGGGCTTTCTGGAAAATGGCTGCATGTCACTGTGGAAGAGCTGGAACTATTCTATTAAAGGAAACCCAGTTGAAACGTTTGTTTCATCAACCTTAATGAAGGCCTTAATTCAGCAATGAAGGCAAAGCAAGACAAAAGTCAGGGCCAGAAGTTGTCCAGTCTCTGGAGAACAGCGCTGCATCTCAGAAGGAAGATGTTTTTAAAAACATTGGCCTGGGAAGTGCAAAGAGTGATATCACCCAGTGATATTTGGGGTCAGAAAGGTCTGAGCAGAAGGGAAGGGGAATAACTGAGTTCCTTGTTAAAATAGCAGAGTAATAGCTGAGGCGGAACAGAGCAAGAAGTTGTTTACATCGCTCTGGGCTTTAGCACATAGAGCATGGCCAGGGGGTCATGCTAGGTCTGTGTGTGTCCCAGTGCTGGAAGCCGAGGTCCTTTCACCCTTGCTTCATGCCAAAAGAATCCAAACGTGCCAAGAGAGAAACACTTCGCTGCCTGGGAATGGTCCTACCCGGGAGCCTGTTGAGGCCAGAGCTCTGTGGGGTGTGTGGGGGGGTGTGAGCAGGGTATCTCACAACACCGGCCCATGATGTTTGCTCTTAGCTAAGGACCAGGAGGGTTGCCCTGGCACTGCTGCAGGTAGAGCAATGCCAGATCCCCTTGTGAGTGGGTGGGTGTCACATAGACCTGGACTCGGCTGTCTTGGGCAAGCAGGGTCAGCAGAAGCCTCACGGTCCCGCTTCCTCTGATAGTCTCTGGCAGTCCAGGTTTAGTAGCTCTCGGGATTCGGCCAAGGACACAGCATTTTTTCCAGGAATGTCCTTGGCTCTGAGCTATCCCTGAGTTACTCAAAACTGGCTGAGGAATGGAGGAAAGGAGCAGCTTGGACAGCTTGTTGTGGTTTAGCTTGGCAACCCTCTCACATGCCTAGAGCATAATGGCAACGGGTACCCAAATACCCAGGAACGTCAAGTGCAAAACAACCTGCCTTTGCCCGCTGGCCACCTCAAGGGACTTCTCCGTGCAGTGGGACAGTCTCGGGGGACATCCCTGTCCCCTGGGAGCTCTCATGTGTCTTGTGCCCAGCCTCCTCAGCCCCCTTCACCCACGGTCACACCAAGGGGTGGTGGGATGCTGGTGCCTTACTCACAGTCTCTGGCTGGGATTTGGGGTAGCTGGGCAGGACGGAGGGGACATTGGGGCTCCTTTAGAGCCCATGCAACTAGGTAGGTGTCTCCAGAGGATGATGCAGATGCCCAAGGTTAGAGCTGTGGGTTTGATCTCAGAGTCTCGTGGTGGCTCTGGAGACCTTTGAAGGACTCGGTAGCATGTGTAGGACAGACTGAAACCCCTCAGGCAGTGATACCAGATTGGTTCATTAGTTATGGATCCATAATTATGCCTAAACCCCCTACTTCAAATAACCAAACCCAGCTTCCTTCCCTTGCCAGTCTGGTCTGGGAGCCCCCAGCTGACCGACAGTTTTTAGCGAGCTGTCTCTCTGTCTTTCAGAGGTCTCCCCTCATCCCTGGGGCTTCCCCGCTTCCTGGCTCTCCCACCTCCAAAAGCCCCTCTGTCACTCAGGATTTGCGTGGGACCGATGGAGCTTTGCTGGTGGGTACCTGTTGCCTAAGCCATGCCCTACCAAGAGACGAACTGGAAAATGTCCTGTTGGCTGTGGGAGAAATTTATTATCCCAGCAGAGGCTGGGAGAAAGGGACAGTCTCTTGGCCTGGACTTTATCCCTCATCCCCACATCTCTGGAGGGATTCTGGTTGGTTTGCAAGGAGCACGGCTCTGGGTGGAGAGTCTCTGTTGGTGGTAAAAGCCCTGTGCCAGGCAGCCAGCACGCCAAAACAGCTCTGCTGGTGGAGTTGCTGCAGAGGAGGGAGGCAATGAGTCGTGAGGAGAAGACTCATGGGCTCCAGTGTACATGCAGAAATTACCCCATGTGGCTGAAATAATTGCTAGATTAATTAAGTTCAGCTGGTCCAGTTGTCCTTCAGCAGACGTCTGCATCTTGGTTTAGGAAGGCCATGCACTGGTGTAGGGCAGCTCAGTTACAAGCAGTGATAAATCCTTGGTGCTTGCAAGAGTGTAGGCACAAGACTTGTGCCTACAAGCAGACATGCAGCTCAACTGACTTAGCTAAATAGGTGCAATTTCCACGTGCAGGCAGTTTCTGAAGGTGCCGACACTTGCCTCTCACTTTGCTCCATGTTTTCCCCTTATATTGCTCAAAAAACAGACGTCCCCATAGCTGCATGCAGGCGACGACCGTGCCCCTCTGCTCGGGTGTGTGTGAAGCCCATGTCCCCATTGCCATCCACAGTGAGCAGCAGCTGGAGCCATCAGCCACGCTGGAGCTAACCCCGGATTTTCCAGCAGTGCTGATGGTTGGGGTGAGCCTGATCCTGGCTCAGGGTTCCCCTCTTGTGCTCTTGATGCTCTCATATCAGCTGGGGGGTGATGTCTCACAGCTGGGGGATGATATCTCACAGTTGGCTTCCAGAGGCCACCAGAGCTGCAGGTGACGTTAGAGACCAAGGCAGTGTCAAGCCTGCAGGTTGAGTTCACTATTTCTGGAGCCATTTTAACATGAACTGCAGGTGCAGGTTTGGCCCTGAGATCTTTTGCAGACAGTTTAGCAGTGACCCTCATGGAGGAGCCGTCCTAGACTCTTCTGGCTTCCCCCTTTCAGCCAAGTCCTCCTTGAACCCAGATGGGGCAYGGCTCCCCGGAGCCAACACAAAGCTGCTCAGCAGCATGTGCCCCCCAAGGTTTCCATCCTCACATCTTGTTCTTTAGCTGAGCCGAGCACATGGCCGGCGTGGTGGGGCAGTGTGTTCAGCCTGGTAATCTGGGCCATGAGGAACTCTTCCCAGGACATACCTCTGAAAATAACTGCAGGCTGGTGAAAGCTAGCCCCTTCCAAAGACAAAACATTTCTTCTACAAATGCATTTCCATATGTCCCCTCTGCCAGGGACCGATGTAACAGCAGCAGCCAGGCCACAAAGTACCCATCTTCCCTCCAGCTTGGGTACAGGTTTTGCAAGTCCCTGGGTAACCCATCCTTTCCTCTCCAGCATGTTCTCTTTTCACTTAGAAACCTGCTTGTGGGCACAGCAGGGTGACAGCTCTCATTCACCATGCTGAGCAAACAACCAGATTGATACCTACCACCCAAGCAGCAATTTTCTACCCCAAAACGAGCTGCGGGGCTTTCAGGGCAGGAGGCGAGAACCTCACTCCACCATCACATCCCCACCACCCGCAGCAGCCCCTCTGCTCTGCTCCGCTTCCACCCATCCCCGGCTCGGCCGGCTGCTCCATCCCCAGCCCCATCCCTTGCTCAGCGTCGGGAGCGGTGCTGCGAACGCTCAGATTCCAGGCAAGAAGTTCCCAGTCTCCTTTGCCTTTTAAGGAAACATCTGAGTGGGTTTGAGGGTTACAAATGCTAACAAGCAATGGCAATGCTCATTTTAGTCTATTTAGAGGAAACGGGAAGGCATTTCAGTTCATCAAAACACTGGTGATTAATCAGCCAAGTACCAGGCTGTTTTCATTAGGCTTATTTTTAAAGGTCTGACACGCTGTGTAAAAATATTCCCCTAATAATCGTGCTCACAGCAGAGGGAATGGCACAGGAGGGGGTGCAGCGGCACTGGTTTCTAGGTATCCAAGGTAAATATGTCAGCGCAGCAGAGACGAGCGAGCAGGCAGGACTCAAGATGGCAATGGAGAGGGTACAGGGCTGGCACTGGCCACTGCAGATGGAGACAGCCTGGCTGGTGGCCTGGGCTGCAGGAGAAGGTGTGCTGGTGGCTGCAGGGACAGCCAGGGTTTCAAGACCAGGGGGAAGGATGCACTTCTCTCTCTTCTTCTGCGTCATCCTGCCATGCAGCTCCTCTGCCACACCAAGAGCTGGAGCAATGTGCTTCATTTCCAGCCTGGAGGTGAGGACTTCTGCACTGTCACCAGTGAGGAGAGCTTGGGCCAGTGTCACCACCCGGGGCTGGCACCTGCAGTGGAGCCGGGGTGGTGGGACAAACCGAGAGCCCAGGGATGGGTGCGAAGGCATGCTCCCTCCTGGGCACACGTGTGGCCTTGGGCAGGGCCAAGAGCAGCTTCTGACCTGGCTTTAGAGATGTCCCCAGTCTCCACCAAGCGATGGAGAGTCTCGTGTAGGCAGTGGCAGATGGGTAAGAGTGACCCTTGGTTTTAGAAACACAGATCTGATTTCTTGCCTGGAAGTTTTTGCTCCTGATTCTTCCCCTTCTGCTGCTGCTGATGGAGCCAGGTGCTTGCAGGGGCCTTCCCCAGCAGGGACAGGGGTGCCATGATCAAGACAGCTCTTGTCCCATCTGCATTAAATAAAACAGCCTGAACACCTCTTACCTCTTGCTACCAGCCGACACTTTCTGCAATAACTTGCAGCTCTTTGACAGGATCCTTTCAGCGCATCCCAAATTTGCTGGACGCACGTGATCCTGCAAACGCTGCCTGCAGTGGCAGTCACACCCGCAGCCGCTCACTGCACATCCGTTGCCTTCCCTTTTTCCCCTGCCCAGGGGCACAGCTGGCTCCCTTTCCCCCAGCTCCTTTCCCACGTCCTGCTCTCTGGCTCCAGTCCCCTCCTTCCCGCAGACCTGCCCCACGCCGCAGCACCTGGACATGTGGCAACACATCCATGGTTGGAAGCTTTAATGAGAACAGCACTAATGATGTGATAACAAGACATTCCCAGCACTTGCTACAGCAGCTTTGCTAAGCAGGGATTTGCTATGCATCTTATTTTGCTCTAGTTTCATCTTGTTTGGAGAAATCCATTGCCTTCTCTGAGCATGGGAGATGTAGGCCCTCTCCAGGGTGTTCCTCCCTTTCTTCAAGATTTGCTCATTCGTGGCCAAAGCCTTTGCTCTGCTTGGTCTTGGATGGCTCAGGCAGCTTAGGGGAGACTCAGGGCTCCGCACTGTCAAGTTGTGTGAGCTCAAGCTGGGAAGGCGACTTTTTGGAGAGCTTGGTGTGGAGATGAGGCTGCTGGCTCTGACTTGAGGAGTGCTCAGCCTGTGGACACGGAAGGGCTGCAGAGCCTTGGGGGGGCAACTGTCTCTTCTCGCAGGAACCTGCAAGAAACCTCCAACCTGGAACATCCCCAAACACCTTTGAAAGGCACCGTTGGGCATGGGTGGTGGGGGGACAGAGCGAGGCAGCAGAGTCCTCATCCCACACACACACCCTGCCCAGCCTTCTGCCAGGGCAGACGTGGTTCCTCCTTCACTGAGGTGCGTCAGGATGTCACTGAGCATCCTTGCACCATCCCAGCCCTGGGAACAGGGCACGTCTTGGTAAGAAGGGCCACTGGCTCAGTGCCAGAGGAGGTGGCATCACCGGCTCCCTGCAGCCCCTGGGACAGGGGGGTGCTGGCATCGGGGCACCTCTGGGAGCCCCATCCCTGGTCCTTGGGGTTTGCAGCAGCGAGGGGCTGCGTGGACGGGGTCTGTAGGGATCTGGCATATGCCTTTCTGTCGCCTGTTTAGGTCCATGCAGGGGAGCCAAGAAATCTCTTAACTAAATAAACAGCTCTCTCGTCCCAGATGGCATCTGTTTATACGCCAGGTACAAACAGTCCCCACGGCTGCCCCGCTCACAGCCAGGCCAGTTCTGTCCACAAAAAAGCAGTCCCCGAGGGCCAGCAGTGCCGTGTGCTGGGAAGGCAGGGCCGTACTCTGCCCCGGCACGGACACCACTGGGGCCTGGGCTGGGGAAGACACTGCGGCCAGGGCATCGTCTGGAGGAGGAGGCCAGCCCTGGCTGCAGACCAGGGTCTCTGGACTCCGATTTGGGGGTTCAAGGCACTGGGTGAAGCCACGGTGCTGTCCTTAGCCCTGGGAGGGTCTAGGGAGCTCGTAAAGATGCATCACAGCTGCATCTCCCAGAAGCATCTTTCTTCCTCCTTTCCCTGAAGTCCTAAAGTCCCCCCAGCAAGGATGACATTTGCTCTGCCACCCCCTCACCTTGGTGCTTCCTCTTCCTCCTGCAGCCAGCATCACTGTCAGGTCGCCAGCATCACTATGGTCAAGCTGAGGATGCCCAGACTAATCCTGCAGCTGTAGATCAGAGCCTGACCTAACCATGGCTTTGCAGCCAGGCTCCCAACTAGCAGTGTCTCAGCACGTCACCCTCTGCTCATCTCCAGACAGAAACCCCACGGTGCCGGCTCACACGCAGAGCCAAGCCATGCTGCCAAAGCCAGGCACCCAGGAAGAGCCAGGCCAGCCGTGAGGGGCAGGAGCTGCATGCTCCCCGGCTGCAGAGCAGGGAGAAGGAGGTTTAAACTGCCAAACCCAGACCCAGACTTTACGGTAGGATCCTCCCCTGCACAGCAAACTTGGTCCCAATGTCAGGGTTCATCTGTCTTCAGTTATCTGTTCATAGCATTGGCTGATCTCTGTTGGGAGTGGAGGTGTCTCGTATCTGATGTTTGGAGAGGTGAATCCTGCCCCGGTGCCCTGATCTTACTGCATTGCTGTAACAAAGTCTTGGTCCTGTGCCTGCATCTCTCCAGGCACACGAGGAAGCAAATCTGGTGCCATAAGAAAACCAACAGGCTGGAAGGCTGTGTGCACCAAGCTGCCATCAAAGGCTTTGATTGCAGAAGCAGAACATGTCGAAACGATGCTGATGGGAGACTCTTCCCGGCCCCATCGGCCATGGGTGAAGGCTGCAATGAGGCATTTGTTGTGTCCTGGAGCTGCCGGTGCTGGTTGTGGTCAGCAGCAATGCACAGGACAGGCTGTGCCAAGGGGGAGGTTCAGGTGCTTGACAAAAGTACCAAAAATTATGTGAAAAGGGGGTTTAACTGACAAGAGGCAAATGATCAAATGGCCCTAAAGTATGAAGGGAAAGAGGAAAATCCTTTGCTGCCAGAGGTAGTTTGTAAGAAAATAGCCAGCAAGCCTTGGGGTTGCATCCCTCTGCATGCAGGGAGGATGTCATCACTGCCTGAAGGTTGGAGAGCTGAAAGCCAGGCTAAGCTCCTCCTGCGTATTGAAGTCCTGTGAACACAACAGTGGCATCATGATAGGCATAAAAGCAAAGGCAAAAATTGCTTTTGAAGAGTGAATATACAAGGAGCAGACAAAACAAAAGCACTGATGCTTGCCAGCCCACTAAGGAACGAGTGGGCATCTTGGCTGGCCTGGAGATAAAAGAAGAAACTCAGGAGGTCCAGGGCACTGCTGCGTGACTTCTTGGCACAGAGAGACGGGGAGATCCTGGGGGCAGGGGAAGGGGGTGCCAGCTGCAGTGACACCGCTTTGCTTAACCCACACGGCAAAATCTGCATCCTTCCCCAACACCGCCCCAGTTAAGCTCTTCGCTCCTATGATGCCTTTGGACACTGGAAGAAGATGTGCTGGGAAAACATCGTGCATTACAAAGCAATAAATGCTGTGTCCCCATTTCCTTGATTTTCTGCAGGGAGCTCAAAAATGCAAACTCATGTTAAAAGGAGGCCCATTTCAGAGGGTTGGGTGCGACTGCTTCATCAGCAGTGTCACCTGTGTCACCAGCTGTGGACGCTCCCCTGCTTGCACACGCGTCCAGGCCAGCACGGGAAGCATGTTGGGCTCTAGACCAGGCAAAGCTGCAGAGCATCCAGCTGGAAACCATTTAGGAAAGCTGGCAAAGCACCTGGGCTTCACAGTATAGGCACTAGATCCATCCCTGGTTAAAAAGGTGATTAAAAAGAGGATAACAGAAGGTGATTAAAAAGAGGATAACTCGTAGGAAGTACGATAGGAAGGGGTCAAACAGCACAGTCTGCTAAGGGAGATGCATCCTGCCACTTGTTAGGTTATCGTCTGTTCACTGGGGATGGAGGAGGGCATCCCGCAGACCTCTGGAGCCCTTTGGGAAGGGACTGGAGGCAGAAGGAGAGCAGAGATGCCTTGGAGAGCTGCAGCAGGACCTGGGCACGCCTGGGTCCTGCAGGCTCTGCCTACGTTCGGGGCACTCGGATGCTGAACCCTCCCCTGGACCCAGGAACTCGGCTGGGTTAAACTTTCCTCTTCCAAAGCACAACCACAGGCTGCAGTGTGTGGTGGTAAATCACTCAGATGAGATGGAGGAGACTCTGGTCCGTATTCAGGGCTAACACGTCATGATTTGGAGCAGGTCGCTTACCCCCATGAAGAGTCCTGGCTGCAGGTCTGTCCCCTGCCACAGCACGGACCAGCGCTAGCTGTCCTCGTGCTCCCCCACGGCACCTCCCCATTGCCTCCTGGGGACCCTGCACAATGCTCTCACCAGGTTTCTATCATAAATGCCTGTTTTAGGGCAGCTCATCCCTCATAGGCGTAGTCTAAGACCTTCCTGAGACCGGACTGTCCTGCATCCTCCCGCGCATCTTCCCTGGCTGCGGTGCTGCCCCGTGGGGCCCTGTGGCTGCTCCTGTGTGACAAAGGTCCAGAGTTGGTGATGATGAGACTGGGGTGGCGAGTCTGGAGGTCGGAGGCATCTGTCTCTGTAACGCCTTGGTGTTTTTCTCTTGTTAGGAAAGCAGATTGAGCGAGAAGAATAAGGGAGCCAAGAATGAAGAAGAAAAGGGAAAGGAAGCTCCTTCAAAAGACCTGGCCCGGAAACGAGATACAAAAGTGGGGAAAGACTCTAAAAAGGAAGAAAGTGCTCAGAAAACAGACCCAAAAGTTAAAGCTGAGGCTGCGACCAAGACCAAAGAGGAGAAGGCTATCAACAACAAAGTCAAGGCCATGGAGAAAAAGCTGATGGGGAAGGACAAAAAGGAGGAAGAGAAAGGCTCAGCATTGAAGAAGGACACGGGGAAGGATACAAAGGAGGAAGAAAAGGGCTCAGCATTAAAGAAGGATGCAGGGAAGTATAAAAAGGAGGAAGAAAAGGGCTCTGTGTTAAAGAAGGATGCAGGGAATGATAAAAAGGAAGAAGAGAAGGTCTCAGCAGCAAAGAAGGAGACAGGGAAGGACAAAAAGGAAGAAGAAAAGGGTTCTGCGTTGAAGAAGGGCACAGGGAAGGACAAAAAGGAGGAAGAGAAGAGCTCAGGATCAAAGAAAGAGGCAGAAAAAGACACAAAGGGAGAAGATAAGAAAGAAAAGGATAAAAAAGAAGAGGAAAAGAGTTCAGCTTTGAAAAAATCAAAGGCAGACGAGAAGGAGAAATCCCAGCCAGAGGCAGAAAAGGCAGTGGAAGAGAAACAGAAGGCCAAGGCAGCAGCCGAGAGCAGCCCCTCCAAGCCCACCACCGGCAGCTCCCCGGATCAGGCCAAGGATGACGAAGCCTCCAGCATTTTCGATGAGCTTATCGAGAAGGTGAAGAACAACGATGCCGAGGTCACCGAAGTGAACGTGAACAACTCGGACTGCATCAACAACGAGACCCTGGTGCGCTTCACCGAGGCCCTGGAGTTCAACACCGTGGTCAAGCTGTTTGCCTTAGCCAACACCCGTGCCGATGACCACGTGGCCTTCGCCATCGCCATCATGCTGAAGTCCAACAAGGTGCTGACGAGCATCAACCTGGACTCCAACCACATCACGGGCAAGGGCATCCTGGCCATTTTCCGGGCGCTGCTGCAGAACAACACACTGACAGAGCTGCGTTTCCACAACCAGCGGCACATCTGCGGGGGGAAGACGGAGATGGAGATTGCTAAGCTCCTGAAGGAAAACACCACGCTTCTGAAGCTGGGCTACCACTTCGAGCTGGCCGGACCACGCATGACAGTCACCAACCTGCTGAGCCGAAACATGGACAAACAGAGGCAGAAACGCCTCCAGGAGCAAAAACTGGCACAGGAGCGTGGGGAGAAGAAAGACCTCCTGGAGGTGCCCAAGCCCGGAGCCCTGCCGAAGGGGTCCCCCAAGCCATCCCCGCAGCCATCCCCCAAGGCTTCCCCCAAAAGCTCTCCCAAGAAAGGGGGGGCGCCTGCCGCGCCACCCCCGCCTCCTCCTCCACTCGCCCCACCACTGATCAACGAGAACCTGAGGAACTCGCTCTCCCCGGCCACGCAGAGGAAGTTGGGAGACCGGGCGCTGCCGGTCCAGGAGAAGAATTCGCGGGACCAGCTCCTGGCGGCCATCCGCTCCAGCAACCTCAAACAGCTCAAGAAGGCAAGTGCAGGGCCGCCTCCAGGCAGCACCCGCAGGGTTAGTCTATGGGCTGAGATCTGAGGTCACGTCTGTTGTCACTTGGGTAGTGGAGCGGTGAGGGCTGTCCTTCTCCAGCGCAGGGTACGGAGTGGGGCGTCCATGGTCCCAATCCCGGCACAGAGCATATGGCAGAGGCAGATCTGTCCCTTTGCCAGCACGTGGGTGGGCAGAGGCATCCTTTTGCACCATCCCTTGCAGAGCAGATGGGGTCAGCAGATCCATCCCTTGGCAGAGCATCCAACAGGAGAACATCCATCCCTTGGCAGAGACCATGAAAGGGGCAGATCCATCCCTTGGCAGAACCCCTGGGGTGGACAGATCCACCTCATTCCAGCAGTCTGGTTTGGCTCCAGGGTTTGGGACACAAGGAAGAAGCCAGCTTTAACCTATAACCCCAGGGGATGGAAATCCAGGACCTCCCCATGCAGAAAAGGAGCGGTGCTTAGCCGCAGTGAGGGAGGCTCACACGCACCAACATGGACCGGTGTCCGTGCAGTCAAGAGCATGCAGGCAGCAGGTCCCCATGGGCAGCAGCTCACCGAGCTCTTGCTGCCGCGTTGGCATGGCTGAGCCCACACCCCTGGGCGTGGGAGGTAGCCGAGGGTGGTTGGAGAGGCTGGGTCTCCAACGCTGGTCCCAGCATGATGCCTTGAAACATCTCACTCGCCTCAGATGGTTTGTGTCCTGGCCGGGCTGCCCCCGAGCTGGAGTGTGGGGACAACCAGCCTGGCCAAGAGGAAGAGATGTCACTGGAGCGCTGAGCATCCCTGGCAGCAACAGAGAGAGGGGCCCAGCTCCACCATGGCGGGTCTGCATAGGGCCCCCGGGCTGTTCCAGCATCCCCTTTCATTGCTCCCTGCTCCCCCCAGTAACGGGTTGTCTTCTCTCGCAGGTGGAGGTACCGAAGCTGCTGCAGTAGGGAGCGGGAACAGCTTTCCCCCCGCAGCCCGGCGTGGCAGACCCCAGGACACTCGCCTTCCTCGTGACTGTTTCCATGACAAGCCCTTTGGGACCCTGCAGTGACCGACGCTGAGGAGCAGCGATCTCTCTGGGACGGACGGAGGAAGGGCCGGGCCTGAGGAGGGCCAGCACGGTCGTTCGATGCAGTGCAGGAGGAAGACGTATTTATTATTTTTACAGTTGTGAAGCCTTCAAGCTCTTTCTTTTGCCAGCACCGTGCCCCGCTCTGTCTGGCCGCCTGGAGATGCCGAGGATAGAGGAGGGGTCTGCAGAGCCGGTCCTTGTGGGAAACTCCCCTCGGAACGCGCTGAAAGGGCTTGGCACCCTCCATCACAGCTTGCCGGCAGGGTCCCCAAGGTGGTCCAGCCTGGGGCGAGCGGAGGTACCCTCCCAGCCTTGCTTTTCAGAGGGGCAGGGGACAGCCAGACCATCGTCATGGCTTGCCTCCCCACGGGGTCTCCGGGTGGCTGGGAGAGTTATGGGGCGCAGGCACAGCGGTGGGGTGCCGGCTCGCAGGGTGCAGGCTCAACGTCGGGAGGAATCGGGGGGGTTGGAGAAGGGAGCGGCTGGGGAGAGAGGGGAGATGGAGGCGGTGGGGAGATGGGGCAGGAGGTGGAGCGGGGGGCTGGAGCAGGGGACAAAAGCAAGGGGGTGGCATGTGACAGCAGCTGCCTGTGCTGCCAGTGCCACCGGCAGCCCTGCCCACAGCTCCACCCGCGGGCACGGGGCCGGGCAGGGACGCTGCCTGCCCCCAAAGCGGGTTGTGGGGCCGCGCGATGCCCAACCCCCTGCGCCTTCCCGGCGTGAAGCCTCGTTCGCGATTTGTACGACTGCGGCCACTGCATCGCAATAAAGCTCACCCAACGCTTCCCCCCGCCTCGGGGACGGCTCTGCACCCCAGGGTCCCCAGGGACGGGGGCACGGCGGGGGGGGCACAGGGGTTSTTTGGAAATGGGCTCGGCCCCCCCCAGCCTGGGGCAGCTCTCCCCTCTCCCGGCACCCACCACGAGGCCACCTGAACTGGGCGCACTGGGACCACCCCAAACGGGGCACCCAGGAGCCATGTGGCCACCCTGAACTGGGCACCCTGGGGCCACCCAGACACCCCAACCCGGGTCTCCCTGGTCACCCACCCACCCAGAACCCGCCCAAACAGGGCACCCTGCGGCTGCCAGACACCCACAACTGGGCACCCTGGAGCCATGCGGACACCCCAAAACCCCCGGGGTCACCCAGAACTGGGCACCCCGGGGCTGCCCCAGGCCTGCGGGGCACGACGGTGATGGCACCACTGCGCCGGGGCAGGACTCGGGGTGCAGGGTGGCCCCCGGGGGGGGCTCCCCACTGCTTGGGGACCCCTCCCATGGGCACGGGCTGCGAGGCCGAGCTGCGGCTCCCAAAAGCGGGCGAAATGCCTATATTTGGGCATTTTGCAGGAGGGCAGCGCCTCACCCCCGGCGGGCGGCCAGCACGGCCGGGGGGAGCAGGGCCGGCGGGCAGGGGGGGTACCCGCGCCCCCCACCCCGCGCCTGCCCCCGGGGGCACCCAGCGCTCCCCCGGGAGGGGACGGGGCAGCGGGGCTGGGAGGCGCCCCGGGGGTGCCGGGGGGCGCGGTGGGGGCGTTTGGGATGGACCCCCGGGGTGCTCTGCCCCACCCGGCACCCAGAGCCCCCCATGCGGGCTCCCGGGGCCAGCGGGGACCCCAAACCGGGCGCCCCGGGGCCACTGGGACACCCCGAACCGAGCCCCCGCCGTCACCGCGGACCGGGCACCCCCGGAGCCTGACCGCCGGCCGCCGGCAGGGGTCGCGCTACCGGAGCCAAAGCGGGGCGGGGTGGGGCGGGGCGGGCGGCAGCGCCCGGCGGCGCCCGGCAGGGGGCGCCATAACGAAGCGGGAGGGTGGCTCCCGGCAGGGGGCGGTACCGGAGCCGTACCGGAGCGGCTGTGCGCGGC